>RPOG01000110.1:108576-536076 GCA_008086565.1 Thalassoma bifasciatum | reverse complement strand
TAACAAGATGCAGGCTGTAGTGACAGTGTACCTGGGGTCACAGAGGAACCTGTCATCCTGCCCGTCTTCCCTCCACATCAACCACTCCCTGAAAGAGGCGTGGTTTATCATCCAGGTGCTGTCGCTCCGCCGCAGCAGGAAGGAGGACAGCTGATCCAGGCGCTGCACAAACTCTCCCCATGGCAGCACGCCGCCTGTCAGGGCACCGGCATTCACCACCTCAAAGAGCTGGAAATGATACAAAGAGTCATATTTTATCTGATAAGCAACAAGTGTGCAGAACATCAGGTATTGGTGAAACACACACACAGTACCTGCTGATCAGTTAACGGATGCAGTGAGGCTACAGCAACATTGAGCAGTGGCAGAACTCTCTGGAAAGACGACTGTGTAGGAAATCTAATGTTCAGCTGCAGCAGGTAAACCTCTGCTAGACTCACAGGAACCACCTGCAGACACACATACACACAAACACACAAACACACACACGGGAGACAAAAAATGAGTGTCAAATATATATTTTAACATGATATTTAACCATAACTGTAGCATGAGCATAAAGTTGCACCTTAAAGCTGGAGCTCTTCAGGACCAGGTACCCCTTCTCTATCAGGTCCAGGGTCAGTTTCAGGTACAGGTACGACCCTTTGCTTAGACTCTTCAGGTGGCTGATCAGCTTGGCCAGCGCCATGTTATCGAGGCGGCCGTTACTCAGTGACACATTGCTCTGGATTTCTGTGCTGCTGTGTATACGCTGCATCAGGTACCCCTGAGGAAAGACAGATAAACTGACTGTAAAGACAGATTAAGAGAGAGAAAGAGAGAGTTCGGTGAATGGATTCGTGTCTGATACCTGCAGATCTTTGTCGATGGCGTTGTTTTCCTCCATCCTGTCGAGAGAGATGCGGTGAAAAGGAAGAGAGGCAGTGATGTCCTGTTTCAGAAAAAGAGAAAACAGAAACTGTGTTAAAAATCATTGAAATTTATCCATCCTACATGACCCCAAAACAGACAGTTTACTGAATCTGTCTTGTCCTTTTCCTTGTCCTTGGTGTCATGGTTCAGTAACGCAACTTTAAAAGAGAGAAATTCTTTAAACCAAACAGTCAAATGGTCCAGTCAGCTGATGGTGAGTCACCACACAATCCAACATCCCTGTTCACCAGACAGGTACAGATGATTGCCACCTCAATTGTAAACAATGACTCCCACCCTTTGCACACTGAATTAGAGCTTCTCCCCTCTGGACTGAGGTTCCCCGTCCCAAGGTGCAAGACAAACAGTGAAAGCACCAGGAACAAAACTGTCTCTGGATCTGAGTTGAGTAAGTTGGCATGATACTCGCACATACCTTTTTATCTGGTCTTATCCTGGCTTTTATTTTGGTTTTACATTTGCTGTTGCTTTCATCTTACATGTGATTTTGACTTTTATTATGGTAGCTTTTATTTGTCTTTATCTATTTCCATAAACGTTCATATAAATGTTATCCTCTTTCATTATATTCATGGTTGGTGGAAGTAGAGTACTTTTCAGTGTCTTACTGTTTAATTAGTGTGTCACTTCTGACTGTTTTATATGGTTTTCTGATTATTTTGTCACTAAATGTCAAAGTTGATGTCCTCGTCATCTTGCTGCAAAACACATCTACCTTTGGGTACAACTAAAGTAACCTAACCTAAGTGTGTTTGTGTGTGTTTGAGAGTTTGTGTGTTCATACCTGCTGACTGGTCCTCACAGTGGTGATGATCTTCAACCAGGAAGGAAATTTTTGAACATTTCGGGACAGGAAGGAAGTCAGTGTGTCACCGTAGTCCGGCCGGTGGAACTCCGCCTCGTTCAGCCCATCAATTAATACAATAAGCCCCGCCCCCTCAACAAGCAGCTTCCTCTCTGAAAAGAACAACACAGAACTGATCAGAAACTCTCTGTTACATATGTTTGCTTGATTTTAATACATTTTTTTACATCATGACAGAAAAAAAACAGTCATTTATCACAGCTTCAGTGTGATGAATCCATGATGTGTACCTTTGTAGAGAGCACCCAGTGGTTCCAATATTCCTCTCTGCAGAGCCGAGTTTGGGTCCTGGATGCAGGAGCGCAGACTCAGCGTGCTCTGCAGCTGAGACGACTGATGCAGAAGCTCTCGATACGCCGACAGCTGAGGAGCTTCACTCAGCATAGCTGCCATGTTGTAAACAAACTCAGGGACCAGACAAGTGTGACAGTTATCAGCCTGACAGAAATGATACGAGACAACCTGCAGAGACAGACGGGAGGAAATATTAACATCCAAACACTTGAGCACATAAAAAAGCTGCTTCTTGGCTCCCAAACCTGTCCAGCGAGTCTCCTCAGGGCCTCCTCCTGTCTCCTCCTCATCTCTGGAGTCCCTGGACAGCTTCCTCCTCCACCTTCATCCCCTCCTCCACCTCGCCCTAAAGAATCATGGGAAAAAGATGCAGCATCTGCACCTGAGGAGAGAAGGAGATTTGAGTTAACTAAAAATTAAAACTGGGTGATAATAATGCATCATGTAGTTAGTTACATTTTGCCGTGCTTTGGTCGGTGGAGGTTGGAAACATTTGCTTCCCATGACAGCTGAGTGCCACCAAACGAGCAATGATGGCAGTTTTTCCAAAGCCCATGTTTCCAAAGATCACCACACCCCGACTAGTCCCTGGGTCATCGCTACGGAGACATAAATCCACTTCCTGGAATAGCCACTCCCTGCCAGTGAAGAGCCAATCAGACGAGAGACCTGGGACTTCGAAGTGTAGCGGCTTCAGGTTGAGAGATGGAGTGAAACGAACTGCAAAAAAATGGAAAAGAAAAGAGGGAAGGGTCTTAATACTGTGTGGTCAGAAATAAAAAAATCATGTGTGTGTTTGAGTGTTTACCTCGATGATCCTGTTGACTACGATTCCCAGAGTTCTGTCTGGGCATCCTGAGGGACGTCCTGGATGGGATGTGTCTCTGCTGCTCATCCAGGTAGGCCAGGTCTTCAAGATGGGCTGAACAGGTGGCTTTTGGGAGAGAGAGACAGAGAGAGAGAGAGAGAGAGACAGAGAGACAGAGAGAGAGAGAGAGAGAGAGAGAGAGAGAGAGAGAGAGAGAGAAATTGGATGATGACGCTGATTTTGGTGCACTAATGGGTTTGTAAAAATACATAACAAAAGCCCTCAAAACAAAAGTCTGTACTGATGTAGCCCTGGGTATTTACAGCATCTCCTACGCTGAGATAAACATCACCACGTCATCATCATGTGTTCCTCTATCCTTAAGTTTCAATTAAGTAAGTCTTTAAGTATAAGTATTTGGCACACACAGAAATTCAATTGCACTCTTGTAAATGAGTTTTTTTTTAATGCCAATGTGTCTCTTTACAAATTTTACACTATTTGTGTTCATTTCTGGCTTGCACAGAAAACAGACAAAAAATAACTTCAAATAAATTTACTGTTATATAAAGAAATAAAACTTCTGTATTTTGAAATATATGTGAATTTTTTTCATATACATTTTTTTCAAAGTTAATTGCACTTTCAAGCACTTTATAGTAGTGGTCAAGACATGAGCAGATACCTATTATCAAAGCTTTGGATAAAAGGATTATTGGTGTTAAGCAAATGAAAACACAAAAAAAGAGGCACTGCAGCATGTAAAAAATGTAAGAACATGTCTGTGGGAACTTGGACTATGGTAGATCTTGAAGGATCAAAGGCTCATTTTTTCCCCCAAAATTGAAATTATGGCAAGCCTTTTTTTATGTATCACAAGTGGCTTAGTAGTCTTAGTATGAACCACAATCACCTGACAAGTCATAAAAATACTGTATTTAAATTTTTTTAGGGCAAAAAATTATGCCTGAATAGCCTATGAAGCGAAAAACAATCTGCCATTCTGGTATGCACAAAGACTTGTCAAATTTCTTGAAATAAGAATGGCTCGATATTAAAAAAACAAAGCAAGCTAAAACTCTTTAATTACTCTTAAAGGAAGATCATTGACTGAAATTTAGAAGTATCTACCTAAGAGGCTTAAATCTCTTTATTGCTTCCCTCTAAAATCCACTTCAGTCTTCAGATAATTCCTCCAACTGTGTCTCTGTTTTTGTTAAACTTTTTTTGTCCGTACCTTTAATTTTAGTTTTAAATTGTGTCACTCCAAAAAACATGGGATAAAAAAAATATCCCTCAGGCAACATCACAGCGACAGGAAATGCTCCTAAATTTAAAGTGGCTTCAGTTTTTAACCCAACACAGCTGTGCTCAGAAACTAATATATCTGCATGTGCAGTAAGCTAAGATAAATCACCAACAAACCAATGATCAGAGCTGCCTGACCCCTTAAATAGAATGAATTAAGAAAGGCTTAAGTCAAAATAATGCTTTAAAAAGAGTTTTTCTATTTCTTATCTGAATTGAATAGGATGAGAACCGTGGTGGATTTGAATTCCACAAAGCAGGTCTAAAACCTGACAAAGCCCCGATAAATGCGAGGAGCCTCCTCTCAAAAGAAAAGTAAACATAAAGTAAAATCACAAACCTGCTAAAAGTATGTTCAAATAAATCCAGAAACTATCCTCCCCGTGCTCTCTGTGCTCTGCATCCTGTGTGTATGTATGTGTCCATCTGTGTGTGCAGAAACGTCACACATGTTGCTTCCTTCCTTTCACAAAGAGCTCATTTTTTCAGTTTTTATGAGACGCAGAGAGGACGAGAGGAAAAGGAGGATGAACGTGTGGCCCTGCAGTTGTTTATCAGCTGTGTTTGTGTCAGACTTATTATCTGTTCTGTTATCATCTGTTTCTCAGATAGGACAATAGATTCACATGTTACAAACAAGCTTGTGTTTCTTATGGTTTCAGCGCCAAAGATACATTAGGCTGCTGGTTTGATTGTGGGGTCTCTGGGTCGGTCTGCAGGGACTTGAATGGGAACTGGAAGGTCACTGGTTCAAGTCATGGAACAGAGCAAAGAATAGAAAATGGGCTGGAGAGATGCCAGCTCGCTCCCTGGACACAAGAGGAGTAGAGGCACTTTAACCCCTAAAAGACTCGGCGTGAGCATGTGTGGATTTCTGGTCTGTGTGAGAGACATGTACAACTGAAATGAAGGGTCACGATGTGTTAAATGCTCAATTATTCATGACTTTATTTAAACTGGGCAAGTTAAAGTATATCAACTTATTTTATAAGTACAATTTTTTCACTTTAAAGAAACCTGGTTGTGATTTGGTATTCGCTGTAGTTGGTGGCAGTAAAGAAAGATATGGAAAAATTGCAAAAAAAAAGTGAGGGGCATCTAGATAATGTAGAAAAAGATTTTGAAATCCAAAAATCACAACCTACATGTGTTGTTTCACTTTTACAACAGGGGGCGACAGATCAGCCTGAAAGTTACTAACAGGAGCTTTAATTCATTGGTTTCATTTTTCAGTTACATGATCCTTGCTGAACTCATAAATTTATGATCCTTTTCTATTTTTCTGAAGGCAGAAAGCTTTCCATGGAAGAATAATCGTCGTGGAGATATGGTTAGGATGGCTGTTGTCACGGTGATACAGTTGCCCTGGTTCAATCTGGAGGCTTTGTTTTTTCACTATCACAAACTCTGACAGAGAGTGATGTCGTTTCCTTCCTAACAGGAAGTGAGACCAAACTGCAGGACTGGAAACCAGCTCAGTCCAAACACACATGCACGTCATCCTTTACTCACCAGCTACTGAATTGGGGCGAGGCATGAGGTAGAGCGGGATGGAGTGGGTGGAGCCTGACGAGCCGGGGCCTCTGTCTGGGTGGAGTTTGTTGAGGCTGTAAGTGGAGGCGGACATGTTGTCGTCAGCTCGGTACAGGAAGCCGTCATTCACTCTCCCTGCCATCATACTGGAGGAGGAGTTGGAGGAGACGACTGGCCGCCCCCCCTGCTGCCACAGGTTTAAGCTGCTGCCATGGTAAACATCTCCAGAGTATTTAGTGCTATCTTCCCGCTCTGCTGCCGAGTCGGCAGAATAACTTGTCAGTGTGGCTGAAAGAGAAAGAAGTGAGTGAGTAAAAAAAATCAGGATGTCATTTATATTCAGAGGGGCTTTGGTCACAGCGAGGTACCAATGATGCCGCTGTCTCTGCTTTCCAGGGTGGAGGTTGGGGAGGTGACGGAGGCATGGAAAGAGGAGGAGTGCTTGTTGTTGTTGTTGCCCTCCCCTCCAGCAGGGGGCTGCAGAGTGGAGCAGGGGGAGGTGCTGCTGCTGGCCAGACTGGAGGAGGGGGAGATTCTCTGTGTGGGAGGAAAAAGGTATCATAAAATTTGTGAGTTCAGGTTGAATTTATTTTTTGTACAAATTATCTTAACAGTAAAATCTCAATCAATTCGGATGCTCTAACTTATAACACAAGCCTTGATTATTTACCTGTGCGTCATCCTGAGCGTGGTAATGTGACCTTGGCTCCCCACTGACGATCTTCTCCCCCAGCAGGAAGCCCAGCCGGGTCATCAGAGCATCAGCAGCCTCATCCACAGTGGGAGGGGGTCCTAACTCCTCATCCTCACCTGAATAGAGGAAGAGAAAAAGGGGAGAGACACATGACATCAAACAGGGGATATTCTGCTTTTCTAATTTTCAAACATACAAATGAAACGACATTACTGGATGTTCAAACCTCCAGCACCACCTGAATTATCATATGTTGTAGAAATCCCTGAATCTGTTTGTCGACTGGTTTGTTCTAAAAACAGCATGAGACTTGCTGAGATGATGATTGAAGTCATCAAATAAGGATCTCCTAAATGGTTAATGACATCACTGAGAGACACCAAAAACACTGCCTCCAGAGGGCTGGCCAATCTTAGGGGAGGGGTTTGTAGAGCTTGAGTCTTAAAGAGACAGCAACTAAGCAAAGTGTTTCAGAAAAAGGCTGAAAAAATAAAGGTTTCCTAAATAAGAGAAGTACTAAAGTAAGGATTCTGGGGGGGGATTTTTTGTGTAAAAATTGACTAAGGGACACCAGAGGGACATAATGACATCTCAAAATGTAGCAAAATACCTCTTCTTTAATCCCAGAATATCTTCTCTCTTTTGGACAAGTAATGAAGAAAACTCTTGGAAGCTTTGACGCCTCCCTCCTCTGTGCTCATTCTATTCTTATTCCTATTGTGTAAATGATTATGTGATGTGTGTGGATGAGACGAGGGTGTGTCTCAGTTTTAACCACTTGTATTTCACAATTAGAAGAACAATAATCAAAACTGAGCAGGAAATATTCCCTGTAATCCACTGAGTAACACGATCCTGATGGTCAAATATCTGCAAAGCAACCACACTTCAGCGGTTCAGAGCCACTGAGTTCACGAGGAAGAACATCAGCCTGCTAAAGCCAAAAACCTCGATGTGAAAACAGGGACAGAGAGGAAAAACACACACAAACACACACACACACACACACACACACACACACACACACACACACACACACACACACAAACAAACGTACATATGCACATACACAGTAAACTTGATATATAAAGCTCTTTAAAGTAAGATGGCGACATCACAAAGCTCATTGGACAGCTGAACTTGTTGTATGTCTTTCAAAAATCTATCTATTGCCATAACTTAAATAAGCCAAGAGTAAATAAACACATACATGCACACACACACACACAGACACACACATACAAACATCTGCACAGCACATAAGCCACAGCAGGAAAGCTCATAGTCTCTGTCTCTTTCTTCCACTGTCTGTAATTACAACTATAAATTGCTGACTGTTGGACAAAATACCAGAGCAGTACACACACACACACACACACACACACACACACACACACACACACACACACACACACACTTGCATGCGTGTGCGGTCGCTCAATGACAGGGTGTGTGAGTCGTTTTTAGAAGAAGAAAAATAAAATGGAAAGATCAGATACAGAAAGCAGACTTTTCCGCTCCTACAGCTTCTGGTTCCTCCGACCAGTCCCAGTTTAACCAGTCTTCACCAAGTCTTCACTTTCTCTCATTCTGTCTTCATTTCAAAGCCAACAATCAAATCTGAGCACAATTTCCCCCCACACTGAGCAGTTATCAACTTTTAGTCCTCTTTATTTCCCCGTCTAAATGAATTGAGCATCGCCTTGCAGCCGTGGAAAAATAGTTTTCTCTCGTGCCTTGTATTAGCTGAGAGGTTTTGGTTTCTAAACTAAATAATGTTTTTCAATTCATGCTAATCTGCTCTTTCTTCTTTTAGTGTCAGAAATACCTCTTTACCAGCCATTAATGAAGGATCAGAGGTCAGTGAGTGCAACAATTCACCCACTGAACTGAATTCAGCTCTTTACACCGTGCGCCAAATCAGCTTCAAAGCCCCTTGTGAGGAGTTTTTAAACAGGTAGTTTTAAATAAACTGATCCTAAAACCAGTTTATGGTCTATGGAAGCAAATGTAATGTCTGCATAGTGATTTTTGGAGCCTGGAACGGTCCAACTTATCTTCTTTGGGTCAGAGATGATAGATAAGGAGCTTTTCTTTTGAGTCTCTTCTTTTCTTGCATGTAAAATAAACAATATTTCTTGATGCTTTTGTTCCTTAAAGAACCAAAATCACCTGATGGTTGACGTGTAATTAAAATCAAAACCTAATGCGCAGCCTCACAGCGTCATTTGACGCCTTCGACCACAGATTTCAGTCATGCCTCCACCAGTTACATTTGGTGGTAAGGTTCTTTTCTGGGGTACCCCTGTTCTTCTATGTGCCTATGAGAAATACCAAATCCAAGACTTAGAGTGAGCATCGGTGTTAATTTTGCTCTGGTGCGCTGATTAGATTTATTGCTGTCGTTAGGTCAAAAATCTTGGGCATCTGCTGAAAAAAGACCCATAAAAATTCATCAGTGTCACCATAAGGGGAGCAGTGACAGTAACATCTGTTTGGATCCACTCTGCAGACGAGGTTTCCTTCACCCTCACCTTCCTCCTCACTTCTTCTTCTTCTCCCCTCATCTGTCCACTCTCGACACAGCTCAGAGTTATCCTCTGACCGACAGCAGCAGGTGTAAAACAGCAAACACTGCAGCAGGGAGGGGGCGCGGTTCACCACGCCTGCCGCCATGACACCCCTACCACATCTGCAGCGACCCCCCGGTCTCCAGGAGGGGGGCCGCCGAAGCCGACATAGCTTGGTCCTGGAGCTGGCACAGGCTTTCAAAATAGCCGCTGTGCAGTCCATGGTGAGTTGGCTGTGAGATCTGATTGGTTCAGAGAGACTCCATGAAGGGGGCGGAGCCAACGACTTGAACAGCAGCTAATGCTGGAAAACGACAGTTACTGAGATGAATGAGAGCAAGGGTCTTCAGGTCAGTGTGTCGCTGTGGGTCCACTCTGTTGGGCTTTCTCCAGGAAATGTCCGGTACGTGAAAACATCAGCATCCAGCCTGTTTCACTTTGCCCCTGAGCTCCTCCTCCTCTGACCCCCAACTGCACAAAGACGAGGAGGAAAGAAAGCTGACAGAGGCAGAGCGCAGCGATAAGAGGAGNACGAGGGTGGGTCTCAGTTTTAACCACTTGTATTTCACAATTAGAAGAACAATAATCAAAACTGAGCAGGAAATATTCCCTGTAATCCACTGAGTAACACGATCCTGATGGTCAAATATCTGCAAAGCAACCACACTTCAGCGGTTCAGAGCCACTGAGTTCACGAGGAAGAACATCAGCCTGCTAAAGCCAAAAACCTCGATATGAAAACAGGGACAGAGAGGAAAAACACACACACACACACACACACACACACACACACACACACACACACACACACACACACACACACACACACACACACACACAAACAAATATACATATGCACATACACAGTAAACTTGATATATAAAGCTCTTTAAAGTAGGACGGCGACATCACAAAGCTCATTGGACAGCTGAACTCGTTGTATGTCTTTCAAAAATATCTATTGCCATAACTTAAATAAGCCAAGAGTAAATAAACACAAACATGCACACACACAGACACACACACATACGAACATCTGCACAGCACATAAGCCACAGCAGGAAAGCTCATAGTCTCTGTCTCTTTCTTCCACTGTCTGTAATTACAACTATAAATTGCTGACTGTTGGACAAAATACCAGAGCAGTACACACACACACACACACACACACACACACACACACACACACACACACACACTTGCATGCGTGTGCGGTCGCTCAATGACAGGGTGTGTGAGTCGTTTTTAGAAGAAGAAAAATAAAATGGAAAGATCAGATACAGAAAGCAGACTTTTCCGCTCCTACAGCTTCTGGTTCCTCCGACCAGTCCCAGTTAACCAGTCTTCACCAAGTCTTCACTTTCTCTCATTCTGTCTTCATTTCAAAGCCAACAATCAAATCTGAGCACAATTTCCCCCCACACTGAGCAGTTATCAACTTTTAGTCCTCTTAATTTCCCCGTCTAAATGAATTGAGCATCGCCTTGCAGCCGTGGAAAAATAGTTTTCTCTCGTGCCTTGTATTAGCTGAGAGGTTTTGGTTTCTAAACTAAATAATGTTTTTCAATTCATGCTAATCTGCTCTTTCTTCTTTTAGTGTCAGAAATACCTCTTTACCAGCCATTAATGAAGGATCAGAGGTCAGTGAGTGCAACAATTCACCCACTGAACCGAACTCAGCTCTTTACACCGTGCGCCAAATCAGCTTCAAAGCCCCTTGTGAGGAGTTTTTAAACAGGTAGTTATAAATAAATTGATCCTTAAACCAGTTTATGCTCTATGGAAGCAAATGTAATGTCTGCATAGTGATTTTTGGAGCCTGGAACAGTCCAACTTATCTTCTTTGGGTCAGAGATGACAGATAAGGAGCTTTTCTTTTGAGTCTCTTCTTTTCTTGCATGTAAAATAAACAATATTTCTTGATGCTTTTGTTCCTTAAAGAACCAAAATCACCTGATGGTTGGCGTGTAATTAAAATCAAAACTTAATGCGCAGCCTCACAGCGTCATTTGACACCTTCGACCACAGATTTCAGTCATGCCTCCACCAGTTACATTTGGTGGTAAGGTTCTTTTCTGGGGTACCCCTGTTCTTCTATGTGCCTATGAGAAATACCAAATCCAAGACTTAGAGTGAGCATCGGTGTTAATTTTGCTCTGGTGCGCTGATTAGATTTATTGCTGTCATTAGGTCAAAAATCTTGGGCATCTGCTTAAGAAAGACCCATAAAAATTCATCAGTGTCACCATAAGGGGAGCAGTGACAGAAATATCTGTTTGGATCCACTCTGCAGACGAGGTTTCCTTCACCCTCACCTTCCTCCTCACTTCTTCTTCTTCTCCCCTCGTCTGTCCACTCTCGACACAGCTCAGAGTTATCCTCTGACCGACAGCAGCAGGTGTAAAACAGCAAACACTGCAGCAGGGAGGGGGCGCGGTTCACCACGCCTGCCGCCATGACACCCCTACCACATCTGCAGCGACCCCCCGGTCTCCAGGAGGGGGGCCGCCGAAGCCGACATAGCTTGGTCCTGGAGCTGGCACAGGCTTTCAAAATAGCCGCTGTGCAGTCCATGGTGAGTTGGCTGTATCTAGACTAACCAAGTCTCTCTGAGGTACTTCCCCCGCCTCGGTTGCTGAACTTGTCGTCGATTACGACCTTTTGCTGTCAATGACTCTACTTACTCTCGTTCCCAGAAGTCCAGTCACACAGCGACACCCAGGTGAGACAACCCGAAAGAGGTCCTTTACAGGCCATGCACTTTTGTAGTCGTAGGTCGGACAAAGTGTTTGCCCCTGAGCTCCTCCTCCTCTGACCCCCAACTGCACAAAGACGAGGAGGAAAGAAAGCTGACAGAGGCAGAGCGCAGCGATAAGAGGAGGAAGAGACTCTCTAGGAAAGGAAAAAACACCAGAGGTGGTCCAGTTTCTGAAGGGAAAAAGAAGAGATGATCTGAACATGAAACTAGGGTAAAAGTCAAACTTGAAGTCAGAATCCACTCGCTTTGAACACACTGAATCCACTTCTTTTTGTCCTTTTTATGCCAAAAAATGCAACTCCTTTCAGTCAGAGGTAGAGCTTCTTTAAAAGTGAGCAAAGAGAGAGAAAAAAAGTTTCCATACCGGCTCCTCTTTGTTCACAAACTAACTTCTCAAATGAAGCAAGAGTTTTTCTTTCCCCAGCCGAGCCTCCATATCTGCTCTGAAAGTCGACCTCCCTCGTCTGACTGCACCGAAAAATCAAAAGCTCCCCTCCTCCAACCCAAAACACACACAGACACACACACACGCAGCAGAGAGAGGGAAGGACTGCAGGAGTAATCTGTTACACGTCGAGAAGTTCAGAAAAAAACAGCTCGCTCTTCTTTCCTCCTCTGGTAGAAAACAGATGAGAAAAGAGAGGAAGAGGACTTTGAAAAGCTGCAATTAAAGAGAAACTTGTTTTTTTCCGAGAACAGAGAAGCGTCCGACCACAAATCACAGAGCAGATGGAAAACTGTAATCCAGTTAAGCCTATAAAATGTGAAAAATGTTGAAAGAATGGCACAGAATTGAAGGCTGAATTTGCTTAAACATTATGAAAACTATGTTTTTTTCATGTTACCTTTTTTCTCATTTTTCATTTGTTTTCCATTTGTTGAAAACTGGTTGATCATTTTCTAGGTTTTCAAGGACACGTGGAAACCCTGTCGATGCCACACAAAGTCTGAAAATCAAACCTTCAGCTTTATCTTAACAGTAACTTTACGAAGACCGCAGTTAGAAAAACTTCTCAAGTCTTCCAACCACTGAAAGCAATTTTACACTACATGTCATCCTTTTCAGGGTCGTGTCTTGCCCAAGGACACTTCAAAATGTGGGACATGGGATTAAACTCTGAACCTTTCAACAGAGAGACCACTGTCTATCTAGATTCTGTCAACAAAAATGCCCCAACTATTCAGAAGGAAGAATAAAAAAGAGATCAGCAAAAGGGACTGGAGAAAGACGGTTTATTCAGTGGCACGAGTCTGATCAAATCAACAAATTTAATTCTCACGTCCCATAAAATCCTCTTTTGGCTGCACATCTCCAGTTACTCACTGTTTGCTCCCTGAGCAGCAGACAAACACAGTTAAGAGCCAGCTGGTGAACAAACGGGAAGATTTACCAGTATGGAAAGAGAGATGGTGAAACAAAATTCCCTTCCATCATGTAATAACAAAAAAAGCTTCCATGGTAAGATAAAAGAAAATTCAACAAAACTGAAAAAAGTGGATAATCTACAGAGTCTTGGCCGTAAACATGTCAAAGTCAGCGTTTCTATTTGTAGCAAAGAGGTTATTGTGGACCTGACCCCTAGTGGTCACTCGAGGAAGTGCAGTAATCAGCACCTCCAGGTTGGCTGAATATTGTTTACCCAGGATGGTCCGCTTGACTCAAACTTTGAGGCTTGTTAATATTACTTAGTCCCTCCTGCTGCCCCCCTGTGGCCAAAGAAAGAAAAGTCGACTTCCCTTGAATCAGACTTTTTTTCAATCAGTCAGGTCTTAACCTAGCTTTGACCTACTTTTTTTTCTTTCAAGAAATGTGGGTATGAGCCCGGAGGAGTGAGACAAAGGGTGAGTGAGGAGGTGAGGGAGGACAAAGACAAAAAAAGAGTTGAAGAAAGGAAAACAAAGGAACAATCTAGAGTCTGCGTGTGTTTGTAATCATGCTGTATCGGCTCTGAGAGGTTTTCTTGGCTCATTATGTTCATGTTTTGACAGTGAGCGAGCAGAAGAGAGAAAACAGAAAGAGGCTGCACATGGTAATGTTTAGGAGAAGTGTGTCAAGTCAACCCTGAGGAGGACGAGCAGGAGGAGGAGGAGGTGGAGGATGAGGAGAAGGACAAGCAGCAGGAGAAGAAAGAGGAGGGGGGTCAGGTTACAGTTCTGTGATTTCTCTCTCAACATGGCAAAGGGGGACCAGCAAAAGCAGGGTCAAAGGTCAACCCCCCAAACAGATCACAGCTGTGTGTGTGTGTGTGTGTGTGAAAAAGCACAAAAGAAGAGAAAGAGGAAAGAAAAAACTTGAAATGATGACATCAAAAAGTTGGATGTTCTCGTCTTTAAAGAATGTAAAGCAGGTTTGTATCCATTTCACTCAGAAGGTCCCAGTTTAGTATATCCTGCCCTAATCTGAGTTTGAAGTAGATCAAATTCTGTTCTGGATGTTTCCATGTGCCTTTGTAGATGCTCAAGGCAGGGAACAGCAGCAAAGACCTTCATCATACAGACACCTGATTCACACCCAGCCTCTCTTGAGATGGTTGAGCAACTTGACCAAACTGACAACAATTTTCTCTGTACAACACAGACACCAAGAAACAATTCAACACCACCACAAACAACTCAATTATCTGAAGTGAGCTGTAGACACCAAAAATAGTTTTGTGGCAGGCTGTATTTTTTTTTTTTAATTTTGTATTTTTTTGCCTGTTGGGTGATTAAAATGGGGCCTGATGGGAGTAAACTCACACTTCAGTCTCAAGTGGTCACTTCAGGAACTGCAGTCCCTGGCACTAGAGTTGTGCCATATCATACGGGCTACGATGATACCAGTATAAACTTTTGATAATAAAAATTTGTCACAGGTACATGAAGAGGTAAATGATAAATACTGGCTTGTTAACTTGGGGATTGTTTGGGTTCGAAGTGTCAGAGGACCAGCAAAATGTGTTCTGTTGAAAGTGTCAAAAACCTGTAGCCTGACGAAACAGTTCGGTGATTCTGTGGAGAATGCTAGCAAGCCAAAAGATGCCGGCAAGCAGAAAAAAAATGACACTCCTTTCCTATTTGTGCAAGTGCACCACATCAGCCATTCACAAAATTATATGGTTGTTAGGCAGAGGGAGGTTTTGGGAGTTATGGAGCAGGGAGAGAATCAGCATGCGACATGTGACTTTTAGTGTATTTGGTGTGTAGTCATTTTTTTGTCCCGAGTGTCAGAACAATGAGGCAATTCATGACAATAATTCTGTAAATTTTTGTTGACACCTGATGGTTTTGTAAAAAACTGTACAAAAACACCTAATTGCATTTTAATGCAAACAGTTGTATTTAACTGTGTTGTTTGCTAAACTTGTACATTTGTTTCTTGAACTTGAGATTATATTTGCATTCTTAGTTATACAAATGATTAGTTAAATATTTGTGGTTTTCACAGTATCATCTCAGCAGTATTAAGTTATGTATTGTATATCATGATACGGTCTAAAATTATTTAAAATAAAATGTCATATCCCCAAGCCCTACCTGGCGCTCTGTTGTTTTTGACTCAAAGGTTAAACTTACTTTAAAGATGTCCTCCTGTTGTAAATTCATGTTTGTAAAAGCTCATTTTAGGAACGGATTGATTTCTTTAACTTTGATGTTATCGTACAAACTTCCGAGCAAATGTTTCTTTGAACACAGCCTGAGAACGGATCACAAAATCCTCTAAATCTAGGGCGACAGACAGAACAGCTGACAGAGCAAAATCTGATCCAATCAGGTTTCTTCTGTGGTAAAACATTTCTAAAATCAGAGAATTCAGAGTGAAGCAGCCATGTTTGTTTGGCCTGTGTTTTCTTAGAGACTGCCATCTTTTTCTCTCCCTGTGTGGTGTGCGTGTGTGCGTGTGTGTTTCTGCTGTGTGCATGTATTCAACTGTGTAAACTGTGTGAATGTGGAATTTTCTTCTACATAGATACACAGAAAGATAGTCTGTCATACCAGGTCTTTTCCCCAAACGTAGGTTGAGGAGGGGTGATGAAGGAAGCGAGCGCGTGAATCCTTCCATTATTCTGACCTCTGACCCCTCGGACTCTGAGCTCCCCCCACCTTTACAGGTAGAGAGAGGGAGATTCAAACAGCTGACAAACACTTTTTTTCATTTCTCATTTTTTTCACACAGTTAAGACTCAATCATTGTGAGCATGCATGAGATGATCAATATTTGATAAGGAGAAATGAACTGGTGCCTACCGTTGTTGTTTTTGCGACTTTTTCCTCCGAGCAGCATCTTCAGGCTGTTACGAAACATGATGGTAGAAGACGGCAGGTTTCTCACACACAGTTAAAGCCAACGCCCCCTGGAGGAACAGAAAATCAGTAAAACATCAGGACACATAACTTTCCTCAAAGCTGTCATGCGTTTCCTTCAGTTGACACTAGGGGTTGTTTCTATTTTTTGAATCACGATTATTGTGAGAGAAAAAATTTCAATTTCACGATTATTCACGACTGTTGGCAGTATGAAAGAAAGCAACTAAGATTTCAAGTTTTTCTCTTCAAAAAATCTTTAATGATGCTTGAACTTTTAAACATTCGCTGTCCTTCAAAATAAAATGTTTCAATACTCCTCTATATTGAATAAGATTGTATAATACAAAATAGTGAAGAACTTTCGGAACTGCACTTTGAAGATTAATTTCACAGAAAATATTCACATTAAAAAAACATCACCTTTTTTATCCTTCTCTTCCTCAAACTGGAATCATTTTCTTTAACATTAGGGGTTGCTTAGATAACTGTTTTTGCAATTTGTTGCATGCAAACCTTTTATTCTTTTTATGAGCGGGATCTTGACTGAGTTAACTTCGAATTCAAAAAGCTTTTCCACCCTTTTTATGACAGTGATGATGGATGATACATCCCAAGAAATTATGGCAGTAAATCAATTCTGCAGTGCCTGAAGAGCATGTTAAGTGTGTGCCAGCCTTCAAAAGCAGATTTATATCAGTGCAGCTCTGTGACACGACCACACCTTTAGTAATTATACCAGTTTATAATTCAGCCCACATTCAGCCAGTGACAGAGTGGTCCACAGAGAATCTGCTCCGGTTTGTTTGTGTGGATTTGAATTCCTGCTTCACGACTGATCTGCATTTAAGAGGCTGACTCAACAGAATATCTTACTTACTGACAGGCACTGGATTTATATCACACACACACACACTCCTCTTTTACTTCAGTAAGACTTCTGATCACACCCAACTTTCTGCCTCGCACTGTTGCCAGGCGACTGTCTGCTGTTGCTAAGCGATGCATTAATGAGGATGTGTTGGAATATAACCTGATGTACACTGCTGTGTATGTGTGTGAAACTTCATGTTAAGTGTCACATCGACTCAAAACAGTCCAAATTCAGACACTGGTCTTTTTCTTTGATCATGAATAAGTTTGAATCACGCTTTATTGAAAACTTACAACAAAAACATGCAAAGAACAGCCCTCAAAGACAAAAAGCTCCAAGTTTGTTCAGGTTAATGTAAAGAGTGTGATGAAACTGTGCCACAAACATCAGGGTTGAGCGTTTGTATCACTCACAGACTGTTCTCTATTGGAGCAAAACAACATCACACTGATCTCCATCTCCCTCTGCTGGCTGCCTCATGTTACTGCAGCTTGATCCGTCTGTGTGTGTCCCTATGAGAGACCGACTTCTTCCTCATTTTCTCACAACTTTCTGATTATTTTATTTCTTACTCATCTTCATTTCACTCACTAACAGAATGTTGGACAGATGTCTTTCCTTGCTCTTCTTCTTGTGCTTGTCACATATTCCCAAGAGGAAGCAGTCCCGGATGTTTGTGTAAATGTGTGTGTGTGTATCCACAGGAGAGGAGATCAGGTGATCTATAGCCAGGTGCAGAGAGAGCAGGAGACGCAGTGACTCCACAAGGACAAACCACATTGTGTAGAGATGGTGATGATAAATGTGTGTGTGTGTGTGTGTGTGTGTGTGTGTGTGTGTGTGAGTGAGAGAGAGAGAGAGCAAGAGAGAGAGGAAGGGAAACAGATCAAGGGATGCTGCTGATCATAAACCAAATACATACCCCTGTTTAACTCATCACGTAAAAATAAATGATGTAAAACCACAATGACTCCTCACACAACCTCTCTGAGGAGCAGTGAGGAAGGCAAAAACTTCCTTAATAGCCTGTCCAGAAAAAAACGGAATTTCTTCCAGAGAAAGCCTCTCAACTCTCTGCATTTTGGTGTCATCTCTACGTCTGGATTCCTCGAACACAAGGCGGCTGCTGCAGCTTTGCTTATGCATGTAATGTGTGTCAGTGTGCTAATCCTTAGTGACAAGTGAACGGGAATGATGAGATTGAGCTTAGAATCGAGACACACACACGCGGATACATGCATGACTGAACAGCAGTTCCCAAAATAACATGACAGGGTGTGTGTCAGGGAAAGACAAATGTTGCCTTTTTATGCAAATGAGCTGAGGACAAATGAAACAATGGCTGAAAATAGAAGACGACTGCTTTGTGTCTGCCTGGTGACACAAAAATGAAAAAAAAAACATGTTCAAAAATAAAAACAGGTATAAAAAATACGTGTACACATAAATATAATGACAATTTTTGTGGAGCTACATGCAAATTTATAGCCCAAGAGACCATTATTACAAAGAGAAAACAAAGCTACTTTCTAAGTCTTTTTTTAAAATCACATAAAAAAATGAAGCAAATGAATTAGAAATACATTTCTCACTTTAGACATTAAAGAAAAGAAAACAATGAATGAAAAATACAAAAATGTGAAAAAAATACTGCAAAAATGAATGGCATTGTGCTTTTCTGTCTTCAGACACACTTTTATCTACATGATTTAAATGAAGGATCAGACTTACTTTGACTTAGACTTATTAGTACACATTTTTTTAAGAAGATTTAAATCATTTTAAAAATGTTTTTCAGTTTCCTGTTTACAAAAGACAATGTAGCTTGCCTGTTGCTTTAAGAAAAGGTTTAAAAAAAGAGAGAGAGAGAATGAAAGACAGTGCAACACATCAAATTTAAGAGCTTGGGGAAAAATGAAGAAAATGATCTGAGCCAGTGTTTGCGGTCTGCAGCCAGTAAATGTGACTCAGCACTGACATGGTGAGAGGCTCATGTGTGTTTGTGGGTTTGTGAGAGAAAGAGAGAGAGAGAGGGAGAGGGGGGAGAGGAACATGTGTGTCGTTCTCTCTCTCTCTCTCTCTCTCTCTCACACACACACACATAAACATACACATACACCATCTGTCATCAGTTCCTGCTCAGTCTGACCTCCTCTAACTTTTCTGTCCTCCACATAAAATACAAAATGCTACAAACGGACTCGTTACTGACTGGGGATGGGTATTGATGAGATTTTATTGATACAACTACCATTATCGATTTGACTTATTAATCCGCTTCTTTATCAATCTCCTTACCAATTCCCCCCATGAATTTTTTGAGCACAAAAGGTAGCTTTAAAGGTTTTGTCGACAATTGATCAAGTTTTAAATAAATATGAAAGTCACTGGATCCTAGATCTCTGATCATATCAGTTGAACAAACTCAACAGTTCTTGTTCAAAAAGAAAAACATTTCTGTTTTCTCTGAAAGGGTCCTTTATCTTTCAGAGCTGATAACATCTCCAGCCATGGAAAAAAATTGATAAGGGAATTGTTAAGCAAAAATGCTATTGATGGATTGATAGATTGATGAATTTCTTGTCGATTCTCAATTAACAGAAACCGATTCTTGATACCCATCCCTATTACTGACATGTATGAATAAGGGTTCCTCGTATGTTGATGTACGTGTGCTGCTTTGTTATCCATTGTTTTCATATTTCATAGAATCAAATCCATTTTTTTTTTGTAACAACAAGCTTCACCTTGTGAAATTAAAACAAAACATGATATCAATAGATGACACATGTATATGGGACGCCAGCCCAACCAGCTGAGCTTGCAGATGTTTTTCTGACCGTCTCTCTGAGCTCACCAGGCTCTGGATACGCTGTTTTTTCCAAGTGACTCTTTTTTTTCTTCTCTAAATTTAACCCTTTCTGAAAGACATGCCTGTAATCAGACTGGCCCGCTGTGTGCGAGCTGAATAATGGAGATGTGTTCTCGTGCTGATAGCCTTCGGTGGTCAGGATTTCATGCGGCTTAATGTGGTCTTCCCCTCTCAGGCCTGAATCACACAATGTGTCTGTGAATTCTTAGTCATGTTTACTGGCAGTGTCCTGCTTTCTTCTCCCACACTCACCCCCCTGCAGCTTTGATCCAAACTGTAAACTACTGGAACCACTTTGTGACTAACTCACCTGTTTGTTACTGTTTGTTTTCATTCATTTTGATGCAGAATAAAAAAAAAAAACCATATTATAACGTTGTTAAGCTGCAGCAAACTTGTTTAGATTTCCCATTAAAAGAATTATTAGCATGGTGGACGATGCTATGAGATCTGATCCAGATGACAATCAAGCACACAGGTTGAAACCCCATAACTGTGACACACTGACTGTTTCTGTGTCCTCATGTTTATGAACTCCATTACTTTCTATCTTTATTATGTAGCAGTAGCATCAAGGTAGTTTGTTTTATGTCTATTTCATTAATTATCTACATAACACAAGTAAATTGAGGTTGCAAATAGCAACTATCAGCATGCAAACGAGTCGTATAAAGTTCCAACCACTGGCAACCACTAATAATCTTTATCACTGAAGTATCATATGGCCCTTTTCCACTGACTCGCCTTGGCCCTGCTCTACTCGGCTCTACTCATCTCTACCCGGTTTGTGTTGCATTTCCATTAGGAACGGTACTACTCGTCAGGCGCCAGTTTTTAGTACCTGCTCCACCCTGGTTCCAAGCGCGCAGAGCCGATTCTAAAACGTGAGGTCTCCGGACTGCCAGCCACTCATTGGTCAGAGAATGTCGTCTCTGCAGCCTCTGACTCTGTACAAATCACTTACAAGAGGCAAACAAATAAGTCAGCGACGGGTTTTTAATGACATGTAAACCCGACGGCACAGAACCACACTGAATGAACACAAAATACCACCTTAAAATACACCTTCATGATTCCTAAATAAGTTTAAAGTCTTTTTTAAATGAAAAAGAAGTTAACAGCAAAGATAGTTCGGTTTAAAAAGTTTTTTAAAGTTAATCAAAGTTCGTCGGTGCAGGAGCGATCTGTCTGCCACGAGTCTTAAAGCATCAATCAGTCCATTAATCCACAGGGAACCAAAAAGGAAAACCAGTTCAAAGAAGAATTATTGATCAACAAAAAATCTCGGTATACCAGGCCCAAAAACCCAAAATTAAAGGGATCTCACTGGATCCAGGGAGGAGTTGATGTCAGGAAGCAGCTCCTTCGTTTTCCTCCGCGTGCAGCAGCACAAGGCTGTTGTTTACCTCTGTTGTCATGATGCCCAACATTGAGCCGCTGTATTACTTTAATGAAATCTTTTGAAAGCTTTGTTTTTTCCTTTAAAGACCCTGGTGGCACATGTGTTAGTACAAAATTATGTTTGTGTCGCGTTATAGATGACATGCACGCACTTCTGCGCAGCACTTTAGCGCAGCTGTGTGATAAGATCCATGCACACCGCGTGTCTGTAGTCGGGCTAGTGGAAAAGTTAATCAAACCGTGTAGAGCCGAGTGGAGTAGAGTAGGGTTGGAATTGTATAGTGGAAAAGCGCCAATACTGACTACCTGGATGTTTTTTTCTTCTTTCAAGAATGGTTTAAATTTTTACTGTGCAAAAAAAGTTCAGTTTAATGTAATTTATGCACCATGCAGCGCTACGAGGTCTTGCATAACTATAGGCTGTAATAAAATCAAAACAACCATGTACTTAATACGTATTACATTATGCAGTTATTAGAAACATGAGGAACAAGGCCTGGGGACAAAAACTGCTTTCATACGATGCTGTAAGTATGTTTGATATAGAAATAATAAAAGGTGTTTTCAATATGGGCTCCATTGGGCTTTCTTTTGCTTTCGCTGCCAGCCTCTAGTGGTTGCGCAGAGAACTACAGCTTTTTTTACACTTGGACATTGGTTTCATTGTTTGAACGCCAGATGTTTCTGCTTGGTTCTCCCAACGTATCAACTAGAGCGGAGGTGGATTCACAGCCTAGCTTGAATTTACTACATGCAAATTAAATTCAAATCCTCAGACCTGTTCGACCTGTCCACAGATCAAATCTATTATTTGTCTGTTTACACAGCACAGTGCTGATCCTCTGCCTTGGAAACTCCACTCTCTCACCCCTTGCTCCAAAGATCTCCTCCTTTTCCCCTCGTCGTGTCGGTCGGCTTTTGTTTTACATGGACTGATTGAACCTTCCTGCCTGACAGCGAGGAGAGACTTCACCTTTCATCAAACCACACAAAGCTTTTCTGCCCACTACGAGGAAAGGACGGGCTCAGCACCACACGACACACGAAAACAAAAGAACACACATGACTGGTTTCTTTTAACGAAGCTGAGCTCTGTCTCTATATGTGTTATAAAAAAGTGAGCACACACCCGCCTACACACACAAACACACAACCACACTCTTATCTCTCTTCCCCAGAGAAGCCAATTCTGACTTCCTGTAATCGCTCAGGACTCCCTGCGCGGAGGAAGGGAGTTCGGTGTGTGTATGCCTGTGTGTGAGTGTGTGTCAAAAGTTCCTGCAGATAAACAAACAAAGGGCCAACTGATTCTCTCACCTTTTACCCTTTCTTCAGGCTGTAAACTCGTTTCACTTTTACACTCTTTGAAGTCGCCTCAAGCCGCTGGAGGCCGCCTCACACCACTGACCTCTTCACGGCTGAGAGTGAAAACTTGAAGAGTTTGAGAAATTAAGCACCCAAACCACTACAGCAGGCTGAACCTGAAGGATTTTATTCGGTAGCTGTCGATTTACTTCATATATGAGAAACAAAGAGCTCAGCACTACACTGACATTTTGAACAGGCTTCATGGGGAGCAGGTGATGCTCCTCAGACAGCTTTACTTTCATTATTTAGATGATGTTTGGTCTGAATTTTCAAACTGCTGATGTGAGAAATATTGCTCATGCATGTCTCAGACACTGGAAGTCTAGAAAATAGGAGACTCAGCTAATTTTTCCTGTGAGTTCTTATGCAAAGTGGGGATGCACTGTTCCAAATGTTTATGTTTGGAAACCAAAACCAATTCCTCAGCTTTGGTATCAAAGGTTTAACCAGCCTGACCAGGTTGACTGAAATGATTTCAGTCATACAACTGTATTGACTGGTGAGGAATCATCATCTCTCCAGCTTTATTGTTTATGTTACCTGTGACACAAAAAGGATGTTCATGTCGAATGTTTTAAACCAGTGGTTTCTGCTCTTTTGGTTCAAGCGGTGCCCCAAATCAAGGAAAATTTTCAAATTCTCACATTTATTTTTGAGTGCCTTTGTGACGGCTTTATTCATTCCCGTGCTGAGGTTTTTGCCCTTCTCTGTCTTACATTTAATTGCAGTTCTAAATTGCTCCTGCAGTTTTAGCGTCTAAACTGCAGGAGCTGTATACACGACAATGGTTTAGAGGCCGAAGTACAGTCGAGTTGGTCGTCTGGTGTATGAATGCTTCCTCGCTGATTGCAGAAATGGTGCAATAGATGCACATTATCTTGAAAGACAGTCAGCAGATGTAGCAGAACAAGCACAAAAAAGTGGTATGCTGTTGTTACTGTTGTTGTTGTTGTTGTCTTGGTTTGCGCATGGCCAGTCCACAATGAAAGTGGAACACACATGCGCAAAGTGGTGCGTGACGTCAGCATTTCCCTTGAAAATCCAGTTTGGTGTTTACATGACAGATGTGTAACATCTTTCTGTGTAAATAGTCAGTGTTACAACATGAACACCTGCTGCTTATAAACAAGTGCGGTCTTTATACGTACAATTTTTATTTCATTCTTAAATTCAGTGGGTGCGGCTTATATTCCACAGTCCAACAGCCCGGAAACGATGGTAGTTGTCGTTTTACTTTTGTTTAGCTTAATTATCAGATGAAATCAAACTGTTCTTGAGGGTATTAATTAGCATCACAGTGCACTTTTGCTACCAAGAAAAATGAGATGGCACTTAGATACATAAAATTCCCTTTCAAAATAAAAGCACAGAATGTTTTGTTCTTGTTATTAGTTTTGCCCTGGCAAAGACTCACAACCCAGTAGCTGTGAAATACTGCCTGACACCACTGAAAGGAGAGAGCCACTGACCGCTGAGGGCGTCATGATCACAGCACATCCTCCTGAGACAGAGATACATCTGCCTCTGGAAGTTCATCAAGGACACCAGGCGGACTCTCACTCTCACCATACGGAAGATGATACCGCAGCATTAAATCACACACTGCCCATTCCACACACACTCTCTTCCTACAGGAAGTCAGAAAGATGAACTGAGCTCTCTCTCTGTGGGTTTCTATAGTATCAAATTAATTTATGATGCATTACTTGATCCTGGCAAGAAATCAACTCTCAGGTTTGGACAAATAATCCAAGAATATGTCGTTTTGCAGAATGAGTGCAGGGATTTGTAGGGAATTATTTAAAATTACAGGTACCAAAGAATGGCCAAGAGACTTAGAAGAATCCTTGGGTTTCGTATCCTTTTAATTAGCAGCGGTGATGCTGTGTGAGTGATCTAATTAAAGTAATGACTGACATAGTGGGGGGCCTCAATCGAGGCAGTGTTAAATCCAGACTCTGAACTACAGGGATAGGCAGATTAACACGGGATTACATCCATCTGCCCTGCTACTGTCTAGGAAGGAAGACAGAGAGAAGCTAAGAGAGGAACAAAATATGGACGAGAAACAACAAGTATTCAAGGCCACTATTACACCAGGAAATCTGAAACAAGCTCTGGGCTCAGAGTCAACAAACTAAAGCACTGTATGTTTTTATTATACGCACAACAGAGATGGTCACTTCACCTCACTCTAACTTGACTAAAGTCAGCTTCTTTAACCTGGCATCTGAGTCGTCCTGCTTTAAAACTAACGGAGCATAATAGAAGTTACTCATTTAGCGCCATCACATGAGTCAGGACTATAATCTGTTGGTGTATTGATATTCTGTCCCAGACTTTATGTGCTGCCTATAAAGGTTTTAGATGGATGGATGGACTGATGGGAGGATGGACTCTGCTCTTAAGGAGGGCCAGCAGAATAGTATGGATTAATAATGGACGTAGTATTGTCAGAGATAATCCGTCATTTCTCCACAAAGGATTTCGTTTCCTGCCAAAACAACTGTTAACCACCAGCTGGTGTAAACAGACGTCCTGCACACTATGTGCAACAGGAATAGAAAAATTGACGAATGTTTTGAAGAAAACAAAAGCAGAAACAACAACAGAATAGAGCGATAGATGAGCAGGACGAATCAAATATGTATGTGCATGAACATTAACAAATCACAGTTAAATAATTTGCTGAATTTGACATTTTTTCTCACACTACCTGGATGTATTTTGGTGGCTGGAATCCTTTTTTCACCTATAACAAACATGTATTATGGATGCAGCTATCATTTCAACTTTTGCTGAATAATTTTGCTTTTTACTGTAATATATAGATAAATCTGTTCATCATGTTCACAGCTTGTCACTCATTTCACTGTATCGGTCTAAAATATTCCAGACATAATGAACAAAGCATAAATTCACCATATCATTCTGAAATCCCTTCTTTCTAGTCAAACATTTCACCAATAAATGCTTGAAAAAGAAGCTTGAATGTTTGCCAATGAGTGCCATCAGCTTTGTTTACTAATTATCAAATAACAGCAATTACATTTCCCTCAACTGACAATCAATTAATCGACTAATCCTTTCAGCATCACAACAACTGCAGCTGTCTCCTCATCGATACAAAATGGAAACGTGCTCCTGTGTTTACAAATTGCTTGGGTACATGTTTCACATTGTCCCTGCAATATTCGAACAGTGATTATACCAATATCTGAAACCGATTTTTATTACAATATCCATACCAAGGATCGGATATTCGACAATAATTAAGATTTATAATAAGATTCATAATGATTTAAAAAATAAGTAGGAAATAAATCAGTAATAAATTCTGGATGATATTGGTTTCTTTGATATGATGGCTGTGCAGCAAGGCGATGTTTTCTCACACACACACACACACACACACACACACACACACACACACACACACACACACAAACCATTTTACTACATCCATCTCTCCTTTCCTCGTGCTTACACACACGCGCGCCCTCACACACGCTCCACGGGCGCAGGAATAAACAGGAAACATACCTGAGTGTTTTGTTCTCCCTGAAACCTGCAGCGATGAGAAAAACCGTCTCACCGGCAGATAATAGGTCGGTCACGGTCGGGTTAATATCAAGCCCTCAGTGTGCGGCTGCGTCCTCCAGAAATCGCCGGTAGAAACCAGCGGAGTCGTTGTGTGTGAGGCGGAATCCCTCTCTTCCCAATCCGCCCTTCATAACCGGGTTTCTGTAAATCCGTTTCATCACCCGGACGGTGATATTAAGCCCATTATTCCCCTTCCTCCGGTGAGCACGAGCTGACGTCTGAAGAGCTCCGGTGGCACGAGCCTCCTCCGGCGACGACAGGTGATGAATAATTCATCAGAGGGGCGTGGCCAACGGGCTCAGTGGGCTCGTGCGGGTGTGTGCTGCACAGACAACAACAGAATTAAAGCGCAGCTGTCAGGATGAGGCGGAGGTGACGGCGGGGCGACACCTAGAGGTGAAAATGTAAACCGCACCCTGAGAATAATTTTGTTAATAATGATAACACAAATAATATCTTTATTTAGATAGCATCTTAAGAACATTAGTTTGCCAACAAATAAAGAGTCAGCTGTTAAACTGTGAAACCTCAAAATGTGCAGCAAACTTACAGACCCAACAAAAATCTCAACACCAGCTGCCTGTTTGTTTTTTCAGTAATTAATTTTAAAATCCTTTCATTAGTTTTTAAGGCATTACATGGACTGACACCACACTGTGTGAACCAGACAGGCCTCTCAGGTTTTCTGGCTTCTCTTTATTGTCTGATGCTCAAAGGAGAACTACAACTTGTCATGATGAAACGGCCTACTGGAGTTATTAGATAGTGATCTGTTATTGTATATATGAATAATATTTCATTTATTTTCAATCCTTTTTGTCTACAGTAGCATCTTAACATTTTTAGTGTTTTTATTTATCTTTAACGTTCACCCTTACCTTTTTATCCCTTTATTTTAACTATTCACATCTTTTGCCATTTTAAAATATGAGTTTATTTTAAACTTTAAAAAATCTCCTAATAAACATTCTTATTGCTGTGTGATAGTAACTATCAAGTGGCAACCTCTGGTCCAAAGACATGAAGCCATGTGAAAGTACTAAAATCTGCACTTCGTACCAGAAATCACATACACACCAAAGCCAAAAAAAATTAACAGCAGAAATAAACATGGGTGGATTTTTTTTTCTAACTTAGCATTTTAGAGAATATTAAGATCACAAGTTCACTCAGGAGAACAGTTCAGCTGATTGATGGGCAGATGCCTTGTCACTGGAGGCTCAAAGCCCACCCCATTTTCAACATGACTATTTGTTACTTAACTCTGTTTCACAAAAAAATGACATCTATTTATTATACAGTCCTGCTCTAAAACAATTCATATATTTTCCCATCATTCTATTTCGTTTTTTTAGTCACTGTCATGCACTTTGAGCTGTGCTTTATTTGTATCAAAGGTGTGGTATAGAGAAAAGTTGTCTGAATGAACATTAAAGACTGAGACCACAAGGACCAGTGGTTTGAAGCCTTCAGGTTTATTCAAAAACCATCACCAGGAGCAGACAGATAATAAGCACCAGTGTGTCTGCTTATTGTCCTGTTAGCCTGCATGCTGAAGTATCAGCAGAGCAACATATAACACTCAGAAAACAGCATAACAGCAAGATGCATCTGGACTTAAGCTGGAGACGAGAGCATTGACAGGTCAAATATTAGATTTGTGCAAACTGGCATCTGTTTAAAGCTGTATTTAACTTTTCATTTTATTTTCAGTAATTTAAGCTTTAAAACGTCAAACAAGACAATGAAGTATTTGTTTCCTGATGCATGTGTCCAGATTCAGCTGCTTTATTTCACTGTGAGCTGGAGTTTTAATCATTAAGGAAACATGCTGGGTTCCATTTTAGCAGCTATCCAAAATAAGAGGATTATAAAAAATGATTGGGATGTCCCCCTTTTTAGACTGTGTTACTAAATAATTCAGTGCTAGTAGGAAGAAGACCACAGCGGAGGATTTCCACAAGCTTCTGGTGACTTTTTCTCCTTTTCTGCATCTGCAGTTGACTTCAGTGTGAATTGAAACTATGGGGAAAGTTTCACAGCAGTGGATGGCCAATTGCTGCTCTGAAATGAAACGGTATAAAAAGATTCCCCTGATTAAAACAGGGCACTTTAGCATGTCAGTCGTGGATGATTTCATAGGTGTGGGAGAGGTTTAAAGCATGCAGAATCTCTGCGCTCAGAACAGAGAAAATACGAGCACGTTCAAAGCCGTTGAAGTCGGTGGTGAGACTGACAGAGTAGGCCCCCATGTTGTCGATGAGAAGCCAGTCCCCCACGTGCAGCTCAGGGAACCAGTGACTGTCAGTTACTTTGTCCAGGCAGTCGCAGGTTGGGCCCCAGACGACGGTGGGATATCTTTGCTCGCTGCTGTCTACGGCCTGGGCAAAACACAAAGATTAGTCAGGCCAGGTAAAAGTAAATAGTCCAGTAGCTCATTCAGTTTTATGTCCTCTAATATCAATACTTAATGTCATAGGGATTTAACCCTTTATCTGATGTACTCCAAAAACATTTGTGTCATTTTTACCCTGTGAAGGTACGGCTCAACCGCAGTGTGAGCAGCATCATTGATAAGGCAGCTTAAGGAGCCGTACACGCCATCATTCAGGTAGTACATCATCATCTTGTCGGGACAGTTTTCAATATCGTCTGAGAGAAAAACAAAACAAGCAGAGTCACTGATTCAATTCCATCAAACAATCAACAGGAGGTGTTTACGTGGCCTGAGCATTGCATTGATACTGACTGCAAAGTTCTTTCATATCATCTGTGATGACTCTTCTGGCGATGATGTTGGCAGCCAGCGTGAAGGCTGCTTCCACGTAGTAACGGCCCGGCTCAGCCATGATCTTCACCCCACTGTCTGGGGGAAAGTGTTTATCCAGGGCTCCGTTAATGACCTCTGAAAACTAGAGGGCAAAATAGGAAAGGTCTGAATCATATTCAAACCACAACTTTATTTAGATTTCAGCACCAACGGCATCAGAAATGTTTCATTGTGAGGGAATTTTCAATGAATTTTGGATAACATTAAGTAATAAAAAAATACTGTACTAATTGCACTACTACTATTAAACAATAATCTTTTTTGGCATTACCTCTTCAAATTTCACTTGAAAGTCCTCTCTGCCAGAGAAGCCGCCACCGATGTCCAAAAGACTCATCTGGAAACCCATCAATTTCTAAAAAAATGTAACAATACAACTTCAAAACAAAGTACCCTTCAAAAGAGTTCAGTTTATCTTTCACTGCAACATTCTGGTCCCAACAACCCATTAACACATTTTTGGAGGCTTTTGGAGGAAGCAGGAAACAGACTTTGGCTGGAAGTGAAACCAAGTTGAGCAATTTTTAAAAAAATATTTTTAAAGGTATTTTTCATGCTCTGCACCAGATGTGCATCTATGAAACTCTAGTGGTCAGCCAGTGTCCCCCGGTACAAAGCCAGGATGGTGAGTAAATAATGTTTTTTTATAGAACATTTACAAAATTAATCAAATATTAAAAAAGACAAGTTTATTGGGATTCACAGAAGTTTCCTTGAAACCCACCCCCCACCCTCAAGAAAAGAGTCAAAGCTAAGGCTACTCCATTAGCAAGCTTTTAGGCAAAATCTTTATGTAAGGCGACTTACAATCGAGACAGAAAAAAAAGAAAATCAAATGAGGAAGAGGAAACCTCTGACACTGTCCAGGAGAAGGTGAAGCAGCAGCCGCTCACTATTTTGTCATCTTTTCATCAAAAAAAGAATTTATAAAGCTTTTAATCCCTTGTTTATGACTGGCTGTAACTTTGCATATCACGGCACAATGAATTACTAAAGATCATGTCTTAATGTTTTTCAGTACATGTAGGTTGAACCATGAACCACCAGCCATTGCAGCTACATCTGTCTCTACTCAGAGTTTAAGATGCAAAACAGCAACAGGTAAACAAAGTAGAATTTCCAGAGTAACCTGTGGCAGTGCAAAGAGAGAGCTGTCGACAAGTTTGACTGTAACTATAGTCACCACCAGACTCCAACTTCACACCTGGACACATGAACAGTCTTTGAATCACCCTTCTAAGTTATCCCAACAACCCCCAGTCACTGAAAAGCTTCTACTTTAACCTGCGAATGAATCGTGATGTTCTGTATGCAGACGACTCACCGCTATGTCAAAGACTTGACGGGCATCTGTGATCGCCTGCTTGAATGAAGAGCATTCAGTGCAGCCGCTCCCAACGTGGAAGCTGACTCCAATGACATTCAAGTCCAGCTCAGAGGCTCGTTCCAGCAGCTTGCTCACATTCTCCAGCTTCGCCCCGAACTTTAAATTAAGTCTCAAGAGAGACTTAGAGTCATCCACTGCAATGCGAAGTATCAGCCTGAAAATAAGTTTAAAAAAATGCTTTAAACTAACTCTGCAAATGTGAACAGATGTTTCCCAAGAGAGAGAAATGGTTGGTTACATACTTGGCTTTGGGATGACAGAGAGAAATCTTCAGGAGTTCATCCTCACTATCAAAAGTCATCATGTTGACTCCGTGAGAACAGGCGTATTTGATGTGCGACAGGGGTTTGGTTGTATGGGCATAAATTATTTTCTCTGGTGACACTCCAAGAGACAGAGCCAGCTGAATCTCACCCTGTTACAGCAAAGTCAAGCTTTAGATAAGAAGAAGAGACAAAGGTTGGATAACGAGCCTGAGATGCTGATCGGTACCTTGCTTGCACAGTCAAAACCAGTGTCCAGAACGCGCAGCATCTGAACAACAGCTGGTGTGTTGTTGCACTTCACTGCATAGAAAGGCTTGACTCGAGGTAGGTTTGTGAGCCACCGGAGGTGCCTCTTAAACATACTGTCCAGGTTTGCCACAAAGAATGGCTCCTCATTTTCCTTAGAGAATAAAACGAAGTCAACACTTTGTTTCATGAATTCTGAGAATCTTTACCAGGATTTCTGAACTCACCTCAGTGGAAAGCTCTTTGATTTTAATGTCTATGAAATCATCAATGGTTCTTCCATTCTCTAAGATGTCAATGTCACAGTCTTCAGGGGACAAAACATGCAGGACAGATCCGTTTGTGGTTACTGGTGCTGCAAGAACCGTGAGCCAGAAGGTAAAACAGCATTCATCATCAAATTAGACAAAATCTTTCATTTCATTGATGAATGTCTGTGTTCTCTTACCATGGCCGACATGGTTCTCCATATTTCACAACCCTGGAAAAGACCAAAGATATCACATTAGCGAGAGTCAAAGCAGCAGGTCTGCGAAACACATTTGTCTGGAGGTACTCACCAAGTCCGACAAACACTCATTCCAACATGCTGATTTTGTTCACTCACTTTTTTCTCCACCTACTGCTTTAAAATCAACAATGAGGCTGTTTAGCTTAAAAAAACAGCTCTTTAATTTCCCCTTCTTTTGCAATAATTCAAACACTCATTACCAAGACAAACAGAGGAGGTGTTACGCAGTGTGACAGCCAGAGGGAGAGCTGTTGTGGGTTGTTACACAATGCTGCACAGACTAGCCCCCCAGCCTCTTAAAAAGCTTTCATCGTTCAGTCCTGCGTAGCTGAGCTCAGACTTTCATAACTGCGACATTTTTAAATTAATACGACAACATATTTCATGAACAACTTAATCTCTTAGTAAATTTCTTGCATATTTTTGTTGAGAGAGAAAATTCAAGTTATGAGGTGGAAAAACTGTAGTTTTCAGGTCGTTCTGAAACTTCAGGTGTGTGCACTTTTTATTTAGGGAGAAGAAAGAAGGTCAGAGGTAAAAGTCACCTGTGATTAGACGTAACCATTGAAAAACAACCTCTCTTCCAAAAACATTTGCTGAGTCATTTGCAAATGAGCTATTCAGCTGTGAGCCATGTTTGAAGTTTGAAGACTTTGTGTGTACACTGAGTCATCAAACATCCCACATGTAACGCTAGGTGGCATGTGGAGGATGTAACCCTAACATGTTGTTCTTTCCCAGCACCTCATTAACCCAACATGTGGCTGTTTTACTAAGGTTTCCACCTATCAAAGACCAACCGTCCTGTAGTCTGAGACTGTCCAACTCTGAGACGGCCATGTGCTCTAAACCTCAAACCCCAAATATCCCAAACGCCGACCCAAACCAGCGCCAACTGAGGAAATAGCGGAGTATCATAGCGGAAAAGGGCAACTGAGGCTGTTTTTTATTGAAAGCTAAGTATGATAGAAAAAGGACAGAATTTGGGGTCTTTCAGGGGAATTTGGCCGCAGTTTGTCACCGTGGCAATGTCCACACATTCACACGCTGATGTAGGAGTTGGAGGAGAGGTCCATCGATTAAGGATTGCTCTGAAATGTGAACTGTGTCTTTTATAAAACATGTAAAGGTCTGCAGAGTCCCGATTTCTCTGTGCTGAGGAAATCTGAAACATAATTGGTGAGCCCGCTTCTTTTATCTGAGGGCCAAAGGTGTTTGTTTCTCCACACAAGTGGAATCCACCAGCCGGCATAAAAAGGTAAGAGAAGTTTATTTCTCACATTTAAAGAGTGATTTCACTGCGTGGTGCTTGGCTGTCCACAGGATGAGCTTTCATCTGTCTTTCAGCTTAAGTATCTCTTTTTTTATATCCTCCAAATGCAGCTATTGTATTTTCTCAGTGGTCGAGAGGCATCCTCCAAAAACATATATACTACATGATTAAATATGTGAACTGTTTTGTTCATAATCCAGCTGCAATGCTAATCCAAAGAAGTGTTTCTGCAGCCATATTCATAAAGAAGGAGAGCAGTGCTTCAACCACTTAGCTCTCTTTCACCTGCACTGCACATTTGAGAACTTTAACATTGACCTGTTGGGCTGCAGAAACCTGCAAACTCTGACTTAAAGTGATGTCAACACACATTCAATATTGTAGGAGACCTGTTCCTGCAGCCCCCCACCCCCACTGGGACCTAACATAGTATTTGAGTGTAAGAGTGCAGCGACGCAGATAATCTCCTACTGAGGTGCATGTGAGAAATTAAGCCCCAGAAAATACTGGGGCCTGACTGTCCTGAAATCACCAGTGAACTACCTGACACAAGCGCAGAGGTTGATGAGAAACAAAACTGGCATGCACCAGTTTATAGTTCCCAAAGTACCCCCTCTCTAATGTCACATGTCAAAAAGGCATGTATGCACACTAACAACAAAGACATTTAGTCTGAGCCTGAAACAAAACCAAGCACCACCAACAATCATCTCAAGCCACATTTCTACAGATCAGCACTGCAAACACAAACAAACAAACAGAGATTCATGTCTTACCTGTTTTTGACGGTAAGCTCACAGACATTAATGAACATTTGTCCTGACTGATCCTGGTGCATAAGGTGGAGATTCTAACAGTCTCAGTGCTTCAACTGCATGCAGCCTCTCTACTGGTGGTGACACCTTCTGCTTGTTTCTGCTGCCAGTGGTGGAATTAACTCAAACTCAGAAATCAACCTCAGCATCGGTTTGTGTTAGGGATATGAAAGTCATAAGCTGTAATCAGCTGACAGCCTGCTGATTAAATCATTTCTTTTAATCACCCCCAAACCAATCACAACCTATTCTCACATTGAGGCAGCTGTGTTAAACGTGACGTCCTTCTTACTGGGAAAGCTTTGCCTCCAGTCCAAAGCCTCTGGCTCACCCCCATGTTTGGGGTAAAGCCACAGCATGATGCTGAGCTCATAGAGAAAGTAAAAAGCAGAGGTATCAGCTCAAGGTTTGGTGATAAATGATTGAATCAATGATGACTTGGGGTTAATTCATGTCTGCTTGGTCTTCAGGCAGTTAACGTCCCATCATGTCATCACAGCCTCTGCAGTCCGTCAACAAGAACTGGTACAATAAGACAAAGTGGGACTGTGTAGCACTGGTGTGTGCATAACTTGTCTGAAAGATGATAAATGGCTTTGATAACACTTTTTAAGTCTGTAAGTGAGAGTTTATGATAAAGTGTTGTTCTCTGTGTAAGCTTCTGTCTTGGGCCAATGAGGATTTGAACAAAGTTGATAGAGGTTAACAACACTGCCTTGTGGCCCAATTGTTGAAAACCATGCACTAAAGTGGCTTCTTGGGAGCCAAAACACATGTTAAAGTACCCTCTTGATTGGCAAAACACACTGAATTGCTCTCTTGGCTGGTTAAAACATGACAAACTTCCATCTTTGGAGGCAAATTTTTAATTTTTTTTCCTTTCGCCCCTGCCCTTCAAAAAGTAGGTGCATGTCATTGGTCAAAAACCATCCTTTGAATCTTCATGGAGTGAGAGGAAGCTGGTACTTTGATTGTCAAACATCTCTCATGGAAGTGACATGAGCTTTGTGGCGCCTTAAATGTAGTTGACACAGTCGGGCTGATGTTGATTCTTCCTCACCATTGTGTACAAAGCAAACTCAACTTCTTACTCTGATATTCAAAGTCTGACCTGTAAAAGTGGCCGCAGTCTGATTCAAAATACTTTTATTTGGTAACGGCTTCAAACACCTGGACAAGGATGATGACACATACGGCTGCTGGAGGACTTCAGACAACACATATCCTCATGCTGCAGGTTTTTGTGTTTGAATGCTGTCCTTTCACCAAACTCTACAACATCTGAAACATTCATGACAATCACATAATCTGCAAATGCAGTGCAGTTAGAGTTTACATCCAAACATAAAGTGGCGGCCAAAAGGACGGAAACACTTGTCATATTCAAGGGGTTTCAGTTGTTTTCATTTAACCAGCCGTCAGAACACACCCAAAATCAAATGTCTTCATAGTCATGATAATCTCCACACCAATTTGGTTGAGTTGTAAAATAAAGTGGACATATCCATCGAACAGCCTTTGTGATGAGTTGCGGAAGACTTGGAATAACATTGGTGTTGAAGCTCTCAGGAAGTATATAGCAACTATGGCAGAGACATGTACTGCTGTAATTTCTGCAAAAGGTGGACAAACCAAAAATTAAAGTGAAAAAACAGAAGGAATCATGTAATCTGATAGTCAAGCTCAGAGCAACCACCTGCATGTTTCATGATCAGGATTTGGTGGAAAAAAGGTCAAACTTTTTTAGATCTGTCAGGTGTTCTGGTCATTTTGGCCAGGGATTAATTTGAATAAATATAGATGGACAAGAACAATAAAACAATAATGTATGATGTTGTTTCAGAGGAATGTTTCAGGTGTAATCTTAACCTTTACCATTATATGATACAACATGTCACAATAAATACACTTTACTTATCTCTGAGGTCAATGCCTAACACAATCATCTTACACAGCTGTGTTAATTTAAAATAATATTATTAATTCATCCTGAAGGAGACAAAGTTTTTGTGCACGAGAGATATTCCCTATAAAACTTGCCATTCACAGGAGATAAATCGGTTGTCAGCTCTATAAACAAGACTTATTGACTCTTGGAGAGTAAAAATAACGGTTAGTCTTCACTTCCTCCAACTTCCATTGTATTCTGAGTTTATCACTCAATATTTAGTGTGATGGTTCATGAATTTGGACCTTTCTCATCCAAACCATCCATCTAACCAGACATTAACACACATCGTTCCAAGCATTTGTTAGGAACAATAATCCACTGTTTACTTAGTCTATGAGCAAATGACTCTTGGCTGCAACAAAAACTACAAATATAAACAAACCTCTGCACACACTGGGTGATTAGTCACGGCTCAGTGTTTTTACAGCGTCTGTAGGATGTCATGAGAACAAAGAACCTCTCATATCCAATTCAGTTATTACTTCTCTTGTTCATTTTTCTTTCTTTTTCTTAGAACTTCCTGTGTGTTTTTTTTCTGCCATTAGCAGTGCATGCATTTTCTTGCAGAACAATATGAGGCAGCAGGGCGAAGATACAACATTGTACAGGTGTGGAGGTAGCTCATCTTGCTACAGGAATAAAGAGCTCCACGTGTGATCCCTGCAGGAGCAGCGAAGTGTTAAACAGAGACTGATCCGCTCATATTAGGTGTTGGAGGCCATAAACTTGTCTTTTGCAAATAAGCAAAAAGCCCAGGGGACCCGGCCCTGGGGGCATATAGTCTTCGACACCGCAAACACATAACCCACTGTGTAAACTGCTGTGTACACACCCTTTGTGTTTATTGAGGCTTAATCTAAAAGACAAACAACCGTACATGAGAGAAGAGCGTGGCCTCACTGTGCCTTTGGGTCATCTCAATTTTCTTTATCATCTGTAGAAACCAGTTTAATGTTTGATACTTGTGTCTTTTATTCATCTGGATGGGGAGGGAGCTTTGATTTTCTGAGCTGTGACGGAAAAATCTAAACAGCTTGAACAGCGAACAGAATGAAATCTGCAACAATTTGTTCTTTAAAAGGTCCTCTTTCATCACATCAGTTCATTCACAGTCATTGAGAGGAGCTGTAATTGGTTGAAAATACATTCAAACAAAAGTTTTTTCAATTCCAAACATATTCAAACTGCAGCTGACTGACATCTGTTACACGAACGACACTCAGTTACTGTATATCTATCAGTTACAAAAGTTATACACACAGCTTTCTGCACATCTATAAAGTTTCCTCAAATGCAACCTCACAAAAACACATCATTTAAGGATGTTGGGATTTGATTTAACTTTTAGCTGATGCAAGGGGAGGACCCTTACCCAGCAGCAGCTCTGACATGCTATAAAAGACGAAAAGCAACAATTTCAACTGTTCTTGAGACAAAGACTGAATTTTTGCCTAGAATTGATATTTATTCATGTCTGTGTGGGAGACAAACATTGAGACACTGAGACAGGATCATAACTTTTAGATCAGTGATGAGGAATGAGTCATAGTCCAACGCTAGAGACCTGAAATTCTCAGTCTTTATTCCCTGAATGACCCTTGGACATGAGCTGAAAGAGAAGACATGAGTGTTACTTGACTCTACCACATTTAGATTAATTAATCATGACGGATTATTTAGTTTATCAGGTAACTCTAAGTGAACAAGTTATGGTGAATTGATATTGTAGCTGAGGATGAATGATGTTATCCCGGTGATGTTACACCCAAACACAGTGCAGGCAGCCAGAAGGTGTTTTCTGTGGCCTTGTCACAATTAAGTGAAAACTTTCAGCCCGTTCAATATCAGCAAAAAGCGAAACCCATGCATGTATAATATCATTCAATGAGATATGTAACTTTTTTATACTTGCTCTTACCAACTGCTCCTCTTGTCGGAGTGGTTTGTACAGGAAAACACAGAGCGGAGCAAAGATGATATTTACTGCCCCGACTATGGTCATGAGCCAGGGGAAGCCAATGGAGGCCACTATGGGGCCGGTGACAGCTGGACCTTTGGACAGAAGAGAACAGTTCAGTACATCAAAGAATAAAGAAATAAAGAAGTAAAGAACATCAAGCACTGAAGGGTGGTGGCTTTTTCACTGACCTGGCTGAAATGTATTAATGTATGCAGGTTTCAGTCAAAGATGAAAACATATTGAACATATTGTCTGTAATAATCTGTAACCTAAGTTGTAACTGCATAATTTGCTAGATATGTCAGTTTCTCACTTTACACTGAGAAATGCAGAAATACAAAATGTTTTTTCTGGACATAATGATAAAATAAATACCCTTACCCACACAGAATCCGATGCATATCGCAACATCGGCAATGGCGTAAACAGTGCCATACACTGGCTGATGTCTCAGGTCTACCAAGTTGCCCATGAGGGGCATCACAGAGGAGTCCACTGTGCCTAACATAAAAAAAATATGTTAAATGTTCTTTTTCTTAAAATTTATTTTCATTTTCTATTTTATTCAGTCTTTATTTAACCAGGGTGAGACCCAATGAGGTAAAAAAAAAATCTCTTTTCTTAGAGTGTCCTGGCTGAGACATGCAGCAGACAGTTACAGCTAAAACAGATGAAAATACTGTTTTACACACAAAGCAACGAGTATACAAACTGACTGCATCTTTGAATCAGAACATTATACATCAGACCAGACATCTGCAGATGCATCTGCCTCCAAATCATTTAGAATCTTCTCAAAAGCATCCAATGAAATTATTTACACAAAAATGTAACTGAAAATGGAAGAAAATTCATGACTTACCAACTGAAAAGCCAATAAATGCATTCAGAATAAGTAAATCATAGACGTTCTTGGAAAATCTGAACTGAAATACAAAGAAAGAAATGTACAATCCCATATTTCTCCTAATTTCAGTTTTTAAACCTCAGTTTCACTTATAGTGTACATTAAGGTTGTCAGAATTATTAAAGGTAAATTAACTCAGAGGACTTACAGATATCACAGTTATTCCTGCAATAATCATTCCAATACAGGCGCAGAGCCAACTGTAAGAGAAGACAACCAACAGGTCAGAATTTGTGAAAAAATGTAACAATTTGAAGTATAAAGTGTGTTTTCATCACAAGCTCACCTCCTGTTGTGTTTCTGAGACAACTGACCGAAGATGTTTGATGCTATGAGGTAGAAAACGCTGTCTGGCAAGAAGACGATGCCTTACATGTGTGAGATAAATGAGCGATTGTGAAAAAAAGGAGAGAAATAGGGAAAGTGTTGGAGCACGTGTAGTTGTTTATATCTATACCTAGTTGCCATTTGCTTGCACACATGCTCCTCATCATCCAGACGGGCAGAGCAGACTCTATCACAGCGATGGCCAGAGTTGTGAAACAGATGGCTCCTGAAAAACAGACACAGAGTATTCAACCCTTTTTATTTCCACTGTTCAGCTGTTTAACAGACTCAGCATACCTGCAGCAATGAGTATGTATGGATCCTTGAGGAGAGTCAGCAGAGGAGTCCCTTTCTCGGTCTGGAGAAAGAGGAGTGGACAGATTTTGAAAAGTCGGAGCATGATGTTCAAATCTGAGAGTCTATCAGTAAAATGAAGAGCCAGGTTTTGTGTATGATGTTTGCTGAGGTTGGAGTTGGTAGATGAGCACTGACAGGACTTAACCAGGATTACGGACTATGCTACAATCTAGTTTGTTTGTTCTCACATTTCAAACAACAGCGCTATGCAACTGTTGATAACTACATTACCTTGTCACATTGTATCTGGAAAAAAGTCGTCTTGAACAAGGAAAATTAGAGTTGAAAGGAAGATCTGTTTTTTTCCAATCTGAGCTTTACCTGAGTGTGCACCTTTGACGGTTGAAAGACGAGGCTGTGAAAACCTTGAGAGGACAGTGACACTGGTCAGTGAGAAGTGATAACAATCACTTTAGTGTTTGATTTCATGTTCAACTTTTCAGGATACCTCCACCCAACACAGAGATGACAGCCAGGACCAGGAACGGACTCATCTTCCCCACAAACTGATACATCACACTGCCGAAAGGAGCACCAGCTGCAGGAGGGGGGGGGCGCGAGGTGAGTCCCAGGGGGAAATATAACTCTTAAAAAGACGTTTAATGATCCGTACATACCAATCAGTCCTAAAGCCAAACCAGTGAAGGAGATTCCCATTGCTCGCCCTCTCTCCTCTTCATCTTTGTACATGTCCGCTAACATTGCCATTCCTACACAATACAAATCACTTCCATCATTGAAGGGAATTTAACATCTGAACTGTAGCTCAACCTAAAATACCTACTGCCTTGTTTTCTTCAGTTATCAAACTGCAAATATTCTTGTTGTAAAGGGTTGAAAACTAAGTTTCTCTTACCTGCCACACATAAACAGGATCCACCGACACCCTGCACCGCTCTGGCCACCAGCAGTAAGATGAAGCTTGATGAAAAGGCAAACACTTCCAGACAACAGACAAAGATTTGATCAGTCACGCAAATAAGAAGGGAGGTCTTCAACATTCATGTTCTGGTCACTCGGCCAGTTCTGTTTACTCACCACCATTCACCCAGAGAGAATTTACAAAACACAAAAACTAAGACATCACAATTACAAATATATTAACAGCCTTTCCTCAATATATTGTTGAAGCAGCTTTGGCAGCATTTACAGCCTCAAATCTCTTTTAATATGAAGCTACAAGTTTGGCACACCTGTCTTTGGGCAGTTTGGTCTATTCTTCTTTGTAGCTCCTTTCAAGCCCCACCAGGTTGGATGGGGAGCTCTGGTGCACAGCCATTTTCAGATTTCTCTGGAAATCTTCAGTCAGATTTGACTCTTGGCTCTGGCTGGTCCACTCAGGGACAGAGTCTCTTAGAGTCTGTCTTGTCTGTGTGCTCTCCTGAGAGATGAATTATCGCTCCAGACTAAGGTCAAAATACCCTGGAGTAGGTTTTCATCTCTGTACAATGTTGCATTTATCTTATCCTTCAATCATGACTTGTCTCCCAGTTCCTGCTGCTGAAAAACATCCCCACAGCATGATGCTGACACCACCATGCTTCACTGTAGGGATGGGGTTGTTCAGGTGATGAGCTGCTGTGATGCCTGGTTCCCTCTAATGAAAGTCGCCTGGCATTCATGCCAAAGAGCTCAACTCTAGAGAGTTTTCTTTCTCATTGCCTGAGAGTCTTTCAGGTGCAGTTTGACAAACTCCAGATGGCCTTTCACTGAGGAGTAGCTTCAGTCTGGACACTCCACCGTACAGGCCTGATTGGTGGATTGCTGCAGAGATGGTTGTGTTACGGCAGGATCTGTTTTGGTAAGTTTGGCCATCAGCTGGTCTAGGGGGCGGACCTTACTGCCCAGGGAGACAGCCAGTGACTGGCGGGCAAGTCTTTGGTTAGAGTGAGAGATTGTGCATGAGAGACGTCATGAGGGATGTCGAAGTGAGAAGCTGCTGGGTAGAAGCCAGAAGCGTCAACTGATGGAGTGACTGGAAATGTTTGCCCTGGATGGATGCACGTGCCACTGTTCCTCGTCATGGATTATCTTTTTGTTTGTTGTTGAGTGTTAAATGTCTTTAAACCAACTAAACGAGCACCTGGAAAAGGACAGATGATTCATGCCCAGAGGGGGATGCATCGTTGGGACATGTGACTACAACAGTGAGGGAAGGTCTGCCCACCTTAGTTTAGCTGACATCTAGCAAACAGTTGATGGTCACGGTGGTAGCTCGTCTGGTACCCCTAGACACATGCAAGATTAAGGGGGTGCTGCCGCAACTCATAACAGTTGACCTTCTGGAAGGTTCTCTCTTCTCCACAGAAGACCACTGGAGCTCTGACAGAGTGACCATCAGGTTCATCGGAGCATCCAGCCCTAGAAAGAGTCCTGGTGGTTCTGGACTTTTATTTTCAGATGATGGTGGTGTCTGAGCTCATTGGGACCCTCAAAGCAGCCAAAAGTTTCAGGAACCTTCCTCTGATTTGAGCCTAGAGATGATCCTGCCTCTGAGCTCTACAGAAAAATTCCTTTGACTTCTTGCTTGGTTTGTGCTCTGACTTGCACTGTCACTTATGGGATGTTATAAAGACAGGTGTGTTCCTGTCCCAATCATGTCCAATCTACTGAATTCATAAGTAGTGGACTCCAGTCACACAGTAGAAACATCTTGAGGATGATCAGTGGAGATATGATGCACCTTAGTAGTTTAGAGTTTTGTGTCTAAGGCTGTCAATACATATGTAGATGTGATGTTTTAGTTTTTATCTATAACAAATTTATAAACATTTCAAAAACCATTTTAGTATTGCCATTGTTGGGCATTGTGTGTAGAATTTTTTGGGGAAAAAAATGAAGTTCTTCCATTTTGGAACAAGGTTGTAACAAGAAAATGCAGAAAAAATGCAGCACTGTAAATACTTTCTGGATGAACTGTACTTTCAGCAGGTCTGAGATCTTGGTACTCATATGAGCTTTTGACAATATAGAGATTCCTTTATCATTATGACGTCAAATTTACTCAGCAAATATTGATAACAGCCAAATCCACAAACAGCTTTGCCAACTGTCCCTGCTTTTGGTATTGGCATTCCACGTCTGCACTTGGAAGAGCAAGGAGTTCTCATAACAATGAATTCTTTTAATCCAGAGATAAATCATCCATGAAAGGTAAGGTGTACTTACAGGTGGTTGCAAAAGTGATGATACAAAAACCTGCACACATCGGGATGTGATACCCAATCCTGTACAACACAGATCCACATGGAAGAGGGATTAGTTTGATTGGCTTTAGTTACAAGCGCTTCAGGTGTTGCTTTTTCTTTTAATATCTTAAAGAAGACATTGTTCTGTACTTGTGGGGTAAATCTAGGCAGTAATAAGTTACGTCTTGTTACATAAACATGTCATTTGCCCACCTGTCAGTGAGCGGTCCAACAAAGGGGTTTATGAGAAGCTGGATGGTGGATTTGGAGGCTAACAATAGTCCCACTTTGATGTTGACTTGATCCAGACCGGGCCCTGCTTCAGAGCAGTTTGATTTGGAGGAATTTGGAGATAATTCCACGGAGAGGGCTGGAGTAAAGAGCCCTGATCCACCTCTGACTGGAGGAGTGACAGGAAACTCAGAGCTGCTCCCTGAAGAGAAGAATTCATCCTGCACAGCTCCGAACAGGAAACTAGGGAGGATGGGAACTGTGGACAAAGTGAACCATAACTACATCTCTCTCTAATATTTTTAATCTGACTCATCATTTTCAATGATGGACAAGCCAGCAGAATTTTTAGGACCAGTTCCATGGAAAAGATGGAAGAATTTCTAATAATTTTTACTTGTAAAAACGCCTTCCATCTTCAATTTGAGGTAGATTTACTGGGTATGTACGGATGAAAATCTTATTTGAAGATATAACTAGTAAAAAATTGTGCCTGAAGATTTGTAATGGGTACAAAAAACGCAGCCAGTGTAGAAAGAAAAGCTCACCGTTTATCTCTATTTGAAAAACTACATAATTTTCCTTCTATGTAATTTTTTTCTCATTATAAGAAACCAAGGCTTTATTTTTGGCTTCAAGTATTTTGAAATACAACATTTGACCAATTATCTGGGCAAATATGACATAAAAGATTTTTTATTATTTGAAATAATACAAAAAAAACCCTGTCATATCTTTTTTTTCTTTCCACATCTTTGGTTTATGTGTAAACCTACCGACCACGGACAGCAGCATGTGATCCAGGAACAAAGCAATGAAAACCACCACCAGAACCATCTTCTTCAGCTGTTCCTCTTGCCTCAGCCAGCTCAGCAGACCTGCTCATACAAAAAAATGACCAGATTTCTGTTTAGGAGGGGTCAAATTGCACAAAATCAGTGTTTCTCTGCAACTCCATCAGGACATTTTTACTCACCCATGTCTTCAGCTCTTAGGTCGCCAAGTTGTGACACTTTAATTTAGGGGAGTATCTCTGCCAGCAAATCCAAACATGTAGGACGATTTATAACTCAACTGCTCATCTCAATGTTTGATTATGAGAAATAACATTTACATTTCAATGGAAACAGCATTACTGGGCCAAAATAAACACTCGATGTATTTAAACGTTTACTCTTTCATGTCTTACTTTCAACAAGGACAAATTACTTTTCAACACACTGATGCTTTGTCCTGTGACAGAGGAGACTGTAATCAACTCAGTCCATCAATCTATGGATGAGTAAAGAGATCTATTAAAACTCAAACATTTGCTGTCTGCATTCTCTGTTGTTATCTGATTGTTCACTGTGGCTGATGTAACCACTCTTTCAAACTGTGAATGCATCATCGACTGATGACAGATACCAGTATGCACAAGCGTGCAAGCGTTGGCACGGTGTTTGAAAAGCAAACCGAAGTGGAGTAACATCTGTGAGCTAGTTATCAGAAAACTGGGGATGTGCTACATTCTTCAGTGCCCTCACAATCAGGCGGCTGATTTATCTGCAGGATTTACGGCCTCTGACTCTGCTGTCCAACTACTACTGGAAAGACGTCAATGCAGGAGTGTAAACCAGGCTTCACATGAGGAACAAAGAGCAGACATGTTTGAGGACAGACAAAAATCATACCTTTTATTAAACTCCCTGTAGTTTGAGCTTTCAGCCCACAGAACATGAAAAAGGACGACAGTGAGAATCGTTTGTACCTGACAGAGTATACTTAAGTGAGGCAGTGGCACTGTGTAAACACACTATGACAGGAAACGGTGCTGAGTATAAAACTAGCTTCAGTTTGAACATCTTGTTTTGGCAGAACCTGAAATTACCAGAGATAGAAGTTTATGACTGAATCAGCAGCTCAGTGGAAAAGGAAAGAGGAGTTTGCTCACACGGTGTTTGCTTTGGTAAGAAGAGTCCACTGATGGCAGACATTTCATTAAAAACACTCCAGTTCATTGAGCTTCACTTGCATGAAAGCAAACTGAAAACAGCTTTTCTTACAGATGATGGTGCATAGAAACACAAGGAAATACTTTAATCTGTACATGAATCCACACAGCAGACGTTTTCATCTGTTGCTGTCCACACATGCGCTTTTATTGTTGATTTTATAAAATTTCCCAACTTGCTTTGACGATTGGTGTAAATACGTTTTTACAGAAAAACTACGGATAAATGGTGGTACTCCTCTTTTCTACGTGGTGGTGACCTGTTGAGCTGCTATTTATTTTTCTTAAATTTTGAGATAAAAGTCACAATCACAAGAAAAAAAACCATCATTTTGAGATAATTAAGTCAAAATTTTGAGATATTGGTCAAAGATAAAAAGTAAAAGTTATTAGGCAAAGAAGTCAACGGTTTGAAATAAGTCAAAAAAGAAAATTGTCAATTTTGAGATAAAGTCAAAATTTGAGCTAAAAAGTCAAAGTTATGTGATAAAAAGTCAATATGTTAACTGACAGAAATGCGCTTCTATACATTATTTTTGTTGACATGATAAAAAAATGTCACTACAAACAAAAAAGGAGGGTTTTAAATAAATAAATCTGTGTCATGAAGCTAATTTGTCATCTCTGAGTATCTTTGGATGTTCTCTCCAAGGCTTCTCAATGGACTCCTCTTTTTGGCTTTTAGATTATGGTCACCCTATTTTAGATGCTAACATTAGCTGCTGTCAAAAAGACGTCAAATTCTTCATCCGTATGCCTGACTGCTAACAAAATATCGCCTGATTGTGTCGCACCATGAGGAACTGTGCCTTGTAATTTGGAGCTACAGACCCGCTGGTTGCAGGAAGCACACATCTGGTTGCAGTGAGGACTACGAGTTTAATCCTCACATTTAGAAATCGATGCTTGTGAATCCCAACCCTCAGCATGATATCAGAGAAAAATGTCTGCTGTGTGAATCCTCTCATTAGACAGATTTTTCCATACAGGAGATGAAACCAGAAATCAGCTGATCTGGTGAAATACAGTATATACACATGTACATTTAGGAAAATAACTTCTTTTATCAGTCTGTCTCAGTCTGACAGCTTCACAGCCCATTTATATACAATATATTACATACAATGATTCTGTATACTGTACATGAACGCTCATTAAGGAGGAGATGTTTGATATCAGACAAATCCTTCACACACATGAAAACACATAAATCTGACTCCAACCTTGAGCCATGCAGTAAGAAGTCTGTTTGATGTCGGACGAGCTGATGTGTGACAGATCTAGCTGGTTATAGAGAGAGTGGGCGTGCTGACGACACTGTTCACATTGCATAGAAATTATTATAACAGAAACTCAGGATAAAACCAAACACTAGTGACGATTACATTGAAAATGTTGTTCTTGTCTTCTTATAAGATAAGTTTTTATTTATTTTCATTTGTTCAGACAAAGTAGAAAGCGTAAGATGTTTTACTTGCTTGATGGTTTCAACCAATCTGCAGATTTCCTCAGAAGCGTCAGCAGCAAGGAGGACTGCAGATGCGGTTGAAACCGTCAAGCAAGTAAAACATCTTACGCTTTCTACTTTGTCTGAACAAATGAAAAGAAAAAAACAAGTGACAATTCATGATGCAGGATTCACTGTACTATTTATATAAATATAAAAGAAACCAAATAGCCTCATAAAAAAACTATTGTTGCCGTGAAGCAAGACCATTTGATAGCTTGCTAATTGATGCTTTTGATAGTACCCTCTGCTGTTCAAAAATAGGTATTGTAATTCCATTTTCTTCTCACTTATTTATATCAACCCTCATCCAAACTTATTTTGAATTGTTACATTTGAAATATTCTGCAGCCTCCTCCTCCAAAACACTCCTCAGTTACCCCCTCGCCAAAACCAATCTGAGTTTTTTCAGTAGTTAAGGATTTGACATGAGAGAGCAAATCTGGACTCCATCCGAACCTGATTATCTGGAGTTCATGATGAAAATCCTTCATCTAGATCCACACCAGCTGCACAGACCAAAGCTTTCAGGTTGTATAAGGTGAATATTAAGGTGTGATCATGTCTTATTGCATTTGCTAGAACGTCTGAGCTGAACTCAGTCACAAAGCATAGTTTCAGTGTTTCTTTCCCTGCAGCTTTGTGCAGATGCTTCCACTCCTCAGAGAGAGTTTCACACAGACTGTCTCTTAAGTTTTAACCTGCAGTATCCGTGGTTTTCTTGCAGTACCACATCCTGCCACAGGGTGGTGGTGTAGAGAAAACATGCTGCTGTCAACTCAGGTGGAGTCAGAGGGAGAGGAAGGGGAGCACGGTGCAGGACTCTGGGTAGGAGATGGGACAGACTTTGGAGATAAAGGTGGATCACAGCCACCAATGTCTGTTTCTTTCTCCTCCCTGTCTCCCCCTTTACTCTTCCCTCCTCCCCCTCCTTTCACACCCACAGCCCCCTGGCCCTCCAGCCCTTCAGAGTTCTCCAGCATCTCCTGGATGAGTGGAGGCATGGAGCCGGGGATCTCCATCTTCAGTGTGATGACTCGCTCGGCTCCTGGAGGCAGGAGAGAAGAGGTCGGATAAGAATCATGACTTAATAAAACAAAACTACAAAGAAAAAGGAATTCAGTGACATTTAAAGCACACTATTGAAGAAGCTACAGAGGCAGGTTACAAAACCACAGTCAACAATAAAACAACAGCTAAAGGGTAAAGTCGAAATGAAGTAAAAATTCAGGCTCTTTTCCCCAGAATTCAGAGGAAAAAAGCCTGAATTCAATATCAAAATTCATTAAAGCCAGCATGAAAACTTTCTTTAGGTTGACCTGGCCTTTTTTCTGTTGCCTTATCTTCTTCTTTAAGAAGACAAACAAGAGGGAGATCAGAAACTTATAATTAAAACAAAATAAGATGGTAACAGCTGTGAATACGGCTCATTCCACCCTGCTGGCAGAGAGAGAAAATGCTAGTTTCAGATGAGTTTCTGTTCGAGTTTCTTACCTTTAACGCTGATACTCCTGAGATCGGTTATCTTCATCAGTATCTTGGGAAACATACAGGGTTTATCAGGCCTCCTCCTCCTCACGTAAATCTACACAAAAACAGGAAATGTTTACATGCAATGTTTTAAAACAACATAACAGTTTCTGTAGACCAGATGTGTTTTTATGTTTGCAACATCATTGCGTAATTATTTTCAGGAATGGACAAGTACCAGTACTAGATTTCGGTATTGGGCCTATAACGGCTTTATTTTAAGGTATCGGTATTTTGCACTTTTGTTGATTTGTACCAAACAATTCATAATCCCAGAGAGTTGTTTGTGTTTCATTTAGGACTTCATGGAAAAAAACATCCCTAGTTACTAGAAAATAAAACAACTTTAAAGATGATCTCGTGTCATTATGAAAATAGTTTTGTAAGAACATGACATAGCAAACCTTCAAGGCTTCAACAATGGGCTCCTGAAGATATTCCACCTTATCTGACTGCTCCAGATCCTGCCGGTCTGCACAAACACAAAGACATTATGATGCCCAGAACTCAACATCAGGTAAATATGCAACATCTGTATTTGGAGGAAATGAACTGCAGTACCTCCACAGAGCAGGCAGATGGCACTCAGTAACCCCGTCTCTGCGTCATCCATTTCCAGAGGGAGCAGCTGGTTAGCGAAGGAGAACACCAGATCTGTCAGAGGTCCAAATCCAGCGTTGTGCATCTGAGTGCGGTTTAAGGTTAGACCGTCGGAGAACGTCATGGTGTCCTGGTCCGGAGTGTAGCGAGTGCAGATCCTGAGAATCTAAAGAAAGAAAAGAGGAAAAATGATGAGAATCAATGAAAAGACGCTTGTTATAATCTAATTTCTTTTGGGCTGCGACAAACTCACCAGTATGTCGAGGCAGGCAGCTTTCAGCAGCGTGATCTGATCAGCGATGGTTAACGTTGTGAAACCAGGCAGCTGCTTGGCGAACTCCACTGTCTTTATGATGCATTTTGTGGAGAGCTCGCTGAACTTATCCCAGAGACTCACATCCAGAGGGACGCGGTGCTCGGAGCTGTTACTCTGCAGACAGAGGACGGGAAAATGAGACTTTTTCATGAAACCAGGAAAATCAAACAGCTTTAAGATGCATAAATAAAAAGCAGGGTACCGTTGTATATTTTCCCAGCTGACCGAGTGAGGGGAACGTGTCTTGATGAGCTCGTCGGACTCGTTCGATCATCTGCTCTGTGTCTGCTGACAGGACGTAGATCTCCACCTCTACCTGCCTCTTCTCCTCCTTCTTCTTCTTGGATCTGTCATTTCGCACCACTGAAGAGAGGGAGACCTCGCTCAGAGACTAAGCAGCGATTCATGTTGAGCATTTACAATCTTACAAACTGAAAGGAGCAATATTAGATATTCTGGGCTAAAATTCATCAGTTTGACCATACTTTCTGCTTTTAAAGAAAAATATTAACTCATGTCAGTAAAATGTGTAACTGTTTGGTGTTTGAAGATTTTGATTGTCCTAAGGCAGTGATGGTTTTTTTGTATTAACCATATACAGCCACTAGAGGGAGACTGATATTAAAGATTAAGTGTAATAGTGCAGCAGAGGAGAAGCAGTGAGTGTTTTCCTTCATTATCTCAAAATGAAAAAGAATGTCCAAAGCTTTGAAAACATGAAATCAATCTTTAAAAAGCTTTCAATCAGTTTCTCCTCGTCTGTTGCTGAGTGAATGTACTCACACTCCTTTGACATGCCGACATCAAGGCATTTCTGCAGGCGACATGACTGACAGCGGTTCCTTGTCACCTTGTTTATGACACAGACTTTGTCTCGGTGACACGTGTACACCATGTTCTTCTGGATGCTTCTCCGAAAGAAACCCTAACACGAAGAAGTGAAGGTGATTAGTGAAGAGGGCACAGAGTGTGTGAAAACCGACCTTCAAGGAGTCTGAGTGGATCATGGTCTACACAGTCCTGAACCTCTAACACAGATATCAGGCTGATTGCATGCACAGATTCTTTTGTGTGTGTGTATGTGAGTGTATATATATGTGTGTGTGTGTGAAGGATTAAATGAAGCAAAGAGGCTTACAGATCCTGGGGGAGGTGTAAAGGTCATAACCTCTTGGCTGAAACATTATGCAAACACTAAATGAGCTCAACTCTCTGAAGCCATCGTTCATTCAGGTTTTCTATGAGGAGCCTGCGTCTGTAGACGTGTGTGTGTGTGTTTGTGTGTGTGTGTGTGTTTCTGTGTAAATTTAGCTTCCTACCTTGCAGCCCTCGCAGGCGCTGACTCCATAGTGGTATCCTGAAGATTTGTCCTGACACACGAAGCAGGGTTTGTAGATTCGAGGTGGAGGTGGAGGTGAGGGAGGGCTTGGGACGAGCAGGTCCTCTCCTGAACTTGTGCTCTCCGTCTCTATCGCTGCAGAGGGAACAAAGAGGGAGAAACACCAGGAACACTTTAATTAAGTCAGATAAGGCTCTCGTCAGTTGCTGCAGGTTTTCTTGAGCTTTTATTATGACCTGAAATGCACATGATCGAGTTGGAAATATGATGAGAAGAAGTTTTTAGGATTGGGACACGTGGGAAGCAAAAAAAGTCAAATGTCATGCACGATGATACAATCATGATTCAATTTGGACACAAGTGATTGTGCTGACCCACTCTGAGACATCATCCCTCCACTTTTTTCTCATTTATCTGCCAAGCTAAGCTAGCTGGGGCAGAATAGTGGACATTAGGTCCAGCTGCTATAGCATCATGTAAAGAACCAATAAAGGAAAAAAGGCTTTTGATGCAGATGGATTGAACCATTCCCATTTCCTTTTCAATTCTTAACAGGGACTGGTTCTCGATACCCATCACTAACTACGCAAGTACATCATATAAAAAGACGTTTGTCCAGGATAAACCAATATTATGAGAACACTTTGGAGGCAGAACAAATGCAATCTGATGTGTCTGACTCCGACCATTCAAACCAAATTAATAAACAAAATACCAGGCCTGTACCAGGCGCCCTGGTGGCTGAATATGTTGACATGAAAGTAGATCATTTAAAAAAAAAAAAAAAAAAAAACAACCTTTCAGCTTCTCTTAAATACAAAACTCTGTATCTTACATGTGTCAGAGCCGATAACAAATCAGATTTCATCAAGACTGTTTTTTATTCTAATCATTTCATGTTTAATACTTTGATTTGATTTCTTCTGCCATCATTTCCTGAACTTTGGCATCAGCAGGTTTTGATGTTCTGAAGCTTGATTGTCTGAAACAGTCGTCCCGCTGAAGCCACACGTTTGCTGAGTGAGCTGTTTGTCTGCTGACATCACCACATCACTTCCCTTCACTGTTGTGTCCAAAAACATGTTTAAATTCAAGTAAAAGTCAAATAATTCACAAACAAAGTACTTATTTTGCACTGCACAAGCTCATTTCACTGCTTTCAAAACATGACAGTAAGGTGAAAATAATATGAAAGTGATAAAAGCCGTTCTAAAATTTGAATTTAAGGTGATTTATACTCAACTTTCTCACAGCACCAACATGTTCAGATCCATATGGACTTAAATATTTAAACAGGTTAAAATCTTGTAAAAGTTTGCAGTGAGTGCACAGGGAAAGGTCAAGTCACATCCCTAAGGATTTTCATATGAGTCATAATAAGCAGGATTTTTCCAATGAGGAAGAACTAAGATTTCCCTGTCATCACTTCTGAAGTGTGTGACTCTTCCTTGTTTTGCTGTTACTTCTCATTACTGCTCCACAACATCGGAGCTGCACTTTCACACCATGCAGTTAAAGTCAAATCCAGCACAGTCTGCTCTGAAAGGACTGTATCCTCGTCTGACAAAGTGATAAGAAATTAACAAAGTAAAATTTTTTTTAAAAAGATTGATGTATGCTCTGTCATTTTTACGTAACGTCCTTTAATCCTGACAGGGCAAGAGTTCGCAGCCCTTCAGGAGCTTAGCAGAACTTAAACACATCCTTTCGTTGCTAATTCTGTCAGAAAATGTTGTTGTTTGCTTCCAAAGACCTCATTGTGAAGCTTTTTTTTGACATCCTTTCATTCAGATGGAGAAACCAGGACGATCCCCTGCTTCTCTTTCTCTCGCTCTGCCCTCTCTAACCTCTAACCTAACACACTTCCACACCAATACACACACTCTCAGTCCTCCCCTCCCCCCTGCTTTAGAAGCCATACCAGACATTCCTCCATGGGGGAGACTCAGCTCCCCTCTGCTGCCCTGCTCTGTTTACAGAAAGAGAGAGAGGGAGAGATTAAGGTTGGAGGATGTCTGACAGTTGGCTTCATGAAGATGCCCAGTGAAGTATCCTATGGTGCTGATGCTCTGAAATCATTTTTTTTATTTTGAAAAAGGCCTTTTATTAAGAGGACGAAATCGCTTAACCCTTTATGACTTACCATACAAAGCCTGACAGAGCATATCTTTACAGTTTTGCATTAGTGTCTTTTCTGCATGAATCTTTTCGCTCAGTTCAACATATATATCTCACACTTTATGACAAGATTGACTAAATAAACTACTTAAAGGTGTGATTAATTGTTAATAAATGAATTGTGACAGATATTTTTTTAAATTTCAGATATGTCATGGCTATATCCTTGAAAATTTTAAGAGGACTGTAAGGGCTTTCTGAGTAATCTTGAAAAAGTGTCATATCTCGATGTATGCCAGATCACAATCTACAACTTAAAATGAGATTATAAGTGCCAAAATAGGCTATGGTAGAACACTTTAAAGCTAGTCTACTGCCTAGTGACTCTGAGGATTGAGGTCATTGATGAATCCAGCGGATGCTGTGAGCAACACAACTCTAGTCTGTTGGCTGTTCAAAGGTGGATGCTCTTGGTGTTTTTCACCCACAGGAACTTTACCCTGGAACTACATGCATTTCGATCTGAGGAATTAAGGTCTACATTTAGTTCTGGAGTTGTAAATTAACCCACATAGGGCTTCAGTTTAATCACTCCAAAAGAATGGTCTTGTTTGACCCTGACAGTGTGAACGTGTCCTTGTCAGCTTCAGTTGGTACAGTTTTACCCTGCAAACTGGAAGAAGACGACCTAAATGCATCCTGGTCTCGTAGTTTTATAAAAATCTATAAGTGACAAAATCTCCTCATCAGACAAGTATTGAATGATCATCTAAAACCACAAAAGCCATGGGGTTCCTGGGACTTTTAGAGCGTGGTCACATTGGCCGTCTTTACTGTGCCATACTCAAGCATGATTGCTCCCCCCTGCAGTGCCATTCTCCACCTGGCTAGAATGATTCGCAGTCACACTACGCCAATATAAACCAGACTTTGGCACAGTTGCCTTTTGTACATACCTCATCCCATTGTAATACTACACACGCATGACCCACCTACTGTTTACAGGAAACACGGTCTCATCAGAGTCAGCACAACGGAGAACACAGACGACACGGCTCAAGTTACTTTAGGGTTTCTATTCAGTCGTTTTGGTCAAACAGCCCTCTGACACCTTGACATTGTTTAAAATGGTTGTTGAGCGGTGTCATTGCAACTATTCTACGTCTTTTCTTTATCGCGTCCTTGTGCTCGTGCTCATGTTTGATGTGTACCGTGCTGGTGCGTGTATTGTGGGGACACATTCGCCAACTAGACTTAGCCTGTGTGACTGCACTCTAAAACTTAATTCCAGAGGTTTGCTGTTCCAACAACCCAAAACACAGTTTCCATGGAGAGGGATAGCAGAAGAGTCACATTTGTTTACTGTTTTCTGCTGAAGACATCTCCATGTGCACAGCCTCTAAATGCATTTCACTGTGTGCCTCTTTAATACACATCAGATCAAAAATAGGTAAAAAAAATATTTGTAGATGTTCATGATAATCCCGAGGTTCGCCCCGTGGTCCCAAGCAGAGCAGGCAGACCGTGTCCTCGGGTCACTTCAGTTGAACGTTAGCCAGTGTCTGGTTAAGCTGTTTTTCAAATCTGATGTAGAATAATGTTCAGTGGTTTCCCCAGGCGGTCCAGGCGGTCCTGGCTTTAAGCCAGCCGACAGTTCCTGAACAGAGGGAGAACTCCATCAGCTTACAGACCAGCCTCTAATCAGAGCGCTGAGGTATTGTCTTCCAACAGTTTACGACACAATAATAAAGCCGTTACATGTAAGTTTTTGAAAACAAGCAGTTGAGCCTTGATGATCAGTGCTTCCTGTATTTTAGGGGATTGTTGCTGTCCTTATGCCGTCTTTGTGTGAGCTTTCTGATAAAACGTCAGTCTAGAATGTAAAGGTTATTGCAAAAATGGACACAACTGTGCTAGAAACCAGAGAAATAAAGAGGCAAATCTTCATTTCTGGCTCTTCATTTGATTTTCTTTAGTATATTTTTCTTCCTGTTACTTACTTTAGTTTGGCTCATACATGAGTTGAGGTACTTTTATCTGATTTAAGGGGAATATCATTGAAAACAACAGACTGAGTTGGTGAGCTTTGAAGCTCAGAAGACAAGTGATTGGTTTTGAGTAGCTGAGCTGATTTTCTTATTTTTAAGAGGATTATTTCATCATTTTGACTTTGAAGAATAGAGGGTGAGATGTGTTTAAGGGCTTATCAGCTAGTGCCATCAAGTCTTTTATATCTTAGTGGTATTATGATTAAAAAAAACTGAGAAAATTAATTCATATTGACAAGCTACAAGACCTCTGATCTACAACTAAAGCTAAAGAAATGCAATGTGCTTCAGCAGGGAAGCTGTACAGAGAAAGCCGTCTTCAGCGCTCGACAAATAGTAGAAAAGTAATTGATGACACCACTGGTTATGAATTGCACGAGTGCGTAGACAGAGGACGTCCTAATTAGACAGGATACTTTATCACTGGCGGCGATAAATCCCAGTGCATCCTCCATACAAGCTGCAGTGAGGATGAGGAACATTAATTTTTATGTAGGCTGAAGCCATTATCAGAGCTCTTTAAAAACCACACTCATTACTGACCCATCCATTGATGCTTTTATGACTTTGTAAGTTTCCAAACTCTGAACAGTCAGAGGAGCTGCTTTTTGCTTTAATTTGAAGCACAATGCTGATGTGCTTGGTAGTGGAGGTTGTGTCCTCCACCATATTCATTTGGCCTCCTCCTTACCTGTAGGTAGTTATGCTCTGAAGTGATGAATGTCTCCCTTTTTGAAATGAAAATCAGAAGTCTACACCTAGCATCACAAGTAGAGATGCCTAATATTTTTTGTCAATGTCCAATGTGCCAATAATTTACAACTCATTCAGCCGTATATTACATGAGATTATTGAAAAAGGATATTTTAAACCGAAATGTGAAAAACTGGAACAAAAAGTGCTTGAATGGTCATTAAGTCTACTTTAGCACACCAATCAGGTATTAGGTGTGTGTGGGAGACACAATGAGTGCAACCTCCACCGCCACATCCTCACCCACCTCAGCCTTACACCACATTTTAGCAACAGAAGTAAGAGATAGACTTTTAAAGGAGTACTGTTTCTTTTTTCACCTGTTTGAATCAAATATGCATTCATTTTTTCTTACTGTTACGTCTCTTCGTTCTCTATTGTCTTTGTCTTCTCTTTGAAACACAAACGATGCAAACATGTGACACAAGTACTGTGGAAAACATACAAAGACCCGCCTGCCAGAAGACTTTCTAAAACCAATGAATTAATAACAAGCTTTCCACTGCCACTCTTTTAATATTTATCTGATGGCTGTGTGAACCCGAACACACACACTAACACACACACACACACACACACACACACACACACACACACACACACACACACACACTAACGTTCAGACATCTCTCAGATACAAACCCTGACACACAACCATCCACCTCCTCCCCTTTTCACACACTCACACTCAGGTCAAACTTAGTCAGTACACCCTCACATTCCCAGACAAACTGTGAGTGTGAGCGAACGTGTGTGTGTGCAACACTCTGCGTATGTGTATGTGTGTGTGTGTCCAACAGTCAGGGAGAGGGAGGTCATTCGGTGCAGGGAAATGATGACTGGGCAGCTGACACAGGAAAGAAAGAGGCAGATAGAAGAAAAAATAAAGAGAGGGAGGGATGTAGGTCACTTCCCAATTGTCAGTGAGTCATTGCACTGGATCACACCCAAACACACACACACACACACACACACACACACACACACACACACACACACACACACACACACAGCTACACACACAGCTACACACACACACACACACACACACACACACACACACACACACACACACACACACACACACACACACACACACACACACACACACACACACACAGAGCAGCCCTATCTTTACAGCTCAAATTTACGACCACTTTGCTCTTACATCTATTTGTCTTTCTGTCACTCTGTTTCTCACCACGCCGCTCTCTCTCTCTCTCTCTCTATTTATGACTTCAGCTCGGCCTTGCGAGGGCGATGTCATCGTGACATCACACTTGGGTTACTGTCTGCGGCATGTGACACGGGAGCAGGGTGGCAACATCAGCTTACAGCGTGCAGGAAAGTGTTTGTGTGTTTGCATGTGCCGGTCTTGTGACAAAGGTGAACATGCCTTTGAAACAGTGCATGCTGGGATTGGCAGTTGTCCCTGTAATAATGCATGAATGGAGGAGGGATGTCTGGGCTTTAGATCACAGCTAGGCTTGGGATAGAGCTGGGTAATAAACAGACATAAATGTAATGATGGTGCAATAAAAAGTCTTTAAAACACCTGAAATATGGTGCAATAGTTTTGAGTGCAGACAAAAACAATATTAAATGTGTTTTTTAATAAATTTCAATATATTGCCTCATGTGCACAACAATACAATGCATGCATTTAATATCAAAATGTGGTGCAGTCTCATAAAGATAAACTTTACAGACGTATATTAAAGGCTGCCTCTAGAGAACTGGACAGAAGGTTAATTCAGACCTGTAACGTCCACTTTGCTGCACACTTGTTCTCATTGGTGACAAAGTTATGTCAACAAGACGAGTCATTGCAGAGATGTTGTTCACATCTAAACTTGTCACCATTGAAGCACCAAGCTTTAAACTTCAAAACCACCCCGATCCCTTCACAGTTATTTGGATACTTCATTAATTGTCAACATCCTCACTCTTATCCAATCAGATTACCTGGTCAGAACTAACTGTTGTATAATGGGGCTGTATTTGTAGCAGCGTTATTAGGGGAATTAAAGTCCTTGGCCTTCAGTTTGGTGTGTTACGCCGTGCATTATGTGACCAAAAGGCCTCAGTGGGTCATCAGCTGCCTGCACTCATTACCACATTTAACCTGTCCTGACCTCAGGTCCAGAGTCCCTTTGTTCACTGCTTTTCTGTGAGGCTTACACAGGCTTTTCATGCTCAAATCAGAGTATTACAAGTGAAAATAACTTATTTACTACTTCAATAGTCAGGTTTTTCAACAAGAAAATAATCCAAGCTAGTCTCAGTCAAAGCAATTTGAAGGATTTTTTTGCTTTTATTTCTCTTGTGTTACTGTATAATGTTGTGTCAGAGTTTTGGGCAGGAGGAAGCTTTTTAAATCCTCTGACATTTTAGGAACCAAATAAACAGGCAAGTGTTTTAGAAAATAACGTAACAAAAGCAAAATTGAAGATGGAAAGTGGCATCCATTCTAGAATTTACCTTACATCACTTGTGGCATTGATCTTCATTTAGCGTCATTATATATTTTGTCTGGTACTCAGTCCTGCTATCTAATTGGCATGTGGAATATTCATATCACTAGCTTTAATATATGTCGCAATATATTTGAGTCTTTCAATGAAGTTTCTGTCGCCTGTATACACACAATCACATTAGTAATAGATCAATTTATACATTTTAGTACATTATGCAAACTAGAGCACCTTCTCAGCGCTTCGTCATCTCACTGGCTGTCATCAGGGTCGGGCAGGGCGACGTGCAGTGTGAGTTGTTGAGCGACTGAGAGCAAGGGAGCAGTGACTGTGAGCGGAGCATAGCAGGGATTTGGACAATCTGACAGTTTTCTAATGGTTAATATTACATCAGGTAATTTATTTAACTCTTTCAGGGTTAAAGGCAGCAGTTTCCAGCTTGTCATCATCATTTCAGGGAGAGTCAGGGAGAATCAGCCGAACAGAGTGTGAAACTTTGAAATATATTGCAATATATATTACAGGAAACAAACATATCACAATAATTTTCTCCAATATTGTGCAGCCCCATTTCAAAAAATTCTTTTGTTTGGACTTGAGGAATGAATTCAAACAGAGTAAAATATTGCCATCCTGTTACAAGAGTACAACAGTTTTGTATTCTTGTACAGCAAAAAGTTAAAGTGAATGCAATCCTTGTCGGTTTGGTTTTAGCCCCTAATGTTTACCAAACCTGGCCAACCATACCAAAGTCTGGCTCTGCCACTGCTGGCACTTTGCACAATGAAAAATAGAGAACTATCTGCCAAACGATGACAACACAGAAATCTGGAATGTAGCCATTAACCATTTTCACTTACGACTACACTTTTAAATGTCATGGGTAAAGACTGCCACACCAAGAGTTTCTGTTAATGCTCTCAAAAAGGTACAAGTATTTACTGCAATTGCACAGAACAATAGAGTGCCAGCCAAATGTTAAGTCAATTAAATGATTGCATGTGCAGTAAATATGATGTAGCATCTGAGGGTCATACTTCAACTGTCACACCTAAGGAAGGGTGGTTCATACAAGTAATACGTTCAATGAAAGTTACTTTTTGAAATATTATGTTTGTGGTGCGCAGAGTATGAATTTCATACCATGGGAATCCCTACTTGCTGACTGGACAGTAGGAATTACGAGCTGAAACTAATGCATCAGTGTATATGAATCACTTTTATTGTACAGAGTGTCTATGAAATCTCTTTACAATTTTAAAAATTTATTACAAAGGCAACTGATAGGATATCTTAACCAGATTTGTTTTATTGTAATCAGTGGTTGTCAAAGGTTTTTTTTTGATACCTCATTTCATACTCCTCCATATAGGCACCATTAGTTGCATAAAGCAAGCCAGTACTCGGTTTCTTGCCATGATCACTGTAGCATAGCCTCATCATTGGTGGCAATGGCATCAGAAATCTTTTACTTCAAGTAAGTAATGTCCTGTATCTTTGTTAGTCATCAATCTGTATCTAGTTAGTTCTGTAGTTTCGCTGAGCCTGCATATCTGATTTCATCTCAATAAACCATGATTCACATTGTGCCTTCTCTAGAGGAGAAGCCATTTTTTAGGGTTTCATTTAACAGTACCTCTTTCACCAACAGGATATCTGAAACACAATTTCAATGTGATTACAGACTTTGACAAACACCGATTACAATGGAACAAATCTGGTTAAGATATAGCTATTATCAGCTGCCTTTGAAATAAATTTTTCAATTAGTAAAGAGACTTCATGGACACTGTATTTTGTTTCGTATTAAGTTTTTTGTGAAAGACGTCTGCAGAAAAATCAACCATCATGCTCAAATTTAGTGTCTTCATATTTGCATTGGTTTACATGGTGGAGACACCAACAGAAGCTGTGTAACATGCTTGCAAGTTCTGGAAGAAAACATCCTCAGAAGACTTTGAGAACAAGTGAATGTTTATTTCCCTGTTTGTAGAAACGAGGCTGCTTTGAGGCACCTGATACTTGGTTGTTTGAGTCCCAGTTGTATCCTCATTCATCCCTCCAGCTGACAACAAATATCAAAGAAAGAGCAACGATTTTACCCGCAGCGACCCCCTTCTTATTTTTAAACACACAGGATTATAAACCTTGACTTATTGTGGTTGAAAGAACACATTGTAGCATCGTTTTCAGTCTGTACTCACAGTGGCTGGATCCGCTCCAGTGTCTGCCGGTCAACAGTGACCCCCCGAACGGACGCTGAAGTCCTCCTACCCCGGACAGAAGTCCCTTCTCCGGCCCGAGCCCCGGGGGTCGGTGGTAGTAGTCCATGCTCAGGAAAGAGCCACCGGGACTGGGGCTGCTCGGGCTCGGGCTAAAACCCACAACATCCACGCTTTCGTACATCCCCGAGAGGCGGGAGAAGCGTTTGATCTCTTTGTGGCGAATAGAGGAGAGAAAAGATCAAAGCGTCGTGGACGGCGTGGAGAGAAAGAGGAAGGGAGGGAGGGAGGGAGGGAAGAGTTCACATCTTCATAACAGACTAACGGGAGGAGAAGGAGGAGGAGGAGCGATGACCGGTCCCGGTGACCTTTCAGCTCTTGGAGGAGCACAGTCAGGGAACTATCTTGTCCTCCTCGTCGATTGCGTCGTTTGTCCCCGAAATTAACGACGATTCGAACGTTGGAGTGACGGTTAAAGTTCGAACGCTACAAGTGTTCGATAAACTTAACGTTCGATGAGTTAACGTGTTCGATACTTAACGAATAATTAAAGAGAGCAAAGAAACAACATCTCGCCAAATTAACGCACTTTTGTGACAAAGAGTTGAAAATGACCTCGCCTCTGTTGAAGAAGTCCGCACGTCGCCGTCCTTAGCGGTTATCCTCTAACCAAAATACTATTATGTAATTGTCATATCGCTTGCTAATCCGCGTAGCTAGAAGACGAACTCTCCACTGCGCTGACAGGCTACTCCTTTATGTCACCAATGGTACTGCTTGTCCTTAAATCCATGCCTGCTCAAATGAATGTCGTGGACGAGAAGTGGAAAGGTCCAGTGTGTGGACTCCCCGGCTTTCAGAGACGACAGAAAACACTGAAATGCTGAAACATTAATGCTGAACACACGCTGTCACTAATGTCTTGGTGCTGTCTGCTGAAGACGGTGAATATCCGGGGGTGAAACTGAGGTAGGTCGAGATATCCGGGGCAGTTGGCCGCGTCTTGTGTCTTGTTGTTGAGGTCCAGCAGCAGCAGCAGAGCAGGCAGCAGTGTCCTGTGGTAACCCCTGATCTGTACCCGACGGCCTCTCTCTCTCTTTCTCTCGCTGTCTCTCTCCCTCTCTCTCTCCCTCTCTCTCCACGGTTTGATGAGTGACACCAGCTGCGCACGAGCTCCACCTACCTGCCCTGCGCGTGCCTTCAAAGGGTTTTTGGCCTCCTGACCTGAGCTACTTATGAAAGTAAATATTCCATTTGCAGTCACTCAAAGTTTGTCACAAAGATGTTATTTGATTAATGCCAGGTATATTCAACTACTAAAACAATTATTTTCAAACAATTAATTACTTTTGTGAATGGGGAAATTTTAACACCATTGTACGGAAGCCCAAGAGAGACATGCATCCACACATTTAATCTGAAGTGTATGCCATTTATCAACTAACTTTGAAAACCACAAATTCATTAACAAAACAATGTAACTCCATAAAGTATTTGTTTATTAAATACGAAATAAACTGAACATTAAAAACTTCCAGCTGCGGTTAAATAGCTTGCCAGTAGTGTTGTACTCAAGACTGCAATATGTGGCCCTTTATCAAACAAAACTCTACACCCTCCCCCTTTGTGATGGAGTGCCCTCCATCAGAAGTCATGCTCGCAGCTGAGTGAAGTCTCCTTCATCAAGCTGTAGAGTTTAATTACAGCGTCAAGCTTGGAAAAAACAGGAATTGTGTGTTGCCATGGTTTCACAGCGGCATCTTTTGGGAGCGAGATAGCACTATACACCTGCAAATGATACACCGGCAGGTGTGCACTTTTTTTTTACCTTTATTATAGTAGTTTTGACTTTAAATTAAGAAATTATGCTGTAATTTATAACTAAATGCTAAGTCAAACTAAAATCTTTGTTTTGCACATTTTCGTGTGTTCACAAGTTGTAACCAGCTCAGATCATGTGACTGACAGACACCCGATAGCGGTGAGTTTGGGCACTGATCACCCGTTTTATTTCCAATACAGCTGCACCAGCTGTTTTGCTTCAAAACTTGGCTTCAGAAACAGACAGGTGACATTGTGGAGACTACGTCCATCTATTATGGTTGTAACCTTGTGGGAAAAAGGCTGTTATCTTGTAAAACATGCCATTTTTACGTCCCCAACCACAAAACGAGCTACATTTAAAGGCCTTGCTTTGAGTGAGTCAATGTCCTTGGTGCGTGGCCTCCTTGTATTGATTAAGTGCTGTCTAAAATATGAGCAGGGAAAGAGGGGAACACATCACGTCCACTGCTGCTGGTTAATCAATACAGGACATAAAATGTATGGAAAGCAGAGAGGTGGGAAAGAGGTGAAAATGGGTTACATGGAGTTGAGTAGAAACAAGGGGGAGAGGAGGATGAAGCTGGATGTAGAAACAGCAGGGGATCCATAAGGCATGAATATATAAAAAGTCCCTTACAAGTGCATGAGATAGTTTTAAAATCCATGAACTGGAGTTGATTTTCGATGCAGTTTGTAGAAAAAAATAATGTATTTTGAAGTTTAGCTAAAGTGAACAAAAACAACGCTAATGTAAAGTCACCTCTCTAAACTGCAGCTAGCATCACTGGCTCCATTACACTTTATCGCAAATATTTTGGCAATACTTCTGAAGTTTCAACAAAGGAAAATTGCGCCTTGCCGATGTTTCTATTACAACCAGAATTGCACACAACTGGAGCAAAATCTTAAACGTATCCATAGCAGGCTAAAAATTGTTTAAATTTGCTGCAAAGTTGTTCTAATTTTGAATGGGATCTCTCTGGGATGACCCACTTTTGGAGCCAGCATCTAGTGGTCATTACAGGAACTGCAGTCATTGGCTCTTCCATGCAGACAACATAATAATCCTTTGGACTGCTGCTTCAGCAATAGGAGGAGGCACAACACAGCACTTTTCTTTATCCTGAAGTTGGGTTATGGAAATGTGATTTAATTTTATTATTAATTTTTTGGAGCTCGAAATGTCAGAATTACATTAACAACATTAATGAAATCATCAAAATCATCATTGCATTATTTATTTTTATTGGTGCACTGAGTCCTATTTTTCCTCCACAAACTGTCAAGAGAAATAAAACAGAAGATAGGAACTGAAAGGAGGTGAGGAGAAAGTTAGGAAAAGAGTCATAAGAAGGAGGAGAGGAGCAGAGATCAAAAGAGGGATCCTGCTGATAGAGACGCTGATAGTAACTGTCTCTCCTCCATTATTTATCACACAGCTGTGCTCTAAGTAGGTTACACTTTTCAGAGGGAGACGAGTATGAGGAGAAAGACAGGTTTGAACTGAGGCATAATGGGAGGAATAAAGATGGGGGAAATGAGGATTAATAAACTAGGAAATCACAAGAAGTGACACGGGAGGGATGAAGAATTTAGCAATGCAGAGGGCGACAGGTAGAAACAAGAAGAGGTAAAAATAGAGATGATACTGAAACAGACAACAAGGCATAAACTCAGCTATGAGAAGGCAAACAAACATGATTTGACAATGCTGGGATGCCTCGGGTAAAGGAAGGAAGATATATACACGAGTACTTAAATATAAATGTATTTGCACACACATGTAGCTGCATTTATGGTTGACATCACAGAGAAAAGATCACGCTATGTTGAAAACATTCATGACTGAGCTGTGTTCTTTATATGTCACGGGAAGCCCAGTGTACTTGGGTGCTGAATGATGGTATGATAAAAGTTTTGTACATTGTTTTTCTTTTTATGGTCCTTTTTTAGGTACTAGCAGCCCTCATCTGAAGTTTGGTCCCTTCAGAGTTTTTATGAATCAGTGCACTCCAGTGGTCTCATTCTAAAGGAGATGCCCCACTAACGCTGCATAATGCTGTGAACAGCAGGAGGGCACACAGTTCGTGGCATCGCGTGTGACATGAGACTCACATCCAGTAAGTAAGTAGGTGTGTGTGCGTGTGTGTTCAAACACACAAAGATTCATCCAGTTTGTGTTACACAAACGTACAGCATCGCGTGTTTTCCTGCATGTCATGACCGAGTAGTGTGAGGATTTGTGTATATGTGGGTCTTTACTTATATATAGAACACCATGCTGCTTCTGTGTGTGTGTGTGTGTGTGTGTGTGTGTGTGTGTGTGTGTGTGTGAGTGCCCTGCTGGTAGATATCCCGTTGTTGTCGTTATTTACGGGTCAGTGAAAAGCAAGCCCCTGATGCAAAGAGTGCAACTTACAAGACCGAGCACATAACTCAGCTTTAAATGTTTTATGCTGTCATAGACAAATAAAAAAAAAATATGGTCAGAATCTTTTTGTTGTCAAACAGATGGAAACGATGGGAAGAAAAAAATTACACATAACTTTTGCATAAAAAACCCTCAATGAAGGTGACAAGCATGTTTCTCTAACTAATCAAAACACAAACATATTCATAAGGGCTGTAACAGCTGCTTGTGCGGTTGGGAATTGTTATATAAAGATAAAATACCAATGCAGGAGATAAAAATGAATTGAAAGTCCTTTTAACTGGCATTGTAACTGTGCAGTTGACCTATTTTTGGCCACAATTTTACTTGACTGAAAACTCTTTAGTAGCAACACACCGCATCCATGCCATTGAAACTGTGTATATCACTACAGTTATATACACTGGGTGGTGCTGCTGTACAGAAATAGTATTCTGAAAGATGTATACTCAGAGGCTGTAAATGACAAAATTGAAAATACATAAATAAATAGACATAAATTCGATTACACCCGTTGACTGCCATTGAAGTCTGTAGATGTCAACTATGTTTTTCAATAGGGCAGGCTGGGGGACGGTCTGGAGGAGCTAATCCGTTGAAATAAGGCTTGTAAACTTATGTACCGGCAAACTGACCCTAGATGTGGCAACAAAGAGATCAGCAAAGATTATGGGAAGAGAAGACAGCGAGATAATAGCAGACGTTGCTAGTCTGAAAAGTTCAGGCAGCTCAAGCTTGGAGTCATGAGAAAAGATGGTGGAGATTGTGGAGAGGATAAGAGGATGGAGCACTAAAAATTATCAAGGTAATTCTGCTGCTTTTCAAAACCTATGTGATTGAATTTCTACCCTTTTCACCAAGGGTCAACATCCAACTTTAGAAAATGAAGCCTATGTGGAAGGTCTTACAGCTGCAGTTCCTTGAGTATCCACTTGAGGCTGGCTGCAGAAAGACCAGAAACCACACACACCAAGCCAGACAAACAGAATTTTCCTAAGTGTCAATTGACAAGGAAAAATCAAAAAGGAAACTGTCATACTGTCATTTCCTGATTTGATTCTTTTACAATTTTTTGGGCACATGAATGATTTGAATTGCGATTGTGTGAAACTGGTTTTCTGCAATTTCCAGTTCACATTTTGAACACCAGTGAAAAAGCTGATGATGATGGTGTCTACAGGCTATATCAGGACTGATATTTACCCCAAAAATTCACATCTACCGAGCCAATTTTTCAGGTTTATTCAGCAGGAATATATTTGAAACAGCTTTTTATACTCTCTTTTTAAAAGCCTACTTTGAAGAGTATTTTTTTCTTTCACCCATACTCACAATGCTGAAATGCAAATTCACCATCATTATCATCACCATCCCTATTCTCAATGCCTGTATTTATGTCAATATTATCATCATCACTGTCTCTATCTTCCACTTTAGCTGTATTTCTAATAGAGTTAAGTGTGAAGACAATTCACCAAACTTTGCCATACATAAATGTTGTCCCTGACCCCCGCCCTCTTACCAGAGTAAGATGTTCTTTCTCTGCCTTGACAGTCTGCATCAAACAGACTATGTCCAAGAAGGGCATTTCCTTTGACTGATTACAGTCAAAGGAAATGGATTTAGACAACTGTGTATTCACATGCTGTGCTGCAGGGTAAAGTCGGGGATTTTTCAGGAGAGCAGTGAATGTGAGAAAGAGGACAGAGGCACCTGAGGCTGCAGAAAGAGGACGAGGGTGCATCAGGCCCAAAGGCAAAAATAAAGAGAGAGAGAGAGAGGCAGAGCTTTGACCCCGTTACTGTGCCGAATGAAAACATGCCTGTGTGTGAGAGAGTGTGTGTGTATATCTGGGGAACTATTTGGGTCTGTTGTGTAAGGTCGTGCAGTTCTGCACTGCGCAACTAGTTACACAATGTGTTCCTGACTGTGTTCACTCATCTCGTCATCAGCTTTGTGCCCAGAGAGCGTCCTGCATCTGCCGAAGAGGTAGATCTGCTCCTCTTCTTTACAACAGCTTTACTTTATGATGCACAAACATCCCATCACAATAAACCCTCTGTGTGTGTACAGACATGGGCGTGTGTATGTTGGTTGTCATGTCTGCAGATGACAGACGCCTGTGTGTTAACGCTCTGCTGTCAGTGCCGGCCTCTCACTCTCAGACAAACAGGGGAATGTAGGGGAATCCCGTCATGTCACAGCTTCCCCATTGTTTTGATTCCCCATCTGCTTCCCTCCCCTCCTCCCTCCTCCCTCCTCTCACACCCTCATCATTTCCTCCTCCCTTGCTTCCTACCTTTTCTTCCTCCAACACTCTTTGGATTCTAATGTGCAGAATCCTGGAGCTAAAACAATTTCATGGAATTTCATCAAAACAGGTTTCACAGATCTAAAATAAAGCACAAGGTTTTCGTGAAACATGCTGTATTGATGAGGTCATCACATGAGAATCTTTTGACTGGATCATGACACATGATCGGACCTCAAACAGCAAGGTGTTTCGCCCCTGACAGGCCTCTAGAGCAGTGATTCTCAACTGGTGGGGTCATGATCCAAAAGTGGGTTGTGGACCTATTTTCAGTGGGCAGTTGGCCATTGTGAAAGACGGTCAGTCCAGGGTGTACTCGCCTCTCCTCCAAAGACAGCTGAGATATGCTCCAGCCACAGTGATCCTGAACAGGATGAGCAGCAGGAGATGCAGGAATGAATGAATGAATGAATAAAGGTTAAAGAAAAAGTCCTGTGCTTGTATTTTGAAGATTTTTTTAAATGCAGCATTATCAAAGAAGGCCCTAAAAATCTTGGCAAAGGAAAGCATAAAACTGTCAAAACTGAGGCAGCATGTAGATCAAACTGAAAACTTTTTTTTCTCCAAAGATAAACCTGATAAGTACCGCCAAAGACAACATCAAGACTTGAGGAATTCGTAAAAGTGAATTTTCATTCTACAAATTGGGGAAGTTAAAATTGTCCTCAATTTGGGTCCTGGATGGTCATTACAGAATTATGGTGGGTCCCAAAACCAGACCAGTTGAGAACCATTGCTCTACAGGGCTGGCCAATCAAAGGGAATGGGGTTTGTGGAGCAGGGAAACTTAAAGAGACAGCTGATGAAGCACCAGGAATACAGAACAGTCCCTTGCACTTCCAAACCTGGTCCTCTCATTGGTCATTGCAAGTCTTTTGGAGGCAGTTAGTTACTTACTGACCACATCTTCTTCTGCAGATTGCGCTATTTTTTCCCAGCTCTGACGCCCACGGCAGGAAATCCTGTCACCATCCTTCATGTGTGTGTGTGTGTGTGTGTGTGTGTGTGTGTGTGTGATCATCTAAGTGTGCACTTTGTTACAGATGTAAATCACTCTGCACAAGGTTCCTCATTTTCTCTGAGATCACATGCAAATCAAGAGGACACCACGTTGTTCCTCAAAAGCAGCTGTGCAGGTGTTTGCACATACATCCTCTCCTCTCTGAAAACTTCCCTAGATGTGAACACATAATCTGAAATTTCACACACGGGTGATGACGGCAGCTTGCTAAAAGCTCCTTGAGGTGATTATCGCAGCTAAAGACTCCCAGAGGGTGAATAAACTGCAGAACTTCATATGCAGCTGACTGTCTCTCTCTTCTTCTGCTCATATCTGTATGCCTGACTGATTTTCCGTTCATTCTCACATCTATGCATGTGTTTGTGAGAGAGGGAGAGAGAGAGAGAGAGAGAGAGAGAGAGAGAGAGAGAGAGAGAGTGTCAGGCAGAGAGAAAGAGAGAGGGAGAGAGAAAAGGATTGATTAATTATTGAGGAGACTAAGACATGGCTTCTCTCTCCTTTTCTTTTCACTCTGACCTACATAGTGAACCACCTGATCCTCACTCCAAAACAAACCTTCTGACATCCAGCTTGTCTCTCCTTTGTGTGTGTGTGTGTGTGTGTGCACGTGAATGTATTCATACGTCAGTTCTTTTTGAGTCAACTTGTGCAAGGGGAAAAGGAGAGATAGAAGAAAAAGTATAAAAAGCCAGAGACGAGAGCTAATGGTTTAGAGCCCTGATCTCTCTGCTAATGAAATTAGCCGCCCACACAAGCACATCAGTGATCTTCTACACACTTTATGTGTTTTTGTGTGTGTGTGTGTGTGTGTGTGTGTGTTTTTTCTTCTGTGTGTAAGAGAGTGTGTGTTTGTGTGTCTGCGTGTGTGTGTCTGCGTGTGTGTGTGTGTGTGTGTGTGTGTGAGTGTGTGTGAGTGTGTGAGGCGTACATTCATGTGCCTCCATGTGAGGCATTAAGCGTCTGTCAGGGGCCCCTGAGTAACTGGGGTAGACAGGAACGTTGGGTCAAAGGGTAAACTCACCTCCCTCATTTTTTCTCTCTTGCTCTCCTGTTTTTTCTTCTTCTGTCATTTCTGTTCATTGCTTTGCTTCTAAAACTCATGCTTTCTCTCTCCCTTTTCCTCAGGGTTTGCTCCCCTTTTTGCTTTTTCATCAAAGTCTTGGGCAACACGCAGCAACTGTCCAGGTATTAAAAGCATAACAACAAAACACAAGCAGCAAATCAGCCTTTAACACAACTTACTTGAGAGATCACTGTCTTCTATCAAGCACGGTGGCCTGCTGGGCCTAACATGCTGTATAACTCAAAAAAGGGGTTTAGATGGAGATGACCTGCAAAATCATAAATGGAGCAGAGTTTCAATATGTGGAAAAATCTGAGCAAAATTGGATGAAGCATGTTGGTATGATGAAGTTTCAGATAATACTCAAAAACAATTGCATAGGCAAAAAAAAACATTTAGTAATTAGATGAACAGTGACATAAATAACTTCTTAATCTCAGAGAAAAGCCTATCCAGTCAGAAATATCCAAAAGTATCTTTTCTGTGTGAGCATTTAGTATCCAAGTAGCACCTTGAGAAGCAATGAGTATTTAGATCAAAGGTAAAAACAAATGGATTCCTCCTGAAATATTTCCAAAACAACACCTGTGTATTTCATTCACCTCATTCGCCAAGATGGTATCTGGTCGATCCGTTGCTTTGTTCCACCGTTAGTTAAAATTCACCCTGAGGTTCAGCCATTGACACCACCAGCAGCATGAACCTAAAAAAAAGACAGACAAGTGAGTTTAAAGATGTGCCACTGATGAAAACTAGAGTATTTCACTCATGATGAATCCACAAATTTAGATTTCTGTGCAAAGTATTTCACTATTTGTTAGAAGTGCAGGTGTGAGGTGTATCTACAGTGGAATGAAACTCTTGGTAAAAAATGCACAGCCATTAAACTGTGCTGCAGCCGTGTAGAAGAATGTAAAACACTGCGGGAACATTATGTGTGCACATCCTACACTAACTGCAGATGGAGAGAGGAGAGAAATGACACTGTGAACAATTAACATGATCTAGGTGTTCACTTCCATCCTTTATTGCTCTCTCTCCCTCCGTTAGTGTCTCTGTATTCCCTCCTCTTCCCTCCGTCTTCATTCACGACCGTCTCTCCCCTCCTTAATGAGTCTTTGTGAGGGACAGTAGCCTTTTAGCAGCCAGAGGAGCTAATGGCTCTGCTGATGGCTGATGCTAATGTCTCTGGGCTAATGGCCTTGGCCACTGCGGATGATAACCATGAACTAATAGCATGAATGACAGATCACCCGCTGCTTTCACACTCACGCTCAGGATCCAGGATAGATGGATGGTCTCAGGGGAACAACTAGGAAGTTCAGTCCCCATGAATATAGATATAATACCCAGAGGAGCCATCTTTATTGAGATTAGATATAAAGATGAAGGTGATGTCACTGTGGAAAATGTACAGGAGAGTGCAGATAAAGATCACTCATCCTGATATCTCTGCACAGAGCTGCATAGAGGGAAGTATTCAAAGTCATTTTAGGCTTTGAGTGGGAAATACTTCCACACTCAGCAAAGCAGCATCTGCAACTTCAGCTAAGATTTTTAATGCTCAGTGACTCCCAATAGACTGTGGGAGGGGAAAAAAAATCTTTTGTGAATCACTGAAAGGTTTGAAACTTCCTGTTTGAGGCTTCTGGTTTGACATTTGGTCAACACCATGTTTGTTTTCTGGAGCCAGAAGCTACAAAAGCAAAGGTTACAATAGAAACTTAACCTCTTAAGACCCTGTGTTCTTGTGTGGACGATACATTTCTGCCTCTCAGATCCATGATACTTTGTTTTCTGAAAATTTTGATCCCTCAGTCACATCATCTTTTGGTGATACCACAACTTTACACCCAATTTAGTGAAAAAAAACTGTATTTTTTTCACAGTTACTCTTACGACTAAAAACAAAAAACTAATAATAACTTATAATAGGTTATGAAAGTCTTCTGCCAAATTAGTTTACAATTAACCTCCTTAGACCCAAAGTTTTGCCTGTCATACATTTTTTATTTCTCCTTGCTACGACTACTCCACACTCTGGTGTAGATCAGTCACTCCATACTCTCAGCATCAGGGGGCCAAAAAAATGGGACAGTGGGGATCAGTTATTTCGGTTCCTACTCCAATCCTGATACCGCCAGCTTTGAGGAAATACGCACACATGCTTTTATCTTACCTGCCAAGTTGGTGTGATCCCAGTGGTACCATCTTGACCTTGAGGCACCTCTGTTCTTTCTACTTCTGCCAACACTTCACCAAAGCGACCTGGTCCCACAATCATGTTTCTTTAATATATCTGTAAACAAAATACAGAAAAAGCATGGGTTTAAATGTAGAGTTGAAAGACTGAAGCAGGTGGATTTGGAGGTTTCATAGCTGCCATCATAAGATCCTTACCTCTTCAGGAAATATTGTTGAAATCATTGAGTTGTGATGAGTAGATTTAAGCAGAGTGCGGCAGTAATGTTTCACACATTTTCCAAACTCATGAAGATGTTTTGTTCCTTGAACTATTTTCACATATGGCTCTGAGTTGTGAAAGGCTTTCATCACCTTTCCTATCAAAAGTGCAGTAGCGCCCTCTGATGGTGACTTTATGTCTTGCTCTCTACTCCCAGCATTCCCACCTTCCTTGAAATTTTTTTCAGGATATTTTCACCCACTTCAGAGACAAATTATCATGTCAAAAACTAATTAATTCCTGGTCCTACTCATTCTTTGGATGTGTTCCGTTCTACAATTGTAACTTGCATTTATTCTGATTGTTTTTATGTATATCACCCCGACATTTGAGCAGTCTATGATTTATCTATGAAAAATAATTATGGCAAATGTACCATAGAATAATGCAACATGCCCATGGATTACAATATAGCATTTCACTAGTATAACAAATTGGAGTTACAATGTTGTATTGGAGAATTCCTACCTCAACTTTCTCTTAATGTTGCCCAGAAAATAATGTGAGAACAGACATGCAGGTGCATAACTTCATTAACTCACAACGCAGAGGGAGGATAAATAATCCTTGATATTCCAGGATAACTTCACCATTTCCTCTACTTCTGACCTTTTATCTCATTTTCTATTTTTCATGACTAAAGAACTGATCAATCATTTTCCAGGATGTGTGGGAGCCCTGACTTTGCAATAGAATAACAGCAACACCTTCTCTTGTGATCGTATTGTCCTGCATATTTTTCTTTTTCTTAAAACAGCTGCCTCAAATTTTTTTCATTACCAATTTTTGCAATTTTTGTTACCTTGAAGTCAGTGTTTTCTGTCAAATTGTTCATTTCTTTCAGTGATTCTTGTTTTAAAGCTCAGTTTTTACACAATTTACAGGGGGTTGAAGTTAGAAGGTTATGGGAAATTTTCATTGACTTCGCATTGCAATTTCATTCATTCATGTAAGAATATGAACAAAAGAAGGGATTATGATTCGTATGAAAACATGTAAACAGAAAATGTTTGATCTATTTTCCACAAGGTGCCAAGCCAAGATAAAAATGTCAGTAGAGGCAGATTTAGGAATCAAAGCAGCATGTGCACAAAGGCAGTCTGATTTTACACAATTCAAATAAATAAAATATAATAATTTGGGAACCCCTGAGCGAGAGAGCCACAGAAAAATAGCCAAAACTCTGATTTGTACCTGTACTCAAAATAAAAATCATTTATTGATACAAACACAGTTGTTATACATGAAGAGGAAAAGACCCACCCAGCTGTAGAGCTACACTGAGCAGAAAGGTGGATTTGACATCAGAATGTAAATGTATCATCCAGTAATCTCAAAAACATTTATTAAAATAACTATTACATTAATAAAATAAGCAAAAATTACAGGCAAAGCAGATAAAACAAGCTATTCAGGTCTGTGAATAGATACAAAAAATACAACAACCTCTGTAGTTCAAAACTACATGATTTACTAATTTCACATGAGAAAATAAAGACGGTCACAAACTCTGTAAGAAAGAAAAGAAAGTCAGACTGAGAGGGTTAGCGGTGTGTAGCATTAGAAACGCTGACTGAGATGAAAGAATAAACCAAAATACACGAGACGAAGCACAAACAGACCATTAAACTCAGCTCTGACACTGACAAAGTCCACACATCTCATTTTGTGTCCAAACTGAAAAACACGTCAGAAGAAAACATGGAGAAGGCAGAGAGCACAGTCAGGCCGTCGATCACTTTCTTTGGAAACACTAACGCGGGCGTTTGTCAAACAGAGGGCTTCAGTCTATCTGTACTGGTAGTTCATGTTGCCGTCGCCTCGGCCGTACCCCGACTGGCTGTGGTACTGAGAGTGGTTGTTTCCAAAGCCCTGGTTTCCCCCCCCTCCTCCACCCTGGGAGCTGTAGCTGGACTGATTGTTGAAACCTTAAAAATACAAAAGCATCAACAATCAGGAGAAGATCTTGGAGAGAAGAATGTAAAACTGGAAACATAAGAGTTACTTTTTCTAAAAACCAACAAGCATTAAACTTCCCTCACCTTCATAGCTGTAGTCTTGGTTCCCCCCTGAGCCCCCCGTCACCTGGCTGGGGTACGCTGTGCTGTACGAGTACCCCCCTGTCCCGCCCTGGCTCTGGTTGAAGTTCTTCTTCCCCTGCCCGTAGCCCTGGCTGTACTGGTTATAGGCGCCCTGTCCCTGGGGGCTGCTGGACTGGTACCCACCGGCAGATCCAGCGTTTGCTCCTGGAGGTCCTGGAAAGGGGGCCTTCCCTCCTTTGTGCATAGGGGGTTTCTTTTTGGCCGTTTTAGCAGCTGATGTGGCAGTGAAAGCACCGTCATTCTGGTAGTAGGCGCTGTACGAGCCCTGAGCTGATCCTGGAGCTGCATTAGCTGGAGGGCCACCTGAGGGGCTGCTCGACGCCCCCGCTCCTCCGTTTGTGCCGCCATTGTTGTAGTAACCTGAGAAATAACAGCAAAGTGACATCTGTGAGAAAGAAGAATCATCAGAAGTGTGGTGCAGGGAGAGTTCTGCTTTTTGCTTTTGATTTACACTTTCACAGTTGAAAAGCCTGTTTGAAGAAAATTCACTAAAATTTCAAGAATTAAACTGTTGTTTTTGAATGAAGTTGAAATAATAAGCAAAGTGGTCAGAAAATCTGAATGTAACCAGTTAAGATATCACAACAAATCAAATTCTGAACAATATGAGAGGAATACATTAAAAAGTCCTATCTTAAAAAGTACATAAAGAATATTAAAAGAGGAAATTCTTAAGACTAAAAAAAAAAACAGTCATATTATGAGAATGAAGTCTTAAGATGGTATTAAAAGATATATCTATCAATAGGTAAAAAGTTCAGAGAAAGTAATGAAAAGTCGTAAAATATATTAAAAAAGCAAGCCTTAATGTTCAGTGCAAAGAATTATTGCAAAAACAAAGTTGTAGTTTTTCTAAAAAGGCCATCCCATTCAGTCATAATTTTATGAGTTACGGTAAGAGCCTCTCTGTACGGGCTTATACTTTGATTAAAACCCCAATTCTGCAAGATTAATTTATATTTCCCCATTAAATACAAACCTTAAGTACCCTTTCCATCAACTCTAAACAGCATTTTTACTCTCTTGAAATCAGGGTAAAAGATTCAGAAATCAGGAAAAGAACATGGAATAGTAGCAGCTCTTGTATCCAGACATTTGATTCAGACTCTGGATGAACACGGTCATGAATGTAAGTGTCACATTTATTTAAAAAAGGAAAAACAGACATATAAAAAACAGAGCAAGAAGTCATTTCGTCCAACTCTCAGTTCAACAGTTTCATGTGCAAACTCACGGCAGGTACTCAGTCTAATCCTGTAACATCCAATCATTTCCAGAGTGAGAACGTACTGAGCGCAGTGTTTCTGATCACATGATAACATCACATTCAATATAAAGGAACTGGCCCTCGTCAAAGCAAGAAATCAAACAGCTGCTTGAAACATATTCAAGAAATATAAAACAAAATTAAAAGAGATTCGTCAGTAAACAGCAGAGACAAGAGGTATAAAAAGATGGACGATGTGTCAGGTTCTCCAGGATGGCGCCAAGATATGTCAAGCTTTAAATCTCAATTCAAGTTTAAAAACATTACTTCTGAACTTGTTGTGGGGATTTTTTTCAGTGTTCATTGGTGTGAATTAAAAAGAGACATGATTGACTGCTCTGATGCAAAACACCTGTCAAGTTACTACTCATGACTGCCGGTGTCCACTTGGTCTGACTTCCTGTTTTGACTCCACTTTTGTAAAATGGGGGAGAATATGAGACATGTCGTCCATCTTTATATACAGTGTATGATAGAGACAGAGCAGGCTGTGTTATAATCCCAAAGGCAGTGTGTTGTTCAGCTCCTTCAGGCCTTCACTTCACAGTTCAAACATAGCCCCGTGCTCAGTTTCTAAGAGCCCCGCCCTGCAGCTCAGGGAGGATCAGGCAGCTCCAGGTGTTCAGGTTCATCCGACAGAAGGTGATTTGTGGCTACATGCATGCAGAGGCAGATCGTCTCCATGACGGGGCAGAAGGGTTGTTTGTTTCCGGGGTTGAAGTCTCGTCATGATGCCGCAGGAACACTACGGGGTATTTGTCCATTTTTTTAATCGTCTCTATGTGACTGTTTTTGTTTTTAAGACTGAGGGGAAGGTCTATGTTGCAAACTCGTGGTAGCCATAGCAGTCTGAGACAAAGTCACCTAAAGAGTGAGACAGGGCAGAGAAAGGAAAAAAATTATCAAAATCAGTTGATTTTTTTTTGTCCTGCCATGAAGAGGCAGTAAATTAGTCATTAGGTCAGATTGTTTGTTTTTTTTAGATTTCTCTGCTCCTGTCACGCTCAGGAAGGTCAGTCCTCAGACAGGCTGCCAGAGGAGAAAAAAATGCTTCTCAAAAGGGGGAGGGGGGTCAAACAGATTGAATCCTGTGGCTTAAAGCAGAGAAATTTAAAATCATGACTGCAAACGTTAGTCTTTGAATCCTCTATTTGTGGGAGTGAAACGATTTTCTCTATAGGCCCCATCTGAAAGAGTGTGTTTACAGTCCTGACAGATGCAGCATCTCTCCAGATGACACAATCATGCCCTGACTAGTTTAACATCTGCCTGTAGCCCAGATAAAGAGCACATGAGGAGATTATGACACATAAAATTTACACTCACTGTATCCGGAGTTTGGACTGTTCCCGTATCCGTACGTTCCAAACCCACCTGAGAGGAAACAAGAAGACAATGAGCTGATTTGTTGTTTTGTGATCAAATGAGTGAGAGCTGCAGTTTCAGTCTTTACCTCTCTCGCCGTAGCCTCCTCCATTATTGAAGCCCCTCCCCCTTCCTCGACCTCGACCTCTTCCTCGACCCCTTGGTGGAGCTGCATCTCCAACTCCAGGTGCTCCCATCATACCAAAGCCTGGAGCATGCTAGGGAAACAAAGTGATTTAAAACACAAACAACTCTCCACATATTCATCAGTCAAGTTTTTGAAACTGATAATTCGTTATTAATGTTCTGGCTTTTCAAAGACTTAAATAATTTGATAACCCTCACTGACCAAGAAAGAACTACCGATAAAGAACTACAATTAAATGTTTAGATACATCCAACTCTCTTATCACATTATCTGATGTGAAGCTAACTTTGACCTCCACTAAAGCCCCTCTTTTCTGTCGTTCTCTCATCTTACCATCGGTGGTCCCTTTTTCTTCTTCGCTGCCTCGGCCACAGAGCCTTCAGGAAACAGCCGCTCCAATGCAGCCAGCGCAGCGTATGCCTTTGCCACCTTCTTGTTGGACCCGGTCCCTTGAAACTTCTGCCCATCGATCTCCACCTCCATGACGAAGCGTTTATCGTGGCTCCCTCCTGTTTCTGAGATGAGCTCATATTTGAGGCCGCGCCGCTTCTCGTTCAGCTCCATCACTGGGTTTTTGCCGTGTTTTGTGAGAATTGGTCCCTGTTGACGGGCAGTCTGAGAAGAAAGATTGATGGTCAGTAAACTCAGAAGAATGAGGCAGAAAGGTGACTTTGAGGTGAAGATGAGCAGCTCTGTACCTCTGCAGCATCTGCAGTGTTTTCTGTGGCAGCTGGTCCTGTAGCGGCAGTGGTTGTTTCAACAGGAGTTACGACCGGCCTCATTTCCTCTACTGTGGCGGTCACAACGGCCTCCTCTGACTTCACCGGCTCAGCGGTCTTAAGCTCCACACCTGTGGGCAGACCCATGTCCTGGAGGACCTGAAATCACCCACATAGGATCATTAGAGTCTGAACAGCTCATCTTATTGTCAAAAGACGCATTTAAAAAAAAAAAGGATTTATTTAAGAAAATTCTGGGCTCACCTTTACGGCCACGTGCAGCTTGGCAGTGCGTTTTGATGGGCCAGAGGCATAAAAAGACTTTCCGTCTACTTCTACTGACATGGTGAAGACTGGGACGTGGACTGGGCCAGTCTGGGAAACCAGTTTGTACTGGAGCCCAGGCTTCAGCTGATTGAGCCTCATGAGAGCGTTCATGGCCTGAGGGGGCTCAGCTTTCTCCTCCGCAGCTGAAAAATCACATGACAGAGAGAGAAATTGACTTCTGAAGACACAAACATCAAGTTATCTCCATATCTAGAGAGGAAAAACTTAATGTTTTATCTGGCAAAGTGAAAAAGGCTATCAACTAAAAGATTTTATGATAACTTTGATTTTCTCTTTTTGTATCAGAGAGGACAGGAAGGACCAAGAGGTGGCAACTTTTCCTTCTTTAAACTGAAGAAAAAGGAAGACTTATTGGCAGATTCAAACATGATTTTAGAGTTTATATTACTGTGCATCAGAAAAGTGCCAAATAACTACTTTTAAATTAAAGACTTGGCTGTGTTTTTCAAAATAAAAGCATTAGTCTTGCTTTGGAGGTGATGGGGTTTTTTTGAGTGAAAGGCTCCTTTTAGTGTGCAGTCACAGCTTTTATAACTTGGAGTCTTCAGAAGTAACTTACATTTCTTCTGCAGCTTTTTCTTTTTCTTGTTTGGACTCTTATCATCAGTTCCCTCCTCTTCCTCAATGGGCCTCTTCATTGGCGGGGCATATGCTGTACTCGGTGGGATTTGTACTACATCATAGAACACAAAATGCACCTCATTAGGCTTTAAACTCCTAAATATTCCTTGATGCAAATTTCATGCAGCTTCTTGAGTTCTCTTGAGCCTGTGGTTCACCTGTGTAGTCAATGGGAGTCTCACTGCGAGGTTTTTTGGGCATCTTTGAGGGGAGGGGGTCCATTCCGAGCACTTTGTGAAGCTGTCCGAAAGCCGACAGCCTTAAGGCATGCTGGAGATACAAGACACACAAAGTCAATCACACGTTACATCAATCTTTCCTTAAAACTTACACACACACTTTCTCCCCACTCACTTGTGCACTTGCAGTAATGTCTTCTCTCTGCTGGATGTCTAAATGACCAATAGCGTCAGTGGGCTCCTTCTCACAAGGATCAGAGACTCCAGCTCCCTCTGCAGAACATTCAAAGATCATTTTCAGAGAATGAGAATCTCCTGAACACTTTCAATCGAACACTGCGTCACAGCTTCAGAGGAGAGAACCGTCAGCCGTACCTGACATGAGGATCCCTGAAGCCAGACACTCTAAGACCCTCCGCAGAGCTTCTCCTGCCCCCATGGGCCGGTTCCCCGTGCCGATGGCTTTCTCACAGATCAGCTCCAGCGGCTGCGTAGAGGAGAGGGATGAAGCTATTTTTAATCTCAGAGATTTTAGGTCACAGCGATAGATAGAATTACAGCCGAACAATAAATTGGTTCAGCTTCGCAACGTGTGCAACAGGGGGTGGGATAGTGAAGCTAGCACGTCCTGCCAAAACTTTTTTATGAGGCTTGCTTTGAAACCAAAACATGACATGTTCTCATGTTTCCTGACAAAGCTGCTTGAGGAGTGTGTGGAGTTCTGCGCGTTTCATATCAGACAGAGTGAACCAACTAATGAACTGCACAAAGAGTCTTTAGGTTTATCAGCTCGGTGCTCAGCAAAGACAGAATTTTGGGGGTTACACGCCTCGTTTATGGTATGGTTTCTGAGGCGTTCACTCACCCAGCCACGTAGCGGAGCCCACGTTGGAACCCGAGCACAGAGGTCCCTCAGGATCCGGATGACGATGACACAGGAGCGTAGCCCGTTAGCTCTGGCCTGTGGACACAAGCAGGGAGGGGGAGGAGGAGGAGGAGCATGAGGAGGAGAGGCAGCCTTAGTCAAAGAGGAAGAGTGTGCAGCTCTCAGCAACATCAACAACAACATCCAAAAGAACAACAGAACAATCAAAATGAAGCCACACAGACTAAAACAGCTTAGCTTTGTCATTGTGTGATACAGACAACATGAGAGAATAACATCTGACCTCTTCAGTTGAAGTAAAATAACTCACATTTACGGCTGCATCAGCGGCCGACAGGATTCTGATTAGGTTTAACTTTATGAAGAGGAGACTTTTGTGAATGACTCACTAAAATTGCATAAAACCAACTTTATCACCAGCTTCAAAGTGTTAATAAATGAGCTACGTAGAGATTGAATCAGTGACAGCCAAAACAAACTAAAGGTGCAATATTCCTGTAGGTTTTGTGGCACACAGAGTAATAGAAGCAGCCAGAGAGCAGGAGGAGAAGTTGAGGCAACAAACTCTACGAAAGCTGCGGAGATGGAGCGATGGTTGTTAAAGTGTGAAAGCTGAGAATGACAAAGTGCTACAGCAACAATAAAAAACCATCATCAACGTGAAGAAACAGGTTCTCTTTGAAGCTAATGGAGACGGCTGAGTGAGCCCAAACTACCTCTCATACTTCAATATTGGTCACAGCGGTGAAGAAGGCGCAGGGAACAAAGTAAATAAACTGGTTTCTTCAAGCACTTGTTAAAAAGATCAGACAGGATCAATATAGAATAATGTTGTAATCAGATTTTTTTAAACCTATTGTCAGCCCTACTGCAGGATGTGGCAGCAAAAGGTGCTCTACAAGTGGCTCGCACATTTATGAAAACAACAACAACAACATCTCACACACACCAACACTGGCATCCTAGAAATATTGCACCTGGACACACGGTGGATTAATCCCAGATTTGTTTTGCTGGAAAGCAGCTGTGAGGAGACCGAAGACCTCCAAAAAGCAGCATTACATTTGTTTTAAATGGCATCTGGCGTTGAAATGTGTTAATATGAGCAAAGCAGCTCTACAACAGAGTAATGACAAAGGTTTCCTAAGAAACCAACATCGAGATCATCAAGTATCACTACAGGAAGAACACCTCAAAGAGTAAATAAAGAATAAAAACACAGGAACATCCAAAGAAAAGACAAAAGAACAAACAGCATAAAAACCAAACGTAAGACTACTTCTGTTTTAGAGACAAATAAAGACAAGATCCAAACCTGGAACCACTTAGCGTGGCGGAGAGACGCCAAGGCAGTTAGGCATTTCTGCCTGTCCAGAACATCCGGCGGATCGTTGACTGAAAGCGAGTCTATTGGCAGGTGGAATAAGAAGACAAGGTACAGTTTGACCAAGGGGAGTTCTGTCAGGCGGCCAGGGGGAACACAGGCAGCCTTCCCAAACCACAGGCTGGAGGGGGAAGGGGAGGGGGCCCCTCCAAGGATGAACCATACCAAACACTCCCAACCTCCTGTTTTATTTGGGCTACACAGCTCAGCTTCTGTGATTACACTTTCAACACACCAGAAAGTCAAATTTAAGAATAAAGTAATTTCATCCCTGAATGAGAAATGTGATTTCTGAAGGGATCATCAGCTGTTTCAGATGGGAGGCTGTCCTCATGGTTTGATTAAAGAGTTTTTATTTCTTTTCTGGTGTTCAGGAGGTAGAGCCCCTCCCCTTTGCCCCTATACTGGGTACACTGCACTTTGCCCCTTCCGAGACAGAGAGCGGCCAGTTGGTCAAAGGTCCAGCGTCCCTAAAAATTGACAAACTAGAAGGCTTGACAGAGACAATCAGAATTGAAACCACAGGCAGAAATGATCAGATGCACAAAAAGTGGGTATCAAAACAGGTCCACACTGCAGCAAAACTGATGCCTAACAAATTACAGACCCAAACTGGGCATCACTGGGAGCTCAGGGCTACAGATAAGGTCAAAGGTCAAACACCTGTGAGGGATGAAATCCTCGAACGTAACAGCTAAACTTACAGATGAGACACAAACCCCATGATAAAGAGGAAATCCGCTGATGAATTTGGAAGACTCTTGGTGTTTGCTGTTCTTAGAATAGACTGTATGAAGAGATGGATGACATATCCCCCCCAAAAAGTGAAGTTAAGCTCACACTGCTGGTGAGTTGTAGTGTGAGTCATGCATTCCTTAACCGATGTATCAAAGTTCAGAATGAAACAACCATTTCTTTATCCTGGTTTCTGTGGTTGAAGTTTGTCCTTATTGTGTTACTTTGCAGTGGTTTGCTTCGGGGAGCCAAAATGTGTGGTCCTCTTGGCTGGGTAAAAAAATTTAACAGCCCCTTTAGTTTGATTAAACATGATTAACTGCCTGCTTGGGAGGCAAAGCATGCTGCATGTGGCTTTTTTTTTCACCCCTGCCCTTCAAAAAGTCTTTGCACGCCACTGCTCCTCTGCAGTGAAGTGTTTAGACGTCTTTGTAACTCTGCTCATAAGCAAACACCATTTACAACATCCTCAGGTTATTATCATATTGAATGTGTGGCAAATATTAGGTGGCTCTATTTTATCTACAATAACCTTGCTATGAGACTCTAATTTCAGCAGGTGCTACTCTGGAACTAGATTTTCCAGCTTCTGCTTGGTTTATTCATCTGTGTTGAACTTTCATCAGTCCACAGACCGACATTTTATCTGCTCTGAAATCTCCTCATTGTCCTTCTTTTTAACTAGTTGCTATATGACGGAACAACAGCATGAATCTGCATAAAAATGACACAATAAGATTGAAACTGATCTAAAAGAGAAAAAATGCAGTAGGGTGGTCATACACCACACTGCACTTGTGCATTTTGGAGCAAAACTGCAGAGTGATTGGGACACAACTGTGCAGAAGTGTAGTCAGAACAGAAGTATGAACCAGGCTTTACAGCCAGTTCTGGGGCAGAAAGGGCAAACTAGAGGTGTTATCCGGTTGCTAAATGCTTGTTTTGATGATGAAGGACCCATCTCTTCTACATAAAAGAAACTCTCATAATTTAAAGACATTCCATGTGACCAGGGGGAGGTGGTCATTCATCTTTTCATATAGTCCACACTCATTATCTGTGACCCCCGAGCTGCCCTGCTGAGGAACATCAGAGACACTCAGACGCCCCCTGTTGGGTCGAACAGCCGGGGACACTTTCAACGCATGTTTTGCTTCTCATTTTTGCTGCAATGCAAACCGTTCATCATCAATGATAAAACACATGCAAACAAAGTGGTCTCTCTTTTTTTTTTTTTTTTTTTTTTAAATCTTTGGTTAAATTCTCAGTAAGCCTTCATTTCGTTGGTGACCATGAGACGTCAGTGAACTACCTGCCCTATACTGTATATTGGGCCATCAAAAATGTACGGTTACATTACATGGAACTACGAGAGAGTCTATAGAGCTATAAGCATAGCGCAGTTTCATTATGTGACAGTGCGTTCTTGTCCCCTAGCTCCATTGAAGGCCCAATAAACAATATCTGTCTAGCCTGGTTTTGCCTCCCTGCTGGAGGAGTAACGGGGACGCTAAGACACTGAGCCCCGGCTGAAGCAGCTTACCTCCAGTTGTGGCCCGCTCGATCTCCTCTCGGACCACGGGGGACGTCAGGTGGATGGTGAGGGTGAGGGGGGGCTCCTTGGTGTTTTTAATGACAATGCTGGCCTCACGGATGTGCTGAGTCACTACATATTTTTCTTCTGTCATCTGAGAAAGAGCAAAAACAGAAAAGTGCACAGGAGTATGGATATAAATTCATAAAAGCTTCAGATTTCTTTGACACCTCTGAGGAAAGAAACATTGTTTGAGTCTGTTTTAAATGCAAAATGATTCATGTTCTCACCTTGAGCTGTGTCACCAGGTTTTCAGCCACTTTCTTCAGCAGACTGATGGTTGGTTTCTCCTTACAAAGGAGCACCAGCTCCAGGTCCAGGTCCCCTTTCAGCAGCAGCCCTTTAGCCACCAGACCCACCCTCATCACGCCGCGCAGAGACCGTGTGGCCTGATCCTTATGTTCACTGTGGATCAGGGATATAAAGAAAGGATTAGGCTCCTGCTCAGTGAGAATGGATCATTTTTAGATCCTCTGCCTCACACTTTCTCACCTTTCCTTATCAGCGTCAGCACTGTCAGAGTCAGACTTGGAGGTTCCCTTCTCCTGCTTATCTAGCCAGTCAGAGACGGCCTTGAGGGCTCGCTCTGTGTGAGACACCATGTTCTGAACGCTCTCCAGCTCCTCCTGAGTCGGGTAGATAGTTGAGTGTTTGGCCATGACATGGCGGTCGTCGTTCATGAAAACACGCATGCTGCGGTGGCGCTGAAAGGGAACAGACAGAAGAAACGGTAGCTTAGAAAATCTACTTGAGAAGTTTTAAACACTGAGCAGAGCAAGAAGCTTGACTATCATATATAATGAAAAGTTATATTTTTCTCTAGGAGTAAATCAAAGACACCCAGACTCTAAGAGGTACTGGTGAAAAATGTATGCACATTTGAAAAGAAATTCGACCCCATGTTATGTCAACCATGTTTGTACACAGGTGCCAAAACTTCAGAATCAGAATCGCCTTTATTGCCAAGTATCTTCAGGAAGCATACAAGGAATCTGAGTTCAGTTTCAACTGTGCTCTCATTGTGCAAGAAACAAGTAAGAAATAAACATTAAATATCACATATGTAAGAAAAACAGATATTAAGTAACTACAAATTAGAAATATAGAAACTTTGTACAACAGGAGGAAGGAAAATAAAAAAAATATATATATACACATTTAAATTAAATAGTGCAAAGAAAGATGTGCAACACAGAATGTGCAAGACAGCTGGATGACAGATTGATTTTTTTTTTTTTTCCATCCATCATTATATTTTTTCAGGACAGGCTCAATTTTGTGTTTTTTTCCCTACATCAACCCAGGTCGTTTTCTCTTTTCCGATGTGTGGTACCAGGAGAGCTGGTAGTGTATCCTAACATCCTGAAATACAGCTGGAAGCGATCGGGATGATTCTACAGCTCCTTTACCAGCAGGTGAAACTCTCCTTGCTCCTATCTGGTTTTCAAGGGCAGAGGGACCCAGTGAGTTTGTTGCTTGATGATTCAATTACTGTGAATTTTTGCAATTGACAGAAAAATAAACGCAATTGGATATGGTGTGCGAGGTTTGTGTGACAGGTTCTGTTTTTTTCAGACAATAGATCCCAAAAACACATCCAAAAATAACTGACTCAGTGTGCAAAGGCATAAATAGTAGAAATCTATCTCAGGCCTCTGCACACAGTACATCCAAAGTTGTGTTGAAGCCAACATGATACCTGGGACAGATACGAGCAGCCAGTAGTTAAAAAGCTTACAGATTCACACACTCACTTAGAGAGAGCACATGTCCAGTTCATTTCAGGTTATTGCCTTTAATACAGCAGAGTTCAGACTCACAGGACTACTGAGTTACCTAGATACAGGGTCAAACCTGTGCAGCTTTTCAACCCTTTTCAATCAGAACGGTTATTCTTCCTTTCTGACACAAACTTATTTCCATACTGCTTCATTCCACTTTAAAAGTTTGACTTTTTCGCCCCGGGCCTGCATTTGATTAATTAAAGCATTAGAGAAGTAGGTCTCCAGTGTAGGCCAAGCTTCTAACAGCAGTGATTACACAAGCAGAGCACACACAGGCAGCCAAAGCTCATTTGGAGGAGAGCAGTGATGTGGAAGCTACAGCATGTGCACCTAAAGCCCCGGGCAGACCCGAGCACTGGCACCGGTCCTGTGACTTAAATTAGACGTGACACATTTGTTTGCTCTGTTAACGGTGACATTTAATAAACAGGACAGTGCCTGTGCATCGTCATCGGAGATAAGAAAAATATAACATCCAGGAAAAGGTTCCTTACCATTACCATTGTCGGTCTAAAACCCTGTGTGCTCTGTATCCACGGAATGGTGGCGGTTGGTGTCTTAGCTGCAGATGATTATGTAGCAGTCCGTCACTACAGAAGAGATACGCATCAAACACGGCCGTTAAAGACAGACATTAGAGATGTTGCAGCGCATGAAAGTGAAGCAAAGATGGATGGAGAGCAAATTAAGATTACTCGATTGACTATCAGGATAAATTAGTCCAGTTAGGAAATGTATATGATTGGAAGACAAAAGCAGCGTAGAAAAAGTTTTTAAATAACTCAGTGAATGAGGAAGTTAGAGCGCAGACAGAAGAGATTGATTACTAAGCAGAGGTCAATACAAGTTCCTTTATGCATGACTGACTATTCATTGGTGACTGACTCACATGTAGGGTTGGGCTACAATGAAAAACTCTTCGAACCAGTCAACAACTTCAACACCTAATTTAAAACCACTATTTCAATTAAAAAGCAGATTTTCCTCCCAATAGAAGGTTGGAGAAGTCAATTTATTGGCACACATTTGAGGTTAAGTTCTCTTATTTTGACCATGCCAACAGGAAGTTTGACTTCTGCAAGATGATGTGCATTTTGTGAAGTATGTGTTCCTGGATTCTTGTTTTTCCCCGTTAAGACAATCATACAATTTGTACTACAAACACAATGGACACTGTAGTTGTTTGAAACACAGCAGCAGTTGTCTCTGTGCCCGAGAGGATATTTAGTTACATGTGTATAGACAACACAGTGTTAGACTTACAAACAGACAGGAACACACTGTGATATTACAATGTAAAACCTGCAATGGTATCAGCCACTGCATTTCTTATCTATTTCTGTTTTTATGGCTGGACAGGGTGCTGGAAAGAGCTGACTGGAGAGGATACAGCTCAGGGTCGCACTGATATGTATGAGGAATCACTAACTCTCTTTTTGGGCTGTAGTTTCTTGCTTGGTGTGCTATATCTAGAGGTATAGTTGCTGTCTAGTTTGATTCAATGCATAGGTGGGAGGAGATGCATATCAAGCCATGCAATTCAACACAGAAGTATTTTAATAATAAAATTTACCTGTATCATCAATTCTTATTGTGTAAGCAACATCTTTGTACTGTATCCAAATTAAATCTTTGACATTTTCTCTTAACTGTGCGTAAACTGCATTAAAAATAATGTGAAGTGTTTATCTCAGTATAGTTTTGTTCTAAACATGCCATAATGAGGTTGTTCTTGAGGATGTTGGACGGGATATCTGATATTTTGTTAATTTTAGGCTTCTTTTGAGTGTTTATATCTTCCATGCTTTTTGCTTTGACAACCACACAATCTCCTAATTTGCATTACATACGGACATAATACAGATAGAAGATGACACTGGTTGGTGAATGCACCCCTGAGACAGAAATAGCAAAAGGTTGGGGATAACTGGTAAAATTTGCCATGAAAATATAGTTTTAGCAGGCAGTTGAGTTAAATGATGAAGAGTTTGAGTGCTGTGTTTGTTTTAGTGTCTGCATCAACAAGCTCCTAAAGGCACCACGCCAGCCGTAACTGCTGCTGTAATTATACACCTGTTAAACCTCCACTCACACCAAACCCCTAAAGAAAATCAAAAAGGGGCTGAAGGTCTTTATTCAGACCCGACAGCTCCATCAGGGGAATTTAAAAACAGACGCCATTTTAATTCAGTCCTCCGTCTGCCTAACATCCCCCACAAAAAAAGACCGGATCACCCATCGTTTCAAACAGCGCCGTGCTGTCGTGCTCCTGAAGCGACGACACACAAATAACATCTGATTTCTATCAAAACTGGAGTCTCCATGTTGGAATTGAAATTTTAAATATTACAGGAGAGGCGTTTACAGGTTCTAGTTTTAGTCTGTTGCATATCAGAGACCAAAATGGTCGAGGAGGCTGACGCTGACCGAGACCCTCCGACTGCTCAGCCACAATCAGCCGTTAGCTTAGCTCCACACCGCCGAATCAATCACTCACCAATCCCTCTGACTCAGCCACAATACCGCTCACTGACGAAGCACACGATTTCTCTAAAGATACACACGTCCAGATTCATCGTGGAGGGGTAATTTTGAAAAGTGCAATTCCGTGATCTTGTACTTACCGTGGAGTCGCTGCTGCTAACGGACGGTTCTACACGTTAGCTCCCCGGTCTCAGCGGCAGGAGAGCGACTAGACACGCCCACGATCATAGACGGATGCAGCTGATTGGATGGATGTCGCGTATGACTGTGATTCCAACCAATAAGGAGGAGTGGGCGTGGTTTGACTAAGGGCGTGGTTAGATCTGTTGCTTTAACTTGAACTGTCCACCCTCAAAAGCTGATTAGTTTATTCAATTAAAGTAAGTTCAATTTAACTAAGAAAGACGATTATTCCGAGGATAATTTTAAAACAGTTAACCTTATAATGCCTGAACCATCAAAACCCAAAGTTTTTTCAGAGAAAATAAATTTATTCAATGCAGAAAACACTTGTTTAAAAAAAGAAAAGGGTAGATATAGATGTGATTTTTACTGAAACTTCTTGATTATCGCAAGGATTTTCTGAAATGGTGTGAGTGGATGATTTCATGAGAGCAGCCATTTTGAAAAGGGCCAGAATACAACTTCAGCTGACTGTTGTGATATGACAATCCTCAAGGTGGTAGAAAACATGTTTTGTTTTGTTTAAATATTTCCAACAGGTTTTTAAAGAAACTTTTTTATCATGTTGATGTGACTGAGGTCTTTGGAATTCATGTATCAAATATGATACGATAGGAAATATAGGGTTAAAGTATCATGAAGAGACCAGGCTTTGCAGGTTCTCTTTAACAAGGTGATACAAAGCTTTTTTTATGCTTAAAAATGAAGTTAACAGGTTTTCACCCAGTGATAAACATTGGCGGGTTACAAAATCTTAGCTAAACAAATGTTGGAGTAATCCCAGGATGGGCTCGTATAGACAGTTGCACAGGATTAGTTCAAAATGTGACTCCCCCAAAATAATGACTCTTACTTGAATAAACAAAATGTGAACTGAAAAATCTTTTTCTTTTTTTTTAAAATGGGGATTCCAGATATCAAAACCATGCAACAACCTCCTGTCTTGAGAAATGTAGCCAATGCAGAGGTGTCAAAAACTGCCAATCAATTGACAGTTGGATATGGGAAAATATGAGGAAATGCCCTAAATGACACCACTATATACAAAGTTGGGGAATGGCATTCTGTCAAGCTTTTTTCTAATCTCAGTTTAGTCCATGTGAAACTTTAACAGGTGCTTTAATTTTCATAATGTCACCATAGAAGTTCAGAGTCACAAAAATGAACCTGGGTATTTACATCATTCATTGGTGTAAAATATGATATTGGCTACCATAAATACCACAGTGAATTATAAGACAACTGTTGCAAACTGTTTATTTATGCATAACAATATCACAATCAATGCTTGTTGCAGCAGATACTATAGCTTCACTTTAGACCCCAAACTCTGGGGGAATACTGTCAATACATTCACATAAAAAAGCATACATTCACATTCATCACGCTCTAAATTACATATAAATACACACATGGGGTTTTTCACATCTTTTTACGCTGAGGTCACATCACAACTTTTTCTTTTTCTAACAAAATGACTTCATAAAGCTGAGATGTTTGCTACAAGACTGAACACAAACTTTATGTCAACAAAAAGTTTCATCAGACAGAATTAATTTGCATCTTCTCTCATAGAGGACAAACTGTGGTGCAAACACCACATGGATGGGTCATGATACATTTGGATGAACACTCAAAGCAGTTTTAGTTTTTCCTCTTATGCTTTGGCTGTAACAAATACAACAAACCAAATGTTTAGTTTTGGTAGCTGCTCAAGAATATTTAAACATTTATACTTCATATGAATCCATCAACACAGCAGAGGGTCTTTTGTATGTACTGACATTTTACATTGTTGTGTTCAGATGACTCCTGGCCTCAGCATTGATCCTGCTGGTGAGTGAGTGAGTGAGTGAGTGAGCATCCCTTAAAAGTGACAGCAGATTTGTCCATTTCAGTGCATTCACATCTTGTTTATTTTGCTTTTTTCTGAGCTCTGTAAGGAGCTGATGTCCCCACGTAGAGAACGAAACATGCTTCCCTTCAGACTGGCCTGCTTCTTCGTGATGCGGTAGATCTTCCTCAGGATGGCGCGTCGCAGCAGGATGTAGACCCACGGGTCCAGGATCTGGTTACAGGTTGCCATCCTGACACCTGTCACCATAAGCTGCTTGTAAGTTTGTTTGTCAGTGCCGAGGGTGCCACTGTAAGACTTAATGGCCGACATCAGCCCAAAGATCTGAAGACAAGAGACAAATATGCTCATGATTAATGCCAAAAAAAGAGAAAGAAATTAGAGCTTGACATCTTAAAGTAAACTTTTACTTTGACTAATAATCAACTGCATTACAAAAATGCCAATTCAACAATAAAAAAAGAAAAGTACATAAGGTTTGACTATTTCACCTAATTTAAATGCCAAACAAGTCAGATAAGGATGTGACATTTAATGAAAACTATAAAATTATAACTAAATGTATGAAAGTTGTTTCATATAGCTATAGGATGTCATCTCTTCAGTGTTTTTCCCTTCACTCACCAGCAGAGGGCTCCAGCAGATACAAGATGTGACCATGATGCCGACCAGCTGCACCACCATCTCTGTGTCGTGGGACCGGGCTGAGCGGCGCCGAGTACAGGACTTATTTTTAAGCCGCGCTCTGATTAATGTGATCCCACTGATGGTGTTGCACACAAAGGCCATGGCCAAAGAGCTCAGAGCAAGACCAGAGAACAGCCCCACAAAAGCCAGGTCTGTCAGTTCAGTGCCCTCCATGACCCTGATGAAGCACCAAGTCTTCGGGAACTGATACGTATATGCTCCCAGGCTGAAATTGGGCATGAGGGCCACACAGAGAGCCAGCAGCCAGATCATAGTTAGTGCAATCTTAGTCCGTGCTGTGGTGACCAGTTGGGCGTGCAGCAGAGGCTTCGTGATGCCCAGGCAGCGCTCAGCAGCCATGGCACACCCGAGAAAGAGCGGACACAGGCCGAAGAAGACCATGCATCCTCCCAAAAACTGACAGGAAGCATCCTGATCTTTAGAGTCACAATCAGAGCTGTTGGAGTTATTCCCCAGTGTGTATCTGCTCAGTACAAGGGCTCCAGGGATCACGTGTCCAACAAGATCTGTGGCCACCAGAGAGCTGGCGAGGAGCAAGAACGTGGCCTTTGACCTCCGTCGGAAGCGGTTGTAGGCCTTCACGAGGATGATGAGGGCCACAACATTGAAGAGGATCCCCAGCGTCATGGTGAGGCCAGCCGCTGTGGGGTTGGTGGGGGGACGGGTCTCATTACATGCCTCCATCTCAGGCTCCTTCAGCATGTTGGTGTGGTTAGGAGGAGCTGAAGGGGCAGGGGTGCCTGAGGCGTTGAAGCGCTGCATGGCCAGCATCACCGCGGGGATGTGGGCCTGACCTGGAGCCTCTGGTGAAGAAGAGGCTGAGAGGAGACAAGAGACCTGATCAGCACGCTTAGTGATGAGTCAGAAGCAAAATATTCAAGGCAAGGGACTTTTATTTTTATTTTCGAGGAAGGAAAGACCTATTCCAGCCCTGATATTTTCTGTGGACACTCCTCACAAACATATGACCAACTTCTGGTGATGATAATGTTGTGCTTTACGGCAGTTTGCTCAAATTTGTTTGTAGTTTCTGCTATGAGGGATTAAAGTGATGGTTCAGCCCCACCCAGACTGTAACCATTGAACTCCCAGATTCTCAATTAGAGCCTCACTTAAAGTAACAAGACATGTCTGACAGTCAGTGTTTAACCAACATCTTGTATAACCCTGACGTGCTTTTTTACCCAGCTACACCTTCGGGGTAGGCTTATTGAGGAACAGCTAAGTTATGAAACCTTTAAAATTCCCTCTGAACGTTTTAAAACAAACCCAAACAAGTCCTTGAATGTGAGGTCAAAAATTTACTTTAACTGTTACATTTCTCTTTTCTCGAAGTAAGGAGTGGAAGCCTGAACAAGTTTGAACAGTTTTTGTGTCACTCTGACCTCTGCCGCACACATTCCTGCACAGGTATGGTTACCTGCAGCGGCGTGTTGAAGCTGTCAGCAGTAAGCAGCTAAAAATAAGACACACATGCATGTTTGCAAAGTGCTAGGAGATTACTCACTGGCAGTGTACCACTGTTAGCATCATTTCAGCTGCTCAGAAAAGTGTAGAGGAATATAAATGGCATATTTTGATCAATGCATTTTCCAGTGGGTGAATTACATGTAAATTGTAATAGGTGAAAACAAAACAAATCAGAACAAAACATAAATAACTTCAGTTTCTGACACATACCTATAGGAAAATATCAAGTATTTGACCCAGAATTTCTATTCAAAAAACTAAATTTTGTCTTATATATTCTAGTGTTTTAAATAGTTGTTTTTTCCAATTTTTGTCTCAAAATTTGAGGTAAACGTTGCTGTAAAAATTGCAGTGACACTGCGATTCAGCAAGCTAAAGAAAAAAAAAGAAAACACATGAAATTAATCTCACCTTAAAAGTGTTAAATCCATGAAGGGGATCTGAATCTTGACAACTCATCACTGATACACCACAGAAGAAATAAATCCAGTTTGTTGTTCAATTTCCTTCTATATTTCCTTCTCCTGAATGTAGGTTGAAACTCTTCCTCCTCAGGAGAACAAGCTGCTCCTTTGTCTCGCTGCACATTCACGTCTTCTCTCACTCTGCAGCTGCTTTTATACACACGGGCTGCAGCGAGCTCACATCGCCTCTGGGTGTCTCAGTGTCCGCCTTTTTGTTGGCATCAGAGACCCCCTGAAGGCGACTGACAGAGGATGAGTACTTCAAACCCAGCTGACCCATCTGTCCAAATACTGATGATCTTGAGAACTTTAATCCCAGGAGTGTTTAAGTCCAGCCAGTCTGTATGTTTTATATTTCATGAAAGAACTATATGTTCTCTGGAGGGAAAGATTTGATCTTGATGTTTGTGGGAACTTCAACATCAGCATCACCCACCTGGAGAGCTTTTTGAGGTCTTTTTCTTCCCAAAATCTTTTTCTGGCCTGTTACACCAAGTCTTACTGTTCTATTAATACCCCATCCTTTCCAATCACACTGCAAAAACTGAAATCCAAGCAAGTCATTACGTCTTATTTTTAGAAACATTTATCTTATTTTTCTCGATTTGAGCCACATACACCAGACCAGGTCATAAAAACGTCTTATTTTAAGTTTTTTAAAGACAAAAATGAGGTGTAAATTGCTTGTAACAAGTCAAAAAAAAATCTGCCAATGGGATAAGAAAAAGTTTCTTGTATCAAGACATCTTTCTAATTTCAAGAAACTTTACGACAAATTTGTCTTATCCCATTGGCAGATTTTTTTTTACTTGTTACAAGCAATTCAGACCACATTTTTGTCTTTTAAAAACTTGAAATAAGACATTTTTATGACCTGATCTGGTGAATGTGGCTCAAATCAAGAAAAATAAGACAATTTTTACTACAAATAAGACATAATGACTTGCTTAGATTTCAGTTTTTAGAGTGCAAAAAGACTTACATGGAGCAGGAGTTAGTTAAAATGTTTTTTTCTTGCAACAGACTGAAGTAAACACTACACAGGAACCTGATAACATTCACAGGAGTCTGCCTTCTCTATGTCCAAAACACCTCAGGGGCAAAGTAAACTGTCATCTTTAGGGGATGTAAATAAATGCCCTGTTGTTTTCCATACATCAGGCTGTGGGCTGCAACATACCTTCCAAAACCAAAACCTATTAAAAATTACATACTTCATGTATTATTGTAAAAATGTAAAGAATATACAGCTTACATTTTCTATGAACCATGTAATGTAACCATGTTGCATTTCTCTGCAATTCTTCGATGAAGACCCTGAGTCGACAAAACCAGGATAATGACCAGTGGTGTATAATAGGGGCAGTCAGCACCCCAAGTGGCCCACTAGCTTAAAAAACACAACCACTTGAGAGCCAAAAAGTCAACTATTTTACTTCACAGCATGGGGTTGCTGGTCTCGGTCACAGGCAAAATATTTGGAGCAAAAAGAACATATCTGCGTTTCAAAACTATTTTTTAAGAAACAATCCAACATCCAGAATGAGTCAGTTCACTCTGAGATGTAAACTGTTTGATAAAGAATGTCTCAGAGATTTTATTACCAACCCTATTTTATAATGAAGTGTTTTGAGTGAACTGTGGATAGATACAAAGATTTCCACAATGTTTGAAAATCTGTACCGAAAGACTGATCAGACTCCTGAAACATGATTTGACGCTCAAGGCTTCACACAGGCGATGCGCAGTGAACTGCACCTTAAATAAGTAAAATTCCTTTTTACTGTCAGACTTACAGACCAGAGAAGCTGTAGAGTCTAAGGATTAAATCTGGAGGGTCTCAGGTTATAATTGCAACCCGATGAAATTCCTCCCACACAAAGAAGTCTTCTCATTTTCCTCCTTTTGAGACTCTGATACACAAAAGTCTTTGTTCACCGCTAACTGCAGCTGTGTGATGACCTTTGACCTACAGTGAGGCATAGATTCAAACCTCTGTGTGCTCATTTTGTGAAATACTGTAGCTCTCCAACAATCTCCGGCAGACTTGATCACTGCCTTGAACTTGCGGTTACATCCTCCTGTTGAGGAGTTTGAAGGCAGTGAGCCATCATAGAGAGACGCAGTTGTAGTTATGCTGGCAGGAAGAAAATGCATACCTGTCAGTCTAATGTGCTGTGAAACCTGGAGCCCGGCTAAGATTAACATCACAGCTGGCTACAAGGAAGATCTTAATGTTTGTAAATGGAAAGAAGAGGTGCTGTCAGCTAGAACTGGCAGGCTGTTTGGATTAGGATGAGGAAGTCAGGCTGAAAAGGAAAACAACAAACAAAGAATGGCTGTGTCCTGAAGAACAGGGGTTTAAAAAACTGTGAAAACAGAAATACAACAACATAGGTGATTATAAAGTGAATCCCATTTGAGCCAAATAAAGAACCAGAGTGTAGGATTGTGAGGTTGTCTTGGATGATTAACAGGTCGTCAGGTGGGCCCATGCCATCTCTGGACACCACTCTGATGTCTACCTTCAATATTACAGCTGTATCTGTGTACCAAAACTGTTAAAAAATCCTGTTTCAAGGTATTTTACCTGTTTACATATATCACTGTAGATGTAGAGGTGGAAAAACACCAAACCTAACACGCTGAGACCACCAAAACAACCTTCACAGTGTATTTGCACCAGAACTCACCCTGAACAGGAAAAAGCGACTGTTGAAGTGTTATTCTGACTTTCTTGCCTTTCTTGAAGCTTATGTGGTTTGCATTTGTTGCTAAATCAGTCTGTGGTCAAGTGGTTAGCACAAACAAACAAATTAGCACGAACTGCAGCCGGCACCTTGTCGTAAAAAATAAAAAGCGACTGTTGTTTTCTTTTGTCCTCGAGTGTTGGGGTTAAATAAAAATGTTTGTGTTGGTTTTTGCAACCAAGAAAAAAGTGTCTGGAGTGTCAGGCTCCAACCTTTGACATCTTTATTCTGCAAAACCGCAACAGCAGCAGGAGGAGAGGAGGAGTTGTTCATGGAGCTGCAGGAGAAGTTTTTGCATGGATGACTGTGCTCATCGCCCAAGTTGTTGATTGCAAACTTGGTCTTCACCAGGAACCATGAAAAGTTGGCGATTGTGACATGACACTTAGTTAGAGCCAGAAAACAGCTGATTGGTTAAAGAGCAGAACAGGGAGGTGAGCCGATTATGTAACACAACCACAAAGAGCCAGACATGGTTTCTTTGTTCGATAAAAAGTCTGACAGCAGATTTTATCCGTCATCGTGACTCAGGGATAGTGATTTTGTCCTTTCAAGTCCCCTCTAATGACTTCTTTTTCTTATAATGGAATAAAAAGGATTTCTCCAAAGGAATTTAATTTTGAGCAGATGTAAAAGAACATCCTGAAAAATGTTGAGATACAACCTTTGACTGCAGCTCGGTCACTGTATTGGACATCTTAATTTGCACCGCAGGGAACACCGCAGAGTACAAAAGCACTTGCCAAAACAGCTGCAATGAGTCTAAAAGTGGTTTAAAAGTCATCCTGCATTGAAAACAACAAACACGGATCCAACAGTTACTCTGTGTCTTCTTGAAAGCAGTCGAATCTGACTGAAGGGTCTCAGGCTGCATGATCCTGAACTGTGTGTGTTCAGACTTATAATTTCTCTTTATAACACTCAGGAATGTGGTGCCTGGATGGTACCTCCCTCACTCTTTAAAAACACCCGAGGTCTCTCAGCCCTGCCAGACTTCACTGGAAATAGTCCTGAGGTCCAGTGTGGTGATCCAGGATCTAAATCCTTTAGTTTCACTTTGTTTGGTCCGCTGTGGGACTCTCCATGACAGGCTGTTATGAAGTTCTGCAAACATCTGGAGCTAACATTTTTATTTGTTGTGGTTCATAAACTGTATTAAATTAATGACGGGGATTTCAAGCCAAAATACGGTTTGATAGTCAATCACATCTGTTCCTGCAAATGCTTTCTTCTTCCTTTGTGTTCAGTGCTGTTAGCAATTATCATCTTTTTCACCTAATTGTTACTGAACATCTTTCAAATGTGTCACAGCCACTGGTGGAAATGCAGTTTTACAAACAGGCACTTCAAAAATTATCTGAAATAAAAAAATGAAAATTTAGTCCCTTTTACACGACAACATTTCACCCAAAAACACAAAAGGACGCAGTAAAAAAATGTGCATTTACATGGAAACGCTGAGGGACTGAAAACACTGTAATATGCATGACTGGCCTGTAGTTGGTGACATGACTGTAAGGGCTGTTTACACGACAATGGCTTAGAGGCCTAGGTAGAGGTGAGCAGGTCATCTTTCGTATATTAAATGCCTCTTCACTGATTGCAGAAGTGGTGCAACAGATGCACATTTTGTTGAAAGGGAGCCAGTCACACTTGACCAGCTTAAGTATCTCAAAGTCGGTTTTCTCCATAAACTTCACTCAGACTTTCTGTCATCACAGTTTGTGTTTATTATAAAGATTTATGTCCAAGTGATAACATTTGTTAGAAGTAAAGTCTAAAGTTATTTGATCCTTAAAGGAAGAATGTATAACTCCATTTTTTCATACTCTTGTAGCTGCTCTTTCTCTTTCTCTAAGTGGGGAAGTAGAATATCTATAGTTTGTTATAAAAACTCCACTCTAAGATTTCCATTTTCTAGTACGTTCTGTTGATTCTGCTCCAATATCAGCCATGAGGACAAAATATCATATAAAAAGAAAATTATCCAAAGATAGAAACTCCTACTGCTTGATGATTTACACCTCACTGAAAGATTTTAATCAGCAGAGCTTGAAACAAAGACACGAATATTGACCCTTTCATCTCTACAAGCTTGGGTCCAGCAATTGCTCCCACACTGCTGGTTATTACTGATAAGGATTTTGAATCAATAGTCCTCTGTTCAGTCCAGCTGAGGCACAACCTGATCACCCTGGCGGTCTGACTCCTGAGCTCATCCTTCTGTCCATCCTAGCAGTGACATGTGAGGTCTCCATGGAGAGGAGAAATTTTGGCATGTTTTACTTCCAAGAAAGCAGAAAGACCCAGATCTTCATTTCACTGGAAGTGGGGCATGTTGTGGTTCAGAGATACTTTCTCTTCTTTCTGCCCTTTTTTGGTTAATAAACCCTGAATCTCACTGATCACAGAGAAAGTGATCACATCCCTCTCAACCGTATAATATTTGTTTTGGGTTAGTCTGTGCACTGAAAAACTGCTTCTCTCTTATTTCTTTTAACAGTGGGTCTGCTGAATTTCGTAACATCTAATTTTAAACACTAATGTTGTTTTAAGTGAAAACTGCTTTGAAGAGAAAAATTTACTTTGCAATGTAATATTTTTGAAAGCTACTCTCCTTCCGTCTGCAGGGCCTTGATGAGCTGTTCAGGTGTGTGGGCTAAAAAGAGACAAAGAACTGTTGTGTTTCACAGGGATACAAACTTCATTTCCCATGGGCATCATCACTGGCTGTGGTAAAGATGTGACTCTTCACTGCAAAAAATGAAATCTGAAAAAACAGTAATTTCAAAATATTTGAAGATGAAAACTATGTCAGAATTGTTTGTGATAAGTCAACAAAATCTGTCAATGAGGTCAGAAAAGGAGGTCTTGAAATTAGAAAAATGTCTTAATGCAAGAAACTTTTTTCTTACCACATCGGCAGATTATTTTGACTTGTTACAGGAAATTCAGTCATCATATTTGTCTTTATAACTTGAAATAAGACATTTTTATGAACTGGTCTGATGAATGTGGCTAATATCAAGTAAAAAAAAAGATGTTTGCTAATAAGACATAATGACTTGTTTAGATTTTAGCTTTTGTCATGTTGCAAAGAAGATCAGATCTTCCTTCTAACTTTGCTTTTCTTTGATCAAGACCAGACAGCAAACTTTGAAAACTCAGTTTGTAGCATAGTTTAGTTCCACAAAGGTTAGTAGACATCTCCCAACTCCAACCTCACCAAGCAGCACTGCAAACACAACCTTGCTCTTGCAGTGACCTTACTGTCAGTTTGCCAAATCTGAGTTCCAGTGAATTTTAGAGTAGTGTTTCCCTGCACGTAAAAGACACATTGGCCTTCTGGGGTACATGTAGATTACATCTGCAGTCATTGAGAAAGCTGCAGACCTCAGGGGGAACTCTTCTGCAGAAGCGACTGCTCACTCAGACTCTGGGGATCAATCAAAACAGCTGGGGTATCTGAGGCTGATTCAACTAATGACCAGAAAACCACAGCATCCTCACCGATGTACCACCAGGACCATGGGAACATACACCCCCCCCTGCATGGAGCACGTATGCAAACATTCAGCAGATAATTATTTACTTTCATTCACAAACCGAAACATTAGTTTTAGTGATTGAGTATTATTCCTGATTATTTTTGACACACTTATTTTCTATATGAAAATTATTGATATCAGTATTGAAATCAACACTTTTTACAGTCCCTTTTTCTGCTCTTCCCCCCTGAAACACATCGGAACACCCTACAGGATGAATTCAGTTTTAAAATTAATTACTGAGATAGAGTGGTGGCGTATACATTGTAATAGTGTGAATAAATAAAACTTTTGGAAATATTTAGACTTTAGAATACAAACTCTTTTCTCTCCCAGAGAAGATAAAAAGTAAAAAAAAAATTAAGATAAGTTGGATCCAAGTCTAATTGTCTTATTGCAAAGGGGGTGGTTGTAGGAATGGTGAGGGGGCACACAGTGTTTATGAGCCCCACAGCTTTTTCATAGAATAGGGTACATGGATTTGAAGAGCTATTCAGTCGGTTGAAACATTAAAGAGACAAAAAAAAAAAAAAAAAACCAATGAGAAGGTTAGTCTTATTGAACATGGTGGGCCAGTCTGGTCTTAAGTGCCAGGGCCAATTTTTTGTCCTAGTCCACCCCTGGACCTGGTCAGCTTCATCTAAAAAACCTCTGGCAACATGACAACTCCAAGGTGCTCCAGGCCTGTAGGGGACGCTGTATGGTTCATGCACATCCTAACTTTGACATCCTATTGCAGTGAAACGCATAAAACTTGCATCTGAAGCATCATATTGTATCACATGACATGATTTTGTCACACGTTCTATAGGTGCGCAGTCTGATGTACGTATCAGGTTTGTAGTTGCAGCATTTAACACACCTAATGCACTGACTCATGTCTTCTAACCTCCTTCCTGTTGATCCCTGACGCCTGACTTGGTCCATATTATCTCCGCTGCTTGGACGAGCACCAGTCACTGAGCTGCTCACATAATCATTCCTCTCTTTCACTCAGTGTGGATAATAAACGGACGCTTCCTTGGCTCAGTGAAGTGTGAAATAGCTGCCGCACCAGAGCAGAGACCACTTATCATTCAGTTTCTGTATAAATCAAATAAAAACTCCATCAGGGAGTAGAAATGTGAGAGCAGGCTGTCTAAAGTGTGTGGGTGGGACTGCAGAGCTCTGAGAGGGACTGTCCACGTGGGAGTCTGGAAGTCCTGATGTGTTTTCATGGGGCTGTTGATGTAAAATGAGTGGTTATGTAAGAGTAAACCTGCAGGGGTGCAGAATCATCAAAGCACAGCAGACACTGACTCCAACATGTCCTGCTGCGACACACAGAGGTCAAGTTTGCTGAGCGTGGGTCAAAGCTGTCAAAATATTTTCTTGAGGTATTTCAAAGTAAAAGCCTTTAGATTTGGGGCTCCTTCAGAGAGTTCATTTCCTTAGTTCTCTCACAGCTCCATCCCTAAAAATCAGTGACAAGCAGTGAGAGATATTTTCAGTTTCAGCTCCAGGCTCTGACTGTGGTGTTTTTTTTCTTGTCCTTGCTGTTAACCATCTTCACATTGTCACAAGTGGTGGGTGGGTTGGTGTTTTGTTTATCTCTTTGTCTCCTCTGGTGTGAAATGAGCTTCTCTGTAGTTTCTTACCAGCAGCTGCTGTCTCTTTAAGGCTCCTCACTCCATACACCCACTTCTGTCTCATTGGTCAGCCATCTGATTGACTTGTCAAGGGTGGAGCTGGCAGACCTTGGTGTTTGAGGCCCTGCCACTCTAGTGTGTCATGAAATAATCAGAAGATCATTATTTGATTACCTCTTATCAGCAAGTCTTGTAAGTATCCTGTGAAGATCTCATAAAATTATATTTCTAGATCTGACAGTTTGATAAGTTCATAGACAGATTTGGGGATTTCTACAACAGGTGAATATGTAGAGGTCTAAAAATCTGCACACACTCAGTCTGGCCATCCAGCATTGTTACTTTATAACCATGTTTAAAGTATACGAGGACAGGATACCCCCTCTTTAGAATGTCGCAACTTCCCGGATTGCATTAGAAATGATGGATTTGACCTTAATATTACAAACAAACACTGTTAAGGGTTTCTCTCTTCCTCTCTCTTGAGGACATGCGGTTCAAAGACACATCATGATGTTAATTTTCCAAACTTCCAACTTAGAAAAGACAAGAAAATCAGTTTCTTTACCGGGCTCATACTCCTGAAGTAAACCAAAGTGACATCTCTCTCTGGGTATCTATATTTTCATTCTGCCAGTCTGGACCCTCTCACACTTCAATCTGAAAGTCTTACAGTGTGGGCCTGGCTTTACCAAAAACAGAAACAAACTGCAAACTTTAAGTTATCAGCCTCCACATCTCCTGGAGCTGGAGTTCCTCGTAAGACTTCCCATAACAGCTGAAAGAGCCTTTTAGAAACCATCCAAATACTCTCACTGAAGTGTGACGTACAAATTTTTGTCCAGTGCAATTACTACTTTTTTCCCACTCTGATTTTCCACCAAGAAGTCCAGACACTTGTTGGACCCTGGATGTGATGAGTCTCACAGCCTGTCGACATGAGTCGGAGTATGTGAGAAAATAAATAGAATAGATAGGAATCCAAGGACGAGCAGAGGACGGTGCAGTGATCTCAGCGGACAGGGTGTCAGAGATAAGGGGTGTAGTTCTTCACCAACATGTCTGAGAAAGTCGGGTTATGGTTATATTTTACATGTATAATCACTTCAAGAATCGTATTTTAGTTTTTGTTCTGATCTTGGAGACTATTCAAGCGTGAGATTAACTCATCAAACTGTCAACACTCAAGTCTTTAATAATGTCCCTTTCTCTACCCTTATTTGTCCTTATCTCCCCTTGTCTGGCACATATTCAGCTCACTTTACTATATTATGTAACTGATCTTGCCCGTCAGGCCTCATTACATCTGAAAATAACAGTGACACATTTTCTGATGACTTCAGAATGATGTAACCACAAGGACGGGCATTTTTAATGTAAACAAACCGTTCGTCACACCAGCAGCATGGCTTCAGAGAGAGTTATATGTATGTAACACTGAGACTGAAATATACTCCTGATCGAAAAACTGAAGACCAGTTGGAAAATTGCACAAATTTGCATTTGGCACTGTTGGATCTTCAAAAGTTTCAGAGGACAGTTTAAAAAAAAAAAAGAAAAAACGTGAGGGAGACCAAAAAAAAACCCAAAAACATTAAATTTAAAAAAGGGTAAACAATTGAATACGACAACTACAGTGGAATGGTCTGTTCAAGAAAAGTTTGACACCACAGCTCAAAAAAACTTTAAAATCTGTAATGGGAAAACAAAAATTCAAGTTCACTCGCTAATGATGAAGCCAATTGGATCTTATAAGAAGGATCTTTGAAAAAAAGTCACGATAACTGTTTTATTGCGTCCAACCTCAGCAGCAATTTTGCCTTTGCCAACAGGAAGTCATGATGGGCTAAAAGGTGTGAATACCTGACAGAAAAAGATGTTGAGTCGACATTTTGTGCAGATATTGCTTTTTAAAAGCTGTGGTCTTAAACCTTTGATCAGCCGATGAACACACTATTTACCTTAAATTGGGATTTTACTAGATTGCATACTCAATTGTTTGTCTCCCTTTCATTTCTTCTTTTTGCATTTTGAAACCCTACTGAGAACCTTTTTAAGCTCCAGCAATGCAAAATTTAGATTTGTGCAACTTTTAATCAGGCATGTACATCCATTTTTCAGTCAATAAAATCATCAAGATTTGGTTTAACAAGTTTGACACCATGTAAGAGTGTTATAATTGAAGAGTATATTTTTGAGACATGGGTGTCTGTTTTGCACGTCCCACACAGCTGTTTTCTCTGAATGTTGTCAGAATCTCTTCCTGAATTCTTCCTGACTTGTGCAACCTGTTTGTGACATTGTTGTTGACACATTTATCTCTGATCCTGTTCCTGAAAGTTGGCTCTGAGTTCAATTGGCCCTTTCACGTTTGATCGACGCATTTAATTTGCTCAGTACAGTAAACGCAGTGAGGGCCACGCTGCGGCTCACAAGCACTCTTTGTTGGACCGGGGATCTTGAGCACAGACCTGCAGAGCTTGTTCTTGTATGAACTCTTACACAGTTTGTTTGGACAAACACACCAAGAGTGCTGGGAAACCGCAAAACAAGAACACACTCTTCACAGCCTCACTTCATTAGACTTAATGGGCAGATTTACAGATTCACAGACGCCCTTTACTGCACATGCATGCTGTTGGCAGCTCATACCCTCAATTTGAGCATTATATACTTAAGTCTGAGTTTGTATTTTCAGTTAATGGAGGTTTCCAGAGCATATTTACATGTTGGTGTCCACAAATTACATATTCCCAGCTCTCCTGCCAACCATTGTCCCAGAAGTGTTTTAGATTGAACAGAGACGCTCGAGCTGCGCCTCCTAGATGTTTTTTTGGTTTCTCTTCCTCTCAGCGAGCTCTAAACGCAAGCTTGTGGAGATAAATGTGGAGGTAATTTCCTCACCACAATTGCTGCCTGGAAGTCAGGAGAAGGATGGCTGAAAAATGCACAGCATGTTTTGGACAGCAGTGTGATTTGTAGGATTGTGTTGAGGATTTGCACTGCAGGCAGGAAGCCGTCTTGTAAATATAAACTTGATAACAGCTGCAGGAAAAGACTGCTCATTGCTACAAACTCTATGTCCAAACCATAAATCAGGCTAATGAAGCCAATTATATTTAATTATCTGGTTTACTGCCCCTCTTGTTACAATAAAACATCCAGTGTATTACAGTCGCACCCTCAGGCAGCAAACTGCTTAACCATGGACATCATTGTTTGTTGTTTGTGTCTAATAAAGGGTTAACATATCTAAATAAAACCTACCTCTATGAGTCAGAGCGATTCATGTCATTCAGTGAATTTAGAAAACACGTTTCTGGCTGTGATCCATCATGACTGTAAGCATATAAAGCTCTGCACAGACTAATAAAGAAACACAGAGCAGAGCTAAAATTAGTCGTGACCAAAGAAATTCAGATGAACCCAGCAATCTATCAAATCTCACTACCTCACCACCACCTCCATAGTGACTCCATTTCCATGGGATTAAAGGAGACAATGTATAAAAGACAATAACATCTGGGAAAGACAGCATCAAAGACAGAGATAGGATGAAATGTCCAGACTGATCTGATTGGTTGGTCACAGGTTATTGTGTTGACTATTGTATCAACTTCTGGGCTTCCTTTATCAGAATTTTATTTTTATGACATCATGCAAACATTTTCTTCTTTTTCCCTTTAAGGAGTTGTCACAACCAACTGGTTTCCGCTCAACATGCTGATTTGTCACAGTCTCATACAACTTGCCCTCCCTGGCACATTTATCTGGCACTAACAATATCACTAGCTTACAGCTGGGAAGGAATACACCTGACCGACAGTAGGAGCCATTTGAGGTTCGTTGGCTGAATCTCAGTGACCCCCCCCCCCCAAAAAAAAAAAAAAAACAGAGCTCTGACTTCAATTCCACATGGAAAGTGGTTGAGCACACAAGTCTGTAGAGGCTCAAAATGGTCCAAGTAGTAATGGGACAGCACTTTGTCACTTCTCTCATAACTTGCAGAAAAAGGCTTCATCGATATACAAAATTAATATATTAAAATAGTTGGGAGCACTTTATGTGAAAACTCGCATTAGTGCAAGTGATAAAGACTCTGCTTCCCATAAACCTCCATTGTTTTTTGCCATATCTCCCAACCCCACCATGAAGGTTTAAAATTTCTGTTTTAAATCACACAGGCTGTTTTTTCCCTTCCTGAACAGCAAAGATTTTAAATGCTGAATTTCTCTTGAAATAACCCTAGTGGTTCAGTTGACAAGAAAAACATCACTTAGTGTTAAACAGAGTTAAAATATCACTTCGACATTCAGGCGCAGCTGGTTGGACTGATTTCAATGGCCATTACTTTTCTTCTTTATTTTCCTTTGAATCACTCCTTACTTTTAATTTTTCCATGACAGACATTTTGAAATCCAGTTTTCACACCACAAAGTATTTCAAGGTGAACATTTAGTCAAGAGGTTGCAGATATAGCAAGAATTTTAAAAGAAAACAGTAATTGTTGTACTCTGAAGTCCACTCAGACATTATTCAGAGCCAGTGTGCATGAAAGAAAATGTTTTACACCAACATAAAGTATCCACCTGCACTGATCTCCTGATGTAACCTATCAGACTCTCCTCTCTTTCTTAGCGGTGAACGTTCCTATTTAAACATACTATGGAGCCACACTAATGGTCTGAAACGCTTGTGTACATAAAGCAGCAATACGTGCTCACAGCCAAATGTCACTTTAAGGGTTTGAACTGGCTCTTTTAAGGTCCACAGAGTCGAGTCCAAACTCTAATAAAGACCTCATTCACAAAGTGCCAGCTGGACTGCAAAAGCATCTCCTACCTGCGGCTCACTGGCTGAGGCCAGATGCTGCAGATTCTTCGGTTCAGTGTATTGGGGTCTCATCAACTCTATCTGCTCTCTCACATCCTGTACATCTGCAGTTTGATCTTGTAGGAGTCACTTCAAGATGAGTCTGGTCTAGAAAAAACATAATATGTTAAAAACAAGACACACAAGGGAGGAAGAGGCTTGCTGAGGTTTAGAGAAGTGACAGAACTTGTGCATGAAGCTGATGTACTTTGGGATCATTTGTCACATTTATTCCTCAGCAAACAGGGAGCACAATGTAAAGGCCAGTTTGTAAAGAAAAACAGCGTCAGTCCCATGGTGGGAAGTTGCTCCTTGTCCTCATCTCGCACCAACTCCCTGCTGAAACAAAACACAACAATGACCCACTCTAAAGATATTATCTGTCCTTGGTTGTTTCCTAAAAACGTCCAACATCTTGATTTGCAAACACTCCCACCTCTGTCACATTCATCTCGTTTGACCTCCAAACAGAATAGCCCCTCTGTGGGAGAAAGGCTCTTTACTGAGGCACAATGGCCCACCAAACAATATGAAAGACTTTGCGGATGTTTTACAACCATAGCTTTACTTACAGGAATCCACAATCTAAGAGAAATCCTCTACAGTACAGAGAAGCAAACTCAAGAGAGAGGAAGCCCAAAACTAAGTCTCTATAGCGGCATCTGTTGACCTGAAGTGTGATTTAATGGTTCTTTGAACCATGAATCCATGTTACAATGTTACACGTCTCAGAGCACCAGGCAGTTTGATCGTTGTCATATGTGAAGCAATAAACAATTATATGACTTTGCTTTGTATCCAAGGAAAGTTGTCTTGAAACAAATTCATGACTTCATAAGTGTCATGTCTTTTCAATGGGAGGTGATGGTGCTCATGGGAAATGGAGTCTTTATCTCAGAAAAACACTACAGATTCCAGATTTTGATTCTTTCATCATCTTTCTTTGTCCGAATGAACTGAATGTTTAGAGTTGCCCAAAAACACACCAAAATTCACTGATATTTCAATCCTGGCTAAATATTTGTAAATCCACATAGTGCTCATTAACGCCTCCTAGTGACTTAAAACTGTCCTTGTTGTGCCTCCGGCTACATTCATCTCCATACATGACATTTTAATTGCATTAATATCATTCAAAGACCCGCAAAAAGGCCTGGTAATGACCACAACAGGAAGCTGAAATGTTGGATTTGGCAATATGCAGAACAAAATTGTCCTGGAGATTTTATTAGATCAACTCCAAATTTGATTTGAGTGTTGTACACATATTTTGGATCAAAAGTTATTGATTTGTAAGTCAGTGGGTGTGGCCAGGACTAAGGTTTGTAGTTGAAGGTCCTCTGGATGATATGCTAACCCCATTTAAATCCTACAGTTCAATATGCAGAGTTGGATCTGGAAAATATTGTTCATGCATGACAATTCTACATGCAAATATTTCACTCTAAAAATAACTTCCTGCTTTCCTAAAGTGCTCATTGAAGTGTTTTTGCACCATCCTCAAGGATCAGTGTTCAGACTGTATCCTGGTACAGACAGCTGAGGGCTGCTTCCTAGCTGTTTGCAGCTTTTATTTCTTTTCAGCCCTTTGTTGTAAAGCACTTTGGACAGCGTGCTCTATGTATACAAAGTTTCAGAATGCTGAAAGGAAGTCTCCATGACTAGACTTAAAGCAGACCAAGAGTTCAGATTACACTGCATACTCAGAGAAAACCAAAGAGCTGCTCTGTTATTGTTCTGTCAAACTCTGAGGCAGCCACAGAGTCATTCCAGTCCTCACAGACGTAGTCCTTGTTGTTCCAGTTCAGCTTTCTGCCAGAAACAAGGTCGTCTGTAGCTGCAGGGAGTCGATTTGTCATTCATGACGTTTCAGGTTTTTGAACCTCGCAGCTCAGTTTTGAATAACATAAAGAGAAGTGTGTGTAGGACCATACACAGGCGTTGACTCATGACATAATGACACTAGACATCTGTTTGTTTTAAAATTTCAAAAAGAATGGACAGAATATTGATCACACCGCACCAACACATGAAAGCCTGTTGTTTTCCCTCTGCGAGTTTGCATTTATAGGGCAAAGCTTGTCTGCCTTAGCCACACACAGACGTGTTTTCAGTCTTTGAAGGTCATTGGCTGAGAGGTTCAGAGTTTGACTTAAAAAGTACATTCCTGGCTCCCAAAAGGAGAGTTTGGACCGTAAGTCAGGATTTTAGGGTACTGGATTTTAGTCAAAAACTAGAAAACATGAAGCTCAAATGATTTCAGACATAAATCTGTAGTTTTGGTGTATTTTTTTTTTTAATCAATAATTCTCATTTTCCTTCAGGCATAAATAATTTAGCTCACTGGCTAATTGTTTCTGCTCATGCCTCAAAATGTGCCATTACCTTGCCTCAAATTGTCAGATGACATGGTGCTCAGTCATCATCTTTCTACCCAAAATATTTTATCTTGACATGCATCTATCCTCACCCTGAGGCAGCATAGCGTTCATCCATCAACAAGCTCCACTGTAGCCAGAGAAAGACGTGTTGAGCAACAGCTCCAGAGCCTCCTTTTGTTTATCTCTGAACATGCCTGTTGGTGAGCCTCCCTCCAGATGCCCTTTATTAGCTCTGAGATGCTGAGCGGCAGAAAGGAAGAGAAACAACAAAGTGAGCTGGAAAGAAAGGGACAATATGGACTTCAGGGTAATGACTTAATTGGTCTCTTCTGAGTTCTGTTCTTCACTTTTTTTTGTTTCATGTTCTCATTGCTCCCTGAATCAGACTAAACTGTTTCAGGATGAGGAAATGTTGAGTCCTGTTACATTAGGCAAAGGATGCACAAGAACAACGTCACTAATCAAAGCTTGTGTTTTTATACTCTTTCATTTATCCACAAAAGCATGTGCAGAAGTTTTGAAGAGCAGCAGGAAAAAGAAAAGAAACATACAGTAAACAATTTGCCTATGAACAGAGAAGTTGCATTTTGCCTCCCAAGCTGACACTTAGGGGCCGTTGACACGACAACGGTTTTAGGGTGAAACGCAAAAGTATAGTTGCGTTCCAAAACTAGGCCAAACGATTAAGAGAGGTTTATTTTTATACAGGGCATCTCTGTTTCTGTAATTTACAGCGTGACTGTGTGAGTCCATCCTGTATTTTTACTTTTGTAGTCGGGTTACGGTTTATGTTAAACCCACACAGCGCAGACTGGCTCTCTCTCTTTAAAACCGAAGTGAAGCTTCAAGAACTCTTTCTGTCATCTGGAGGAAGATTTCTGCATCACGTTTCCTGCTCTTCTCTTTTTGTGAGGGGTATCTTGTCATCGCACTGCTGTACTTTGGGGGAGATTTGGATCAGGGTTGACAGGATAATGACGAGTAATGAGGGGCCTGGACCCAGCTGAATAAACATCTCCAAACTAAGCATGAATGTAGATGTAAAAGATGAAGTTAAATGTTATTTTGCAACTCAAGGTGAAGGTTTTCTGAAAAGAGTTGAAGGAAAGAAAAGGTCATAAAGACCTCTGATCTCTCTTCTCAGCCGTCTCTGTGACAGTATGTAAGGCTTTATTTCAGTCATGCTGATCAGACTGGGTCATAAGCATTTCCAGTTCTTGATGTTTATAAAACTTCACATCTTTCAAACATTTCTAAATAAACAGTGACACATCCAGCATAACTACTTTGACATGTGTTTTTAACATTTTTCCACCAGCTTCCGTTCGGTCTCTCATCGCAGTGCAGAAAGCACCCATTATGGGGCCATTAGTTTATATAATTTGTTTTTCCCAGCAATGTCCAATCTCTCCTGTGTTCAGCCCATCCGTTCCAAAATGAGAGAGTGCAGGTCAAACAAGGAAAGCAGGAAGTCCAGGATGAAGTCTGCAAAGTGCTCAGGACATTTTCAATTTAATCATTTAATCTTAATATTGCTTCCAAAACATAAACGTTTTAAGGCAAAACATTTTGAACTTGATTCTCATTTAATGGTAAAGGTTCTAACCGATGCAAAGACGGCCTGTACTAAATTCCCTCGATGACTTAAAATGAGCAGTAGCATCTAGTACTTTCTGTGACTGGCTGGAAAATCTTATTGTAAAGAGAAAAGAAGACATCCATCATGCCAGACCTGTGGTGGCAGAAATTTTATCCTCCAGAAAGGCACTTGAGTGCATATTCTAGCTCCAAGAATGCACACTTTACATTTTTCATATAGCTAAGTGGGCACTTGAATGTGTTTTGGCTCCCAAGCAAGCACATTAGCACATTTTGGCTTCCAGCAGGCTCCTTGACATGTTTTGGCTCTCACACAGACTTTTAGGGTGTTGGCCTAAAAATTCCATATTCCTACATTTATTGCCTCTTGTTGCTTCCCTCAGCCTCTGCTGTGCACAGGGTTTAAGCCACATCAGAGACTCCTCACACTCCATTTCTGTCACAGTGCATCCTCACTTTCTGTCAGCAGCTGTGGTATATCTCCTCTTCTAATGAAGGTTAACCTCTGTGTTTGAAATATTATTTCCTAAAGAAGCCTAATGGCTCAGTTATCTGTGCACTGAGCGGGAAGTGAAGTCCAAACGCTGAAAACATGAATCACCGCTCCCACTGACGCTACACACAAACATGCAGTGGCTGAATCACGTCTAAATTAAGTCCGATCTAACATCCTTCAATCTGACAGACGTGATGTAACTCCCTGATAAAGTGATGATAACTGAAGGAATTTAATGCTGAGAGAAAACAATCAACAAACATACCAGCCGGATGAGTAAACAGACTGTGATCCTCACAAACTTTCACTGATCACAAAAGCGTTGTGGGCAATAAAAGGAATAAAGGTGGCAGCCATGAATGAAGAAAATTTGTGGGTTGAAGTGTGAAAAAATATCAAAGTTCAGCCAACAGCAGAGGAGTAATGTCTTTAAAATGAAACCAGCCTTGGATCACATCAACTATTACTATAAACGTTTGTTTTTTGGCTCAGAGAAGCCTAATAAAGTGCATCCAGGCAGCACATGTTCACGTTTGGACACACTTATAACAAAAGTTTTCCTTCAATCCAGACGGTGATGACGCAGAAAAGAAAGAGAGAGAGTTAATGTCTGAAAATGAAAAATGCAGTAACAGAAGAAAACAGCACAGCTGGGGATTTATTATACAGAGTGAAGTTTCCGCCAAACAGGAGAGGACTTGCAGTTTAGCTCACACACACAAACACACACACACACACACACACACACAAGTTTTCCAATTCACTCAAAACTAATCCTTCTGTAAATATTTGGGTAAAAAGATGGACACATAAAAGCATTTTGAGGAATGTAAACTGGAAAAAAATTGTATTTCTGTAGAAATGAACTCAACATTCCTACAGCTGTGACAGTTAATGCAACACAGACACAACAATACCAAATAAAATAAATAGAGGAATACGTGTAACGTGAAGTGAATTATGAGAAGAGCAACATTACACAGGTGTGAAAACACAGGTGTCATGGGCCAATCAAGAGGGAGAGAAATATTGAGGCAAGAGGTACAACTAAACTAGAAATACAGGAAGCCAAAAAAGCAGGAAACATACATGAAATTAAAGAACACAATGCAAGACATTGTTCTCTCTGACAAAGAAACAAGAAGCACAAGATAAATCCATCATGAACCAAAGACAATCTGATCAAAACACAAAGAATAAACAGTACAACCATAGCAACACGTGACAGGTCGGGTGCACAAATGGGGTTGTTTTCACTGTTCTTGAAGATATTAAAAGAACAAGAGTTTAATTTTATCTGCAAAACAAGCTGCAACCAACAAAGCTGCTCTTCTGTTAAATAAAATGCATGCTGAAGCTAAAAAAGTAAAAGCTTGACCAGGCATACCATACAACACCAAATACGCGCCGGCTTCCCTTGAATCGCTGGGTCCCAAACAACCAACGTTCCCACTGCCACTACAACAGCATATTTTCCCCCTATGCGTCCGCACATGCTTTAAAAAAAAAAACTAATGTCAATCACATCAGTCACATTGCTGTTGATTACCATGGCCCAGGTGCAGAGAAAAAATAAGAATTATAAGCTAAACTTTAAACTGTCTGTCATTAAATATGCTCATGAACTCTCTGGAGTTAATGGCTGGTTCCAAATAAACACCTGGTCTGCGCAGTGACTAAAACAAACAAAAGCCCTGGCTATTATTCGGTGCTTTATGGTAGGTTAAGACGTAATTGACGACAGCATCATCGGCTTAGAAGTGTAACGCAGGACTCTGTCTTTGCCCCTTAGTGCCTTGATTGACCCCATTTAAGAGGCTAAAGTGGTCAGATTCATCCATAAAACAGGTCTGTCACACTCGTGTTATGGAAAGGGAAAAAAATGTACAAATTGAAATGTCTTTCTAATTGCAGCTTCTTTGAGACCTGTCAGTTCTTCTACAGGAACTTTTAAATGAACCCAATGCCCAGATCGTCTGTTGTAAACATCCTCAGTTTACAGAAAAACATCCTGGTTTAACTTTGACCCACGATACTGACTGAGTAGTTTGTTGCATAACTTTCTGTAATCAAACAAAGAGGCTGGTGTTTATTTATGACTTAGTTTGTTGGTTTAGTTTAATGTTTAATGTTTTTTTCTATGTCAGGCTTTATTACATTGTTGTGTTTGATGATGCTTGAAAGGGGAGCAGAGGGATGATAATAAATGAGAATAATGGCCAAGTTAAACTCATAAACCTGATCCTTTCATAATAAAAGCTGCGTTGTTGTATGGTGTATCAGTTTGTCAGCAGTTATTGGCACTGCTGGCTCTGTCCTGTGGAGTTATGTAAGATCTATTTAATTATTATTGATGGTGATAGTGATGGTTATGTAAGCATTTATAGAAAGATGTAAGGAAAATCTGCAACAGGAAACTTCACACCACGAAAACCAAAACTGAGTCCACACAACAGTGTTACTAACGTCATCAAGCACTCTATTCATCTTACGCTGATGAGATTAAGAGCTTCTTCTCCTAACAGCTTTCTGCTGCTTCATTAACATTTCATTGTTTTTGACTTTCATCCGCTTCTCTTCTTAATGCATCCCCAGACTTCAGGGAGCATCCAGACGGGTCGATATCAGTGAGCACGGCTGTGAGCTGTTGTTGTTTCTGGGTCTGTAAATGACAGGGAATAGCTTTGGGTCTGGATGAGCTGGAGAGCAGTAAATTCAAGGATAGGTCTCATGTCTGTAAAGCATCCAGTGTCTGGGTTACTTTGGGAAATAGCAGCTGGACGACCTTATATGTTTCGGTACACTGCTAATAATCTTGCACTTGCCAAGATTTAAAATCTTACTTTAAGACATGTTGAATAAATATCTTGTTGTAATGTTTTTGTAACTTATTTTTAGTAAATAAAACTATGTAAGATCTCAAAAAAGCATGAACGTTTCAATTTTGTCTTAAGTAGTCTGAGAATCCCAAAATGAGTGGATAACTGTTAAAACAAGTTACTTTGGTTATCTCACATGTAATTTCATAACATTAAAACTTGTTTCAAGATTTAGCTCTACCTCAAGTTGTTTGATTTAAGAATAACACAAGAAATCATTCTATTGCTCATATTCAGTATATTTCACTTAAAATTCTTTTTCAGGAAGTTTGTTTTCAAGCATTTTAATCTAAAAATGAGCATTTTATTCTTGTTTTAAGATCTGAGAATACTTAGCAAGGCCATTTTGTTTTTAGATTCATCAGTCTTATTTCAAGATTTCTAGTCAAGTGAGATTACCTTGCTGCATGGACAGATAATTTTACTAGTTTTAAGATATTTTTCCATCAAATTTAGTATTTCTATCTTATATTCAGACTCCCTTTTCTGCAGTGTACAAGATCGTTTTAAACCTAGTGGCACTGAAATCAATAACTCCTCCTGGTGCAAGAAAGTGAAGCCAATCTCCTCCCTTCAATGGTCAATGACGTCTTTCACAGGTAGATTTAAATGGAGCCAGATCAGACCCTTGAACCACATTTCTTTTCTGATTGGTGCACTGAAATCCCTCAGATTTTTCTACATCTAAACAGATTCTTCCTTCTTTTTGGAGCAGTTCACTGACTCCTGTTAGAAATCTGGTTCATACGTCTGCATTGACTCTGCCCTTTAGTAGCCTATGACATCATCAGCACTGGTGCACTGCAGTGACCAAATTTCTTTGGAGCTGGGCGATACGAACGTGACACACGGAAGATAGACACAATAAAAGACACACAATGCGTGTGTGTTTATACCTTTTTCACTCTGCACGGAATCTGGTGACTTCCATTCCTGAAATGCACGGGGTGGTGTATCACAAACACATCCAACTGAATAAGTCTGCCTTTGTTTACACGGTTTATAACATTATTTTTTTTGCCTATTGTCCCTCTCTGCCGAGTGTGCCAACAAGGACTTATCATTTCATTATTAACATGGTGATCTCTGTGTGATGAATCATATAAACCCCTGGGTTTTTTTGCGCTTTAGACACTCAGAGCTCTGATTCAGCCGCCATGTTGTCTGTGTGTCTCTGTCCAGCAGTTACAAATTTTTCGGAGGACGCAGAACTTTTCTGCGTGAAAGGGACCACACAAAGCTGCTGAAATAACGTCGTTTTTCTGCACAGATCCACACAAACCTTGACGCATCGAGCATAAACCAGGGTTTACACTGTAGCCAGCCAGCAGGGGGAGCTCCAGAGGTTTCGAATTCATTTACTGTATTTGCAAAATTTCAATCTCACATTTGAAAGATATAACAAACAAGGACTTTACAACTCCAAAATGAGCTTTTTGAGACCAGAAAGTACCATCCAAAGAAAGGAGCCAACCTTTTTGTTAGAAAAACCACGAATTAAAAAGCTCATTAAGACTTGTTAGCAAGAAAGATAGAAGGCTTATTGGTCAGAAAATGTGTTTCTGAAAATATCAACCAATTCCAAACAGATTTTCTGACTTATGGGCTCTCTGCGGTGGATCTCCTCAGAAGATGCTTTAGCACAAAATATAGGATTTCTATAAGCTGAATAAATATGAGGTTACACAAAAACTCCTCTTTGACATCTTCAGCCGTCAGCCTGTCTGCGTTAAGGCAAGAGACATGCAATGAGTCAGTGTTACGAGAAAGCCCAGAGTCCCCTGATGCTCTTTGTGGAAACACACATCCATTAAAGAGAGGCCAATGAGATGCTGGTGTGTTTCCTTGTGTGTGACAGCTGACAAGCTGACAGAGTAGAACAAGGAGGAATGTGGACTGTGTCACCTTAGGCCATTTGTGACCAAGCTGCAGGAGTTTAATTTCCCTGTCGATGGGCCGTGTCTCTTAACATGCCCCGATAATTACAGCCTATTGACTCTTTTTGAATAATAAGATGCATCACGTGCAGTTGACAAAGCTGCCCTTGTTCTTAATGAAATGCATACCAAAGATCATAAGTGACAGGTGTATGTGCACAATAATAGATGGCAGTAATGTCAGCATAGAGGTGTAACACAGAATTTTGGATCCTATATCTGTGAGCCCCTAAAAGCCCCAATCGGCACCATTTAACCAACTAATTGTGGTCAGACATCTTTGGATGGGTTAAGTCGGATTCTGCTACACATCTGTTTTTGAAAGATTAAAAAACAGGGCACTTACTCTGCAGTTGTGGGGTTAATATGCATCTCAGAGCTCCTCTGCAACAGCCCAAAACACTTCCAACAGGAGAAGCAAGTTAAAAATGCAAAAAGAATGCACATTCAAAAACCCAGAACGGACGTGGGAAAAACATGCAGCAGAAAGTCCAAGCTGCATCAACAGCAAAATTACTGTCAAAACATCCACAATGCAAAATTAAAACCACTCAAAACCAGAAAACATCTGCAAACAGAGACGCTGCACATCCAGACACCACAGCCAAAGAGCGCCAGGCCTGCAGGGGCTTTGGTGGAGGAGACTATTTTTGTAGGGTAGAGTGGAGAACCAGGCTCTGGGTTTGTTGTTTGGATGGAAAAGTGACAAAGTTTGATTTGAAGGTAGTCTGACCTGGATTGTGTCATAACGAAACTGTTCTTGGGATGAGAGAGAGGAGAGAGGGATGTTGTGCTTCAGTTTCTGCTCCTCTCTGGAGATCTGAGACGACCAGGGGGGTCGCATTAGTTTCAGCGCAAACTAAGGCCTGAGAAAGCCACTGTTAAATGAGTTTACCTCTGCCAGGTGTTGAACTCTGAGCACAGGTGGATGATCACCGGTAATCAGACTCAAAGGTTTTCATAGTCTGTCCAGGGTGGACAGCAGCTTCATGTTTGTCTTGGGCTAATGCAGACACTGGCTAAAATTGTAAGTTTGCAGGTAAAGGTGCAGAAATGGGCTGAATTTGCATGAATTTTCTGAAACGCTACTCCTTTAAGGAACTTGATAAGAGTTTAACTGGAGCAAATTCCTCTGCAAACTTCTCACTCTCTTTAAGAGCAGCTAAATTAAGCAGAACAAATTTAGTAAGAGCCTTGCCCCAGATTTGTAATTTCCTTTTAGCAGTTTGTTTACTCTGTTAATTGTCATAAATACAATTTATTGGAAATCCATCAACTGTCGTTTCAGTTTCTCAAGTTCAAGTTTTTCCCAAAATATTAATTTCCCCATATCATCTCCTGGGAGCAGACATGATAACCAAAACACCTGCACCCACCCACACATGGTGCAGATGTATGCTCTGCTTTGTTTATACGAGAAGTTGCACAAAGCGAGGAAGCTGCTTATAAATTCAGAGTTATTTTTTCTATCAGGTCTGTTTGAGACTCTAAAATACTCACATAAACACATCTGCTCCCAGGAGGCTTTGAGTATAAACATTTCACAGTGTCACGTTCCTCTGGTGACAACAGCAGCGGTGTTTCAGCTGCAGTCACGGATGGAGCGCAAAGCCAAAATAAATAAATCTCTTAAGTCTAAATACAGACGGTTATAGAGGATGTTTTTGGATTCAATTTGTGGGTCAGGAGTCAGAGCACCCTGTTTGGCTTAAAGTGAGCTCTTATTTCTGACTCCAAAACTGGCCGCGTTTGCATCCAAATGAGAACGCTGTCAGAAATCTTGACCTGAGTGAGGTGACAGACAGCAGGTTACAACCCTCAGGCAGTCATCGGTCATCACCTGGTGAGGTCACATCTTAGTGTGTGTTAACTGCTCACTCACAAAGCCAATGATGATGGATGATACCCTGAGGGTGTTAAGAAGAAGAAGAATCGTGGATTCTTTCTGTCCTCCAGCTCTCTCTCCTCTGAGTCAGTAAAGGTGATGGGGCGAGCTAATGCTGTGACCAAAAATAACTTTTGTCAGATTTATACCTTTAATAAAATAGCTACTCATGAATTCTGTGACGCACAAACACAGTTCTGTTTTAATGCTGCCAGTAAAAAAGAAAAAAAACATATTAAGGCCTCCAGGTTCAGCTGCTAACAGGGGACTGAGAGTTCAATTCAAAACATTGACCAATGAGGCATCATCGCAGCCTTAAATAAACCTTTTATCTATCACCAGAGTTTCCATAACTGGGCTTCAGATCTGTAAAGTGTCACTGAAACCGCTGTTCATCCTCTCTGTAACTGACTAATAATTTAAAACACATCTGAATTTCTTCTCTTTTGTTTCCAAGCTGTACACAGAAGGATGGAATATCTGTGCTGAACTGAAAATGTCTGTCTCTTTTTTTTCATTAAGCCCACAGAGTCTTTCATGTAAACTTAAGCACTAACACATGCCCAGAATATGTGGAGACAAATAAAACCAATTCTCCAAACCAGACATACCAGATGACGGCTCAGATTCTGTTTCATGATGTTACCCGGTCAAAAAAGGACGACAGAGGGTTTTTTCCTCATCCTCATCCTCACTATGTCAGATGTTTGGCTGTCCTGAATGAGGTGTGAGTCGACTTCTGAAACTAATGGGTTCAATTATTAATGAGAGCAGCAGCAGGAAGGCAAAGTGTCTTGGTTTTGTGGCTGTAACGGCGGGAAACACTTGATCTATCTCCAGTCCAACAAGTCACACGGACTCTGTGTTCTGGTAACAGAAATAAACATTAACCTGACAGAGTAACAGGGGGAACTCCTGCTTGTGCTGATTTTATGTATCAATTCAAACCTGGAAACAGCAAAAAAAAAAAAAAAAAAGAAGAGAGATTTTTTTTCTCTCTGCAACTCATAAGGTGTGCCCATTTATGCTGTGCACGTGCATCATTGCAACAAATAAAGCCTACAGATAGATGAAAGCATGTCTGAAAACGCTGGTGGGATTGATTTTCTCCTGTAACTGTTTTGGCCTTAGTGCATGCCTGTCTGTGTATGCGTGCATCGGGGCGGAACTATGTCATGTGCGTGACCATGTGGAGACAGAAACAACATAGATCAGTTAAATAACATTGCGCGACTAAGTTTGTTTAGTGGAAGAAGACGTTAAAGAGCTGTTGTAGAGGAGAGGTCAACTAAAAGAATTTTTGTTGTGATTTGGTGCAACTTAGAAAATGGACTGAAATAAAATTATCCTGGCCCCTCTTTTGCAGTGCTCCACTAATGTAATGGTAAGGGAAATACTGTGAGAGTAAAATGATTGTGTCCTGCTCACCCTGTCAAGCTTCTAAATTGGGAAAACTGCACAGATATTTCTTAGCCCCCCACTGAACTTTTGGGAAGTAAGACTCCCTAAGCAGGAACTTTTCAGGGACTAAAGTTAGAGCACCTCATGCCAGCTGCAAATACTTTGTAGCAGCCATCTGATGCCTGTCTCCGTGTTTTTCTGAAGTTACTTTGGTCTGGACGAAGAGGACCAACTCAGATGCTTACATTAGCATTCCCAGCACCTGCCGTTCTCCAGAAATCCCTGAGCAATAGAGAAAGCTTTAAACAAAGTGATTTACAGGCAGAATAAGACTCAGTAGCATAAAGAAACATCTCCTTCATTGGTTTTCTGATCTGTGCTTTGACTCCACTTTGAGCTTGTCTCAGGTGGTCTGAAAACCTCTCCAGCAGGTCCTCTCTCTCACTGTTATTCATCACAGAAACCTGGCAACAAGCACTGGGACCAGACTTAAACTGACATCTGCTCTGATGGATTCTCGCACATTTAGACACTTTTCGTTAAACAAGTTCAGATTCATGTGTCTCAAAGTGAAGCGCTCTGGCAGCAGATTAGTCGTGTCCATTTTTATCAGGTCTGTCTCACGTGTTGGCTATTTTGAGACAGTTTACTTGAAAACTGATGTTTGCAACAACAATGGGTTCAGTGGGGACATTTATGTAACACCTCAGGGGGTCCAAGGATTTAGTCTCAGGGTAGAGATTAAAGACAAACTGTTCCTGTTATTTCCCTCATGGGTTTGAGTATTTGATTATTCAAAACAAATGTTGAAAGAAAAATGAGGAAGTTCAAAGATGAAGGAGTCCAAATGGGGCAGAGTGTTTCCTGGCACTGACGTTGAATCTGGGTCCATTGGTGCAGGTGGTCAATCTTTTGACATGGGCCAGTGGTATGAAAGGAAAATACATGAACAGCAGGCCTCTCTCTTACTCTGGCACCAAAAATGGGTCGGAAATAGTAAGAAACCGTGAGTAATTTCTCTTCAAGGGATCTTCTGCTCTGTATCAGTTTTTGACATTAAGAGGAACTTTTTTTTTAATCCTTTCACACAGAGCCATTTGACCTGGAAATTATCAGCATGACCTTGTTATCAAAGCATGGGGAAAAAATGTATTTAAAATACAAGCTGACAAAAAAACCCAGAAATCGGACTTCAGAGGCTCTTTTTTATTAAAAATACTGTCTGATAAGTTTCTGCTGAGTTTTCTGAAACACGGTAGTTCCTGCTCACCCTGTCAGTGACTTCATGTAACATCACTGCAGGAGCAGATCTAGACAAATATTTATAGGGTGGCAAGAGAGGGGCGGTCAATTGTACTGTTGTGGCAATATGGCAGAAGTCTATGGGCTGGAATAATTTAATGTTACAGTGACCATATTCTAAAAAACCACAAAGAGGACCCTTTCCCAGCCTCTTGGGAATCCTGCAAATAAAAGTCAAAGACAATGAAGAAGCATCATAACCAATACATCTATTCAAAACACTCCCTTTCAATTTGAAGTGAAAAATTTGTGTGATGGCAACATAAATAATGCCAATATTCTGCCAGTTAAATGTATCAAAATGAAACTCTGGCTTTGTTTATATTTCAACATTTGCCCTGTAATTTTGACAATTTATCTCAAAATTTTGACTTTGATATCTAAAATTATTAACTTTTTTCTCAAAATTTTGACTTTTTCAACACAAAATTTAATCTCTTTTCTCATAAATTTGACTAATCTCATAGTCAGTCAGTGAATTTCTATCATCTAAAACGCAGCCTCACAACTCTATGGCCTTCATGGTTCTTCCATATTTTGAAAGATGGTTTATTATTTTTCCCTCAGTCTCCTCATGCTTCTGTGTTCAAGTGAAAACTGAGGATGGGGAGTTTGTCACATCATCTTATTCACTGCAATTGGTAAGCCATAGATGTGTCCGATGTAGTTTAACATTTTTTTATTGTTAAACTGCATAACTGGGGTGGCAACAGGGGTGGCAAGGCCCCTGACATCACACTTCTTATCATCCAGCTGACTATGACTATTGCTTCTTTTTTTATTTTTTAAGTTATTTTGGGGGGTTTTCATGCCTTTAATTTGGTAGAGGAGGACGGTGGATAGAGTAGAAAAGGGAGAGAGTGGGAAGGGACACACGGGAAACGGGTCACAGGCCAGATTCGAACCTACTCAACGCGAAACCTCAGGGTGCCAGGAGGCCTTCTGCGCCCCTATTGCTTCATTTTTAATGTAAGCATTTTCCTTTTGAGGACCCTCTTTCCTTTTTTCACTGAAAACCCAAAGAAACAGCTGATAACAGCCAGAGTGTCTCCTTTTTGTTTAAAAATAAATGATTTCCAGGCTGATCCTCCCTGGAGCACCATCCTGTCAATGGTTATGGACATCTGAGGGGAATTAGTCTGGACAATCACAGGAAAAGCTGGCGTGTCAGCAACATGGTCCCTGAGGCAGAGTCCGATTTTAATTGAAACAACTTCAATAGACATGAAACATGGACGCAGTCTGTATGACGTCACAGAGGCGCCCATCCCTGAGCTTTGATTTCCTCTGGGTGTTCTGGTATCAGGTGGGAAAAAATGGTGAACACAGCGTTTTGGACTAAATATGGTTCTGATTAAAATAAATAAATAAAAGAAATGTGGAGGCAGATATGAAGAATTTGTTGTTTTCTCAGGTGTTTACCAGCGTACGAGTACGTTCAGGTCCTGAGCTCAGCTCTTGTGGGTCTCCTCATCCTCCTCTGCTGTTATCTCAGTCAGTTTCCCACCAATGAATGCGCCAAAGGGAATTAAAACAATGAAGTCCAAACAGATGTTTCAGGAACATGAGGAAATCTTGCTCTCTGGATGAACTGCATCTCTGAGAAGAAAAAAAGCACTGAATAATACGCCTCTGGATGTTTATCTGTCAAAGGAACCATCTTCATGTATTGATCGACAACATTGATTTCTCTGTTGGTTTTAATCAACTAAGACAGAAAGAAGCTGCATGAGTTTACTGCTAATACATAATGCAGTTACTTTGGAGAGCTCATTACCTCCATCATTGATCAGTGTTATTGCTTTTACTTTGAAACGAGAATCAGGTTAATAGAAATTTCTCCAGAGACAAAGAACTGGGAATTGGAGTCATAAAATATGAAGTCATCAAACTGGTTGGTTTGGTTTTACTCCTGCAAGAGGTTTCATTTCAAACTTTGTTTGACACTGAATCATCTGAAATCAGTATTTTTATAAATCAGTCGACTAAAAGTTTAAAGTGCATTGATTTACATTTCATAACCAAAAATCAATTTGAACATTTTTCCACAGACTCAAACTGATCTTTTGTTTTATATCTGAATTCAATTCCCAGAAATGTATATTATCACTTACTCCACCATAAACTCAGCCTTACTTTGGAATATTTTAATGTTCCTTCATTATGATTCATTTTAATATAGGTTTAGAAAAAACACTGATTTCAGGAAACGTTCCCAAACAAATCCATCTTTTTTCTACAATCTGGAGAGCTCAAGCCAGATAAGAAATGTAGATCTAATATTTTAACTCCCTCTAGTGCCTTAAATGCATTACTACCACTGCGGACACTAACTCCAACAATCTGACAGTGCATGGAGGTGTAAAATAACACAAAAACACCTTTCTAGAGATCATAGTGAAAATATTCATTAATAACTGGCATTCTTTAATTCACAGCAGTTTCACAGATTACCCTCTCTGAGGGACCAGGAAAACACATTGGAAGAATTCTTGATGAAGCATAAATCCCATGAACCTGAACCTTCCTTTGAACCTTGAGTTAAAAGATAATGTATAGTGAGCAGGTAGTTATGCAAATAAGGTCATGGCCCATATGATCATCCAGCCATAACAGATGAAAACAGACTCTTTGTGTTTATGGTTAAAAAAATGGATCAGTGGTTTGTATGAGCCAGAATAACAGCCCAACAGAGCATCAGATTTAATATTGGTAGACTCCACCATAACAGACACTTATGGCAGAATTACCACATCTGTCAGGCTGTTTTAAAGATGGCAGGCATCATGCCATACAGTCTACGAAAAATATAAAGAGAACAGATGGACTGAATAAATTACTTGGAAAAATATGATTATGTGGAGCTGTACGGCAAATTTAGCTTCAGGACACACAACATTTTTTAGTTAACAGATGAGATAATAAAAGTCTCATAATACGAGGCTTTCTGACGTCAGTGTGCTTCTATGCGTCTGTGTCCTTCCAAGTGAAATATTGGAGTTCATCAAACAACTGTTTGTAGAGTTATTCATTGAATTACAGGGGTATTGCTGTGGTGCTTGCTCCTCAAAGTAGCTTTCATAAAGCTTATTTTATTTTTGAGGTTTTCTACTGCGCGCTTGGAAACACTAGACGCATTTACCTCGTTCAAGATCTTTCGCCAAACTTTCCCTTTCTCTTTCTTTGTCATCTTTGATGATTGACAGTTGATAACAGCTGGTTCTTAATTCTATTTTCTTCCAATTAAATGTCAATCTCTTCCGCTGAAGAACAAGGTTTTTTTATCTTCTTTTGGTCAGCCTCTTGTGTTTATCCCTGTTTATTTATAATAGGCATGCGCAATATGAATTAGTTGGTTAGGTTTTTCCCAGGAAATTGTCAATCTGCACCTGCCTTGCTTTCACAGTCAAATAAGTTAACAGGAAAATTATTCACAGTCATGTGACGCTACAGCCAAATGGGTTCCGTGTAAGTACATCAGGGTTAATGGCCCCGTTTCTGTACTGACTGGACATGGACATTGAACATACAAGCCCTGGTCTCACCCTAAAAGTCCTCTTGTGCTCACTAACACCTGTTCACTGTGCATTATCTTGCTTGTTACCCGATTTATAGATGACTTTATAGATGACTAATGTATATAGCTAACATAATAGTCAACTTAAAGCATTAGCCTCCATGTCAGGGGCTGATCAGTGGAAAGACCAGGTGTGGCACCAACCCTGACATCTCATCAGCTGCTCCAAAATCCTAAGCCATGATTGACTTTTTGCATCACCAGGGTATGGGCTAACGTTCAAACCAGTAATCTGGTCTATGCTGTGCTGTAACAGGTCAGCAGCAGTCTTTCTTTGTGTTTGAATGCAGCAGTTTTTATACTGTTAGTCATATTAATTCCTCTTAAGTGTGTGTCCCTCTTTAGTTCAAAGGTAGGAAAAGCAGGACTTGGTACAAATATCGTCTTCCTACATGATAGACTGTGAAGACAGAGAGGGTAAAAGCTCTCACAGTGTGTCTGTACTCACACAGCTACTTCTGTGCCACGTCTGGACACGCCCGGCTGCCTGTTCTCACTCACATTAAAGTGAATTCAGCCGTGGTGATGAGCTTTTCTGCAGAAATATTTCTGTCCTCATTCAGCTCTCCTTCACCAAACTTTCATGTTGAATCACCTTTAAACAGAAATAAGACAAATACAACTTTGAGCTGTTAACACTCCATGTTTCAAGTGTGTGTATAAATATGTAGAAGAAGTGAACTAGTCCTTAATGTGTGAAATTGAAATCACATTTATTGTTTGTTCTGAAGTTGATTCACTTAAAACTTAACCCTTTGTGTACAGTACACTTCTTTCCTTAACTGCATCTTTTCTTTTTACCGTTATTGTCTCGTATTCTTTTTAAACACACGCATCCCCCCCCCCACACACACACACACACACACACACACACACTCTCACACACACCCACACACATGAATCAGCCAGTTAGACCAGCTGAGGCTTTCTCAGGTAATCTTAAAAGGAGCTCTGATGCAGCGAGTGTCTGATTCACAGCGTAATGCAGTCAGAGGCTGCGGCATCTTTTAACCCTGGAGAGGATCAGACCTCAGCGTGCACAGAGCTCTCCTTTAAGGCTCGCTTTTTAGAGTCCTTTGAAACCAGGACGTGACAATCACATTAAAATGTTTTCCTCACCTGCAACTCTCACCAGCACCAAAATTTCAGCGTGGAGAGACTAACGGATAAAAATAAAAAATACTCTAAGATTCACCTTGCAGGACTGCAAATACAGAAATGCACAGAGCAATAAAAAATACATAAATCAAATCACAATAGAGGAATTAAGATCACTTATTTTGAACTACCTTTGCTAATAGAACTGCTGATAGCTCTACTAGCATCAACAGTCTCTTTAAGTACACGTAGTTATATAGTATGTAGCTATACTCCATAGAAGGGTTTGGGTACTGTTGGATCCAACACTGGAGCAAAACTTTCAAAGTTGTCAGCCTACGTGGAGCCTTCAGTGAGCGCTTCAGTGGTTTGATATGAAGACAGTCTGAAGCCGAGGATCAGACGTGTTTCTTCATTCAGGCTGACAGTTCTCCTGTGATGAAACAAGTTTCATTTGTGATCCTGTTTAATTGGAATAATCTAAACCTACAGTAACAACATGAGTCCCAGGAAGCTGCTCCAGTAGCTTGAGTCTCTCAAACTCTGCAGTGCGATGTTCGGTCCATTGTTCAGTGTGAAAAGTTGGGATATCTGTGCAGAGTTTCCCCCACCATCAGGTCCAATGTAAACAGCTTTTACAGAGGCAAGACAAGGAAGTAAACAGACTCTTTGGCACATCCTCACACAGCCACGGATGCATTCAAGTCCTGATCAGACTATGAGCAGACAGACTCACTTAGAGCTGAAGAGTCTTCTACCGAGCAGTTTGACTTCTGTCTGTCTCTAAAAACGGGAAACAAGTGCACATTTTCTATTTATGTACACAAACATACGCACACACGTTCTCACACACACTCACTCACGCAGTGCACAGTAGTAAGGGTGCACCTCTGATCAAACATTCTACTTAAGCTTTAAAATGGACTAGCTTACCACATTCAGATGCATAATAATAAATAAATAAGTTCAGGTTGAAAAAGGCAGGAAGGAAATGGCAACGACGTGAACGCAAAACTTGAAATGTGGAAGTCTGAAAGTTGTTTTGGCCTTGATTCTGAAACAGAAAGGAGGATTGATGAGCTTTAACGCAGCAGGGGCTGAGTGCATCAGCTGCACGCACACGAGGGTCTAACTTTACTTTGAGTGAAGACCTGTGGAGCAAATTTCACCCGAGCAGGCAAGATATTCCAGCTAAAAAGTAACAGTCTAAAAATGTAAGAAATTAAAGCGACGTGGCGTGTCTCGTAATGCTTACTGAGAAGCTTTAGAGTGACCTGTGTTCAGTCAGTGAGACCATTATAAGGTTTCATTTTGGGATTCTGCTCTGTCTGAGTGAAAAAGGAGTTTGTACAACTCTGATCCTAACCTACACAAGCTGATCATTCATTTTTTATGCAAATGAGGCCATTCAGCCATAATTTTTCAACACAAAATGATGTTACTCGACAAATACACAGCCAGATGCAATAATAATTCCTGCGTTTGATTGTAAACATCTATGTGTAAACAAACTTTCCTCAAAACCAACTACTGTACCAGCAGTACATACTAACTTGGCGAAAATACTAAATGTGCACGGAGAATTTTCCTAAATCAGAACATTTGCATATATTTATGGGTTTTTCTCTTTTTCACAATTACCCATGATGCATGCTGCTTGTGTTCTTCATTTCCTGTTTAGGTTCATCTATGCGAGTTAGCAGTTGGGTTGCAAAGAATGAGAAGTTTCCAGTAAATTTCAGGGGAGTTTTCTGACACTTTCTATGGGAATTTTAGCTCGTGAATATTGGAAAATTTCAGGGTTTTGTCAACTTAAATGAATTTTTCAAGACACCCCTGGGAAATTTTTGGCTAAGAAATTTTTGTTCTTTTGTCTTGTTATCAACTGGAATGAGGTTTTCAGAAATGATTCTGGTTGAACCATGATTGAATGTAAATTCATTAGTAAACCATGAATCACAGGCTATTGTCAATAACTGAATCTTTTGTTGTTCTGTGACAGAAAACATTAAATCTCCACAGTTCTAAAAACGAATTAATGACATTCATAAACGTTGTATCAGTCATATTTGCATGTATGTCAGCTTATAAGTGTCAATGCCTCGTTCAGGACAGTCAGAGTCAGTTAGAGAAATCCCTGAAAATCAGCTTATAGTCTCATCTGAAATATTGCTGAAGACATGTTGCATGCATGTCTGTTTATATCAAACCAAAAATGTTTAATATTGATACACGTACATGACGAGGTAAACACAGTTAGTATAAATTCCCAAAAATTCTTATAAATTCTTCAAAATTCCCATAAAAATGTTCCAACTTGGAAAGTTTCCTCAAATTTGCAACCCTAGCTAGAAGTGTAGCTACAAAATTAGATGCTAAAATTTAACGATCCATCACATTTATATGAAGTAATGTGAAAGAACCATTAAAAACAATTTAAGTTTAAATAGACTTTTTGTTGACTGTTTTAAAAACCAAAAGTTAGTGTCAGTAGAACTTTTTCGCAAGCCAAACAGAACAGAGTAGACTACACACCACACTCTTCAGGATTACATCCTACCCGGTTGTGAAAGAGCTCACGTTAACGCGCAGCTGGTGCACTCGCCCCTCAGAGCCCTATCGCTGAAACAACAGCACTGACATCATCAAAGTTGAAGTATTTCTGTTTCTCTGTAGCGCGGGGCTTTTCTGTTTGATTGTGTATGAATGTGCAAATAGAAGGTTAAGGTTTCATCAGGTGCTTTGAGCTACATTCAAACCAAATGGAGATTTTTGGGTCACTTTTCCATCACAAAGATAACTCCCTTTTTGAGTGTGCTTCCTTTTTTTGCTCCTTTCGTTCATCAAATTAGGCTTCATCTGATTGGGCCCATCTTTATGGACGCCTTTATAAGTGCTCAGTGACAGCGTCACTTTAAAAGTGCCTTTTTTTAACACCACATGTTTTAAAGTCTCAACACGCGCAGAATTATAAATGTTTCATCTCACTCAGGACCTTTGAGAGAAACTTACAGGTCTGAGTAACAAACTGATTATAGGGGGAAAAGAACAGACTGCACATAAAGATGGACAACACAAGCTAAAGTAAAGCCAAAACTGAGTCCAGCTTTAAGAGCTGTAATGCTACCCACCTGTAGGGGGAGCTCCAAGTGTTTCAGCTTAACTTTTCATGTGTCGTCATGTCCACCTTTATTTGGTCTATTTTAGATTAAGGGGTGAAAAAGGGACGTGAGGCTGAGGTGTGATAAAGGGCTACATTATCGCTCAAATCAGCCGCTGATCTGTTCCCATCATCACCGGACATTCAGTATAAACAAGGCAAAAGCACATATCATTGGTTCTTTTTGTCTCATAACCTTGGACACTTTGCACAATCCTCCATCCCAGCTGCACAGGTATGCCAGGAGAGCTTCGTTCCCATGGTAACGGGACTTAGTAACAGTCTAGAAAGCTGCTTCAAAGGTGCTCAGAGGGCTCTTTGGAGGACAAACACTCCTCCTCGACTACACTTTGTGAAGGCCGAAGGAAAATAACAGATGGACGAAAAGGAAAGAGCAAAGGCAGAACTAAAGGAGTCATGTGACTTCAGGGAGGACTGAGCTCACACGGGCTGAGCAGAGAGGGGGATGGGAGCAGGAGACGGCGTGGACCGCTCCTCCGAGACCTTTACAATCTTTGTGGCAGTGAGAGGCGGAGCGGACTCAGAGAGAGGCGTTGGGGAGCTGCTGTTGGGAGCGGTGCTGCGGGTTGGGGTGGAGGTGGAGGTGAGGGCAGGTGTGGTAGAAGTGGTACTGGAGGTAGAGGTGGAGGCCTGGACCTGGGCCTGGTCTTCAGCAGGGGTAGGGAGTCCAGTAGAGGTTTCCTTTGGAGCAGCAGGTTTGTTGTAGTTCATCTTAAGGATGTGCTGCTGGAGGTGTCTGATCCAGTCCTCCTGCACCGACAGCGGGCCGTGAAACTCCACCTCACAGAACCTGAGACACAAACATTCAGACGCTCTTTTTATCTGGAACGATTCCTGTAGTTTGTTCCCAGAATTATGCAAAGCTCACACAAACTGATGGTGTTAAACTCAGCAGAAAATCTGTTAGAAGTTGCACTTACATCTGAATTCAAGCCCTTGTTCATGTAACCAGGAAATCCCAAATGATTTAACATTCTCAATTTAGAGCAGAAGCAACTAAAAGTGGAGTAAAGCCCAGCAGGAGGTGGGGGAGGAGACTGCTGCTCGGGGATTTAACAACTGTTAAAATAAAACAAGACAGTTCTGTTACTGCTCCTTCCATTAGACGTCTCACTCACCGGCACTTCAGGGTGTAGAACTTGCCCACCAGTTTGACCAGCGGGTAGGAGGGTGGTTTGGGCACCAGGGCGGGGACGGTGCTTGTGCGTGGAGGCTTTGGAGGCCCGCTGTCTCTCTCTGTCCCTTCAGAGAGAGACGGATGCTTCAACGGCCGACGCTCGAAACCTAACAGGGAGGAGAAAAGCAGGGTTGGTGGAAAGTGGAGCAGAGTTTTAGAGATTCTGAAAATGTTTAATATTGCTGCATTAATACGACTTTCTCATAATTTTAATATTTTTTTGCTGTTTTAATCTTTGTAGATGATATTCAATAAGCGTCACTGAATATTACAACCTTTTTGTGGTCTGAGTCAGTTCATAAAAATAGGACAAAATCCACAGACACAGGAAATCATAACTGGCTGCATAAATGTGAGGACATATGCTGTGGTACCTCTGGGCAGGCGGACGTTGAGCTCGCTGCGTGCCACCTGCGCCTGCAGCGGGAGGCCACCAGCCAGCCGTGAGGGACTGGGACTGCTTCGTCCAGACCTGAAGGGGTCTCCCTGCAGGTTGTTGCCAGTGTCTCCCTCTGTGGTCTTGGAGGAGCCGTGGATGACCTCACGGCTCAGCGGACGCACCAGGCCTACAGCCAGAGACGATGACCAGGAGGAGGAGGAGGAGGAGGAGGCCTTCTGCGATGAGAGGAGAGGAAGTGATTAGAGTTCACTGTCTATCATTTAGCTGCAGGACATAAGTGCAAGAGGATTTAAGTTTGTGGGTCTACATGTCAGGCAAATGTATGGGTATTTTCTTAAAAACAAAGGCTTTTGGGAAGTGTTGTTTAACCCCTTACATCCCATCTAATTCTGGCCTATTTACTAAACTACGTTTCAAAGCTCACAAATAAGGGACCACAAGGTCAGAATTCATCAGTGACACTTCACTTTCAAAGACTGAAGTCTCTAGTTTCAGAAAATGCCATGTTTTGATAAGTGGCAAAAGTCCACATCAGGCTCAATACAGCTGAAACACTTTTAAAATCATTAACTTCAACATGCTTTGTGCCAAACATCAGACATTCACCACACCACTTCTACACCTTGGGTAAAATTCTGGGTAAAATTTGAGTTTTCTGGGTAAAATCTTGTAGGAGTGAGAGAGTTTTTAAGTCTCAGGTGCAAACAAAACCAGCTTCCTCAGTGCACAGTGTGTCCTCTTTTTAGTCAGCTTTGCTCTCTTTGTGAAAAGGCTCGCTAAGTAATCATTGAAGTGTTGTTTTCAGTCACAGTTTGTACCTACTCTTTGGCATACAGGAATATGAGCAAAGACACACTGCAATGAATAGGTATCCCCAATGATCTTAACGGCCATAGCTGGTCTTGTGTGAACAATACAGTGATTGGTTCCTGCAATTCTTTCACTAACTACGTTTTTTGAAGAAAACTGTAAAACAACCTTAGTGAATGAAATGTGAAGAATCTGAGCTTTCTAATGCAGAATAGCATTCCCATGTTTGATGACGTGTCCGTTTATACTTTGATGATGTCTTACGAATAGGAAGCTGATTGCCTATGACCAGGAGAGCATATTAAGCAGTTTTGTTGCATATTTTTGTGAAACATCAAAACACACAACTGATCTGTGCGTGATGTGTGTTTTTTAGTGTGATTAAGTCTAAAAAAAAAGGACCTGTGTGTCTGTGGAAGAAGGGGGTTTGTTGAGCTCTGTACGTCTGAAAGTGAAACTCAGTTAAGAAAATTGTCTGTGATCCATTTTCTGTTGTTTGGCTGTTGAAACATGTGCTGATACAGAAAGTCTTTGTCCAATTCTGCTCTCAGTCAATGCTCAGTCTTTTGCTGCAGAGCTCAGAACAATACACGCAGCTCAGCAGGTTTCATTTCTCCAGTATTAAAAAAAAAAAACCTTGACAATATGATTACAAGGACGTTAAAAATCTGCTCTGTATGTGTGTCACATCTCTGCGCAGGGAAAAGGTGTGACAGTGACGCAAATGCACCAGAAAGTAATTCAGGAGGGAGAATAGGAAAAAAGAGAAAAACGTACGTTTTCCTCTATCAACAGCTCTCTGTAATTTATCTTTGGATGAAACATAAGCTGCCAGGCACCCTGGTTACTATGGAAACTATCAAGTCAATAGCTGAGTTGTTCTGGCATCTGTCCCCACAGCCATTTTTTCTGGGTGTAAAGACACAGAATCTACTGTAATGCTCAAAGCTGTTAGACAACACATCTCAGGCTTTCCAAGACACAAAATGTCTGTCGAGCCGCCAGCTGAGGCGTGTTAGATCTGTGAGCACGGCGCTTGTTCAAAGACACGGGGAGGAAAGTGAGCGTGTCAGAGGAGCAGCTCAGTGTGTTAGGACTCCTCTTTTACTCCTCCACGCTGAGGAAACTCCACACAGGCAACAAAAGACTGAGCCCAAGTGTCAGAGAGCAGAGATAAAGCCGTGTTAATAACAGCACCTGCTCTGACCCCGGGCTTTACGCTCGGACGGATTACCAGCTTCTCACCTTCTTCAGGGTGGAGCGGCTGCCCTGCATGTAGCTGCGGTGCATCTCCAACACCTTCTGCGGCCGGCTGCGCATCCAGGCGCTGAGCGTCTCAATGGGGGAGCCGTTCACACACCACTCTGTCACACCGAACTGCCGCAGGTGGGCTCTTGCGTGGCTGGCCAGAGCTTTGCGGTTCTCGAAGTAGAAGCCGCAGAGCTCGCAGCTGGGATCTGAAAACGAGGAGAGGGGAAACGTCAGAACAGTGAAGAGAAGAGGAGCTGACCTACAGAGGCAGCTTTAGCAAGTTTTTAACAAGGTGTAGAGATCAAGTCCCCGCCCCTGAAGTTGCATGGAAAGTTCCCGAGCTGGAACTTTTCAGGAGACTAACAACATGGGAACTTATCTTAGACCCTGATTTCTACTATGTCGAGTCTGTGCAGATGCACTTTTTGCATGTTCTGATTCTGTTTTTTTCTTTTCCTTGCATAAATGAAGAACTTGCATGTAACAATGAGTGTTAAAAAAAATCAAGCATTCTTCCTCACCCTGGTGACCGTGTTTATCTGGGGAGGGTTTCCTCTTGTACGAAAAGTCGTGCGGTACAGGGGAGAACGTTTTCAGCTGATGCGGCGGTGAGTGGCCTGTCGCTGCTGATTGGCTCTCCTCAGACAGAGGTCGTTTTCCCAGGGGAGACATCCTGAAAAACTTCCCTCCTGACAGGGTGGTAGACGAGCTAACAGAGCCCAGGCCCTGCTTGTGTAGTCTGGATCCTGACTGCAGCAAACTGAGCGGAGATTTACGGTACTTGGAGGACTGGAAGCCTGAAACACTGAGACCCTCGTAGCCTCCTGCACTCTCCCACCGAGGACTCCCCGCTCTCAGGCTGGATTCTTTCTTCACCCCCTGGTCTGAGAGGGAAGAGGAGCCGGCCCCTCTTTTGTGCATGACCTCCCTTAGAGTGTCGATGGGCGAGCCGTTGACCGACCACTCGGTGATGCCCATCTGACGGAGGTGAGAGCGAGCGTGGCTGGAGAGGCCTTTACGGTTCTCAAAGTATTCTCCACAGAACTCGCAGCGGATGTCTCGTGTGGGCTCCACTTCGTTTGTCATGGCTGGACAGACCAGAGAGAGAGAATACAGACATTACAGAGAGAAAACATTTGTCAAATTAAATCATAAAGTGCGGGGCTCGGGTTACCCAGGTTGAGGGGGAACAAGCTGTCGGAGCTGCTCCAGGTGGGAGCTTCAGTGGAGAGTCCAGCTGATCCTCCAGGCGGAGTGACCTCCAGCTGCACCGGCTCCGGCTTCAGCTTCAGGATCAGCCCACTGGATGATGTGGGTGGAGTTGGGCTGGATTTAGACACGACAGGCTGAGGGCTGGAGGGGTGTGCAAAGGCGAAAGGCAGACGACTGATGAGAGAGGAGGACGGGGAGGAGGAGGCAGACAGAGGGGAGCGAGGAGGTCCAGGAGAGGAAGAAGAAGGAGTTTTCAGAGGTTTCAGAGGAAGAGCGCAGGGCAGGCCTCGTCTGGTGATGATCTCTCTCAGGGTGTCGATGGGCGAGCCGTTGACCGACCACTCAGTGATGCCCATCTGACGGAGGTGGGAGCGAGCGTGGCTGGAGAGGCCTTTACGGTTCTCAAAGTATTCTCCGCAGAACTCACAGCCGATCTCTTTGGGAGGTTCACCTGAGAGACGATGAAATCAGGTCAGTGAAAGAGAGAGAGTGGTGTTTGTTATGAAATACTCCACTGCTCAACTCCCCAGTGAAAAACAGAAGATAAGTTTCAAGCAATCACACGCAAAATAATCAAAATAGGCACTAAAGCTCAAAGAATCATTTGTCAGGTTTCTGAAAGTCCTCTTTTTGGTAAAATTATGTCCAGGGGAGATTTTACAAAAATCCCTTAAATGCTTGCTCAGTTTGCTTTTCAAATTATTAACATAGATAATAAAGCACTGCAGGGCCATTGGCGTTATTCTGATGTACCTACCTATGTGCTCCATGTGACCCAGACCCAGGCTGCTCTTTCTCTCAGATAAAACAGAAAACATGTTCTGATGGCCAGCTCTCTTTTTCTTTTTGTCAGATTTTGAGCTATTATTGATATTTTTACATTAGCCAAAATAAATCAGAATCAGTTCACCCCACTTAAAAAGAGTATAATGACAAAAAGCGAGATACTTTTACTATTTACAAACAACTCAGTTGTTATTTTTCTCATTCAATATCTCAAAACAAGACATTCTTCTAGACTTTTCTGTTAAATGTGACTCATATTAAGTATGCTGAGACAAATCTGATCAAAAGTAAGACACAAACACTGGTTTGGAGTTCAGTTTCTGCAGCGTGATGTTCACTCTGCTGTTCTTGCATGATCTTCGCTGCTGCTCTCCCTAACTTGGCTTTTAATAAGCCTTCTGCGTTTAAAATAGGCACGTGTAGGAGCAGGGAGCTTAAACAGAACCACACCATCAAATTAAATACAAACAAAAACTTTCAGTAAAATAATCAAACCAGGAAAATGATAAATATCTGAAAGACGCAGGAAAACTGAGTTTGTTGTAAAGTAAAGAAGCACATTTGTAAAAATTCAGACTTTGTTTTATTTTTTCAAAAATACTCAGATCTAGCAAAAAAGTATTTTTCTGAAAAATTCTAAGCAATTTTCTCTAATCTTAGCTGATTTTCTTAAATAGTGAACTGTTGGCTTCACCTCAAGAGATGAACTTGCTACTTTATTAATGAGATATTTTGTTTGGCTCAAGCTTTGAAATTCTGCTTGAAGTCTAAACACATCAGATTCTGTCAGATACAGTTTTATTTTGTGACACAAAGCACCAACTCACTGTGAGGAAGCGCCATTAGCTCCCCACTGCTCAGGCGGAAGACCCTCATGGAAGAAGATTTGAGCCGCTTGGCAGGCGGGCTGAGTAAAGACGATGCAGAGGAAGAGGTAGTTTTGGATGTGGACCCGCCACCGGCTGTGGTCACCTTGTAGAGGAGGGATGAAGAGGAGGAGGAGGGGGAGAGGTTCAGCAGGGGCGACTGCTTCGGGGAGGAGAGGGTGGAGGTGAGGCCGCGTGGTTCTGTGTGGTCATCCAGCTGCAGAGACCCGGCTTTGTGCTTGAAGTCTTCGCTGTCCATGAGCTGGTTCAGGAGGTCGATGGGAGAGCCCTTTGATTCAGAGTACTCCACCCCAAAGTGCCGCAGGTGGGCTCGGGCGTGGCTGGATAAACCTTTACGGGTCTCAAACCAGGCGCCGCACAGCTGACACACAATGTCCTTGTTTGGATCCACCTCCAGAGCTGCGTGTGGAGGAAGGATAGACAAACTGAGACTCAAAGACACATGAAGAAGTTTACATTTCAATCAGAGACTTACTGAGGTTGAGAGGAGCGTCATCGTCCTGCGGCGCCCACAGCGGTTTGGATGTAGCAATGGAGGAAGAGAGGTTGGAGGTCAAACTTTTCATTCCCCCAGCCTTGTGCTCAAGAGAGCGCAAGGGGGAAGACACCGGCAGCAGAGAGGAAATGGGGGCTTTCCTCACCACCGAGGGAGGGGATCCAGAGTGGGGAGAGGCTCCAGGAGACGGTGTGGAGGAGGAGGAGGGCGGCACTGATTTGGCTGCTTTGGCCAGGATGGAGAGGGGGATGGGTTTCTCGTCCAAGTCCATGTCTTCTACCTCCTCATTTTTCTGGGCAACAAGCGGGGAGGAGTTCTTGGGCTCCAGGAGACGCGAGCTGCTTCTGCTGCTGTCGAGGTTTCGCTCCTTGGCGACCTGGTGGAGGAGGGTGATGGCTGCTCCGCTGTGCTCTGACACGCCGATGCCCAGCTGGCGCAGGTGGTAGCGGGCGTGGATGGACAGTCCACGCTTGGTTTCAAAGCGAGCTCCACACAGCTCACACTTCAGTTTGTGAACTATGGAGGACAAAAGAACACCTAACCATGTCAGAGAAAAGTTTTAAATCTGTTTATGGGCAATTCTGCTTTTTCTTCACCTCGGTTTCTATGAAGTTTATGTCTAAATTATAATAAAAGTTGGGGGCAAATGTGTCCAATCTCACTTAAGAGAGGGAGGGATGGACTAAAATGTTCTTTCTGACACGATAAAAAAAAAATCTCAAGTCTTTAACAAAGTGGGATGTTGAAGTAATTCTACATTACATGACACAGGAGTTGCTGATCTTCCCACGGGTACATTATCGTTTAGTGTATGTTAACAAGATAACAAGAACATCTGATTTTTTTTTTGCTCTCTGAAAGTCATCAAAGTTTAGATATCACCTTGCAGTAGCTGCTGATCTACCATGGCCTTGTTCAGCTTTGTTGTGCTGTTTTTTTTGTTTTTGTTACTGTTTGTTCTATCAATGTGATACTGGATCCATGCTAAGCATTAAAACCACCTACACTACAGGCCAAAAGTTTGGGAGCAAGGCCAATACAGGTCAAACACAAGGAAGCAGCGTCAAATTTTTGCCCACAATGCCTTTTTTAAAAACTAGTGTGAGTTTATGTAATTTGGGATGTTTTTACTTTAAGATCAAACTTTGCTGTCCTTTACATGCATCATTTTCCTCAGTTTACCTGTAGTACACATTGATGTTACCCGACTACTGCTGAATAAATGTCAACAAAAGAAAAGAGCGACTTTGTTTTAGGGTTGAAGAGATTTGCAAGAGACAACTTCAGTGTAAAATAAAAAAATAAAAAAATTTTAAAAAGTGTTGCATTTTTCGCTTCAATTCTTTAACTTCTGAGAGTCTGCATTCAAAAATTCCAATGAATCGCAAGCCTTCAAATGTCAAATGAACGACCACAGAAATTGCTAGAAAAAGCAACTGAGGAAGGCAAGAGTGCAGATTTTTATATTGAGGAAGTAAAGATATACTGAAAGAGAAATTGCAAAAGGCTTCATGGTGTCTAACAAAGAGGTTCACTACACTCTGAAGAGACCAGAAGAAACTGGAAGTTATAATGAAAGGAATAGGTCTGGAAGAAAGAGAGTTACTGCAAAAGCAAAGATAAACATTAAGAGGTCAGTAAAAAATAACATCACAAGTAAAGAGATCAATGTGACAAGGTCAAAACCCTGTATGCTTCTTTTTCTGATAAGTTAATCTTTGTATAATAGTCTTGTTTGTTTTGCTGCAAAGTATACCCATGAAACCATGTTTTTTGTACAAGTTTGATCTTGCTTCCAAACTTTTGGCCTGTAGTGTACACCAAACAATACTACAAATGAAATGGTGAAAGAAATGGTAGATCAGTAGGTCCTGTGCTCTGTAGGGTTAAATCACTACTGTATTGAGAAGCAAAGAAAAAGGCCTCAGGCCCCAGTGACAAAGCAAACTCTCACCATGGTGCACACTGGAGCTGCTGGTCTACTGCTTTAGAATAGGTACGTTTTAATGTGACACACATAAACAGTGCCAGACTTCAAAGTAGCTCTTGGGAGCACAAAAGTCACACAACAACCCATATAGCAACAAGCCAGGGAAGGAGCAGACCAGCAAGTCCTGTGTCCTGTGAGGTTAAGCCACTGCTTTTGTGAAAGCAGTTTGAAGGTTTTGAAGAGAGCAACATAACAGCAGATTCTGGTGAGAATTTTTTATCACCTCTCTACAAAATATCTGAGGCAAAACCTTAAAATCTTGACTCGATGGGTGCCTGCAGTCGCCACCCCATCAACTCAAGCCTCAACATATGTGTCACTGAGCAACAATTAAGGCCTCTTCTCCTTTTATATTCATTTTTTCTCACAGTTTCAGCTTTTTTCAGAATGAACATAAAGTTTTTGGAGCACCAGCAGGAGGCTGCAGACACCCCAGAGGACATTTCACCTCACTTACCCTCCTGTCTTCACCCAGTCTGGAGCTCCACTGCTGTTACAGAAAGCTCTCATTAACTCCTAAACACATTTGTCTACCTTTCCCCAGGGACCGTCCCTCTCTGATGTGTGTCTCCGCGCCTCATCACCACCCTCAGGTCGACAGCTATGATAAGACTCTGCTACAGCAAATCCAATCCCTTGTCAACACTCGGGGGTCAGATGTACCCCCCCCCCCCCTCCCTCTCTCCCTCTCTCTCTCTCACCCTTGGTGTCTGCATCCTCCCCAGGAGAGGGGCTGTCTGTGTCCACGCTGTACAGCCCTGCTGTCCCCTGGCTCAGACCATCCCGCTCCTCATCTTCTTCCCCATTTGTTTCCTCCTCTTCACCTAAAACATCACAGACCATATCCATACAAGGGTGTTAATTAAAACGTCAATTAGAGTGACTGAGGCAACAAATCCGGTTTTGCAAATCTGATTTTCATTCTGTGCTTTAAAAGGCGAGCTTAAAGCATGCAAATGTGTTCTTGAGTGTATGAAAAATAAAATAAGAGATGCAGCTGAGACCAACAAAAAAAAACACTCTCAGTGTTTCAGAGCTCTGCTAAAATATATCAGTCTCTGCTTTAAAAGCTCCACTGGAAGAAAATGTAAATTTCCCTGTCAAAAAAAGTGATAATTGCAGTAGTGTATGAAACAAACATGGCAGTCTCTCTCTGTTCCCCGCAGTCAGGCATTCCTGGGACAAAAGTGCCATTTTCTGCGACAAATCGGTAAATCAAAGAGACGTGGAGACAGACAATGCTTTTTGTCTGGTGGGCGGCTCTGCGCTTGTCAGTTCATCTCTTGACTGTAAAAGAGCGGCGATGTGACACCCCGAAGCGCAGCGTTATAACACCATCTATTATAAAGAAGACAATACCAAATCATGATCACACTTTGCTCAGGAAAAGAAGCAAAGCAGGAAGCGTTAACTTGACTTTATAGCTCCTCATCCTCCAAGAGGAGTAACCCTAACCGACCCGACACTTCCAAGTAAAAGTGATACTTCGATCACTTGGTTGATCCGGATAAGTTGTAATAAGATTACAGACTATCACTGCTCTCAGTCTGCAGAGTTAACGTCTCCTCCTGAGGATTTTGGTGCCACTTTTGTCCAAAAACAGGCAGAAATGCGTGCACTTGAAAGCACAGCGTGTCCTCTATCAAAAATCAAAGCAAAGTAAAATGGCGAGGATTGGGCAACTGTAGGTAATTTTAGAGATCCTGCAGCACTGAAAATACTGGACGTCATCCCAGACGGGCACAACAAAACCCTCGCAGATATTAAGGAAACTACAAAATCGCACCAGCGGACTAATCATCACTATTGATCCACGCGTGGCACACACACAGAGAGAGCAGAAACACACGCAGAGAGCAGCTTTACGAGCTTTTTGACATGCATGACATGGGCTACCTGCAAGGCTGTGCGCGACATTGATTTTCTTTAACATTTTAAAGAGTTTTTAATGGCTGTAGTCTGGATTGAATGTGACGGAAGATGCGGTGCGAGACGCGTAAAGAGCCGCCGCCGCCGTGTGATCCGAGGGCACGCGGTGCTCAGGAATTACAGCGCGCGGTACTCACCGGTCCGCAACCGCAGTGCATCGGACTCCGGGCAGCTGAGGCCAGACAGTTTTCCGCTATTGTTTGGGTCTACGGGGAGGTGGAAGCAGCCATTTTGCCCCCATATGCACCGCTAAGCTAAGGCGTGACCAATCGAGTGGAGGCGGAGGTTGGGATACATGCACCGAGTGCCACATCAACCATGGGCATGAGGGACTCTGTCTCTTTCTCTCCCTCTGCCTCTCCTTGATTTACTTCACAGACAAACCCTAATTCAAACACTTCACTCCGTGCACAAAAAGAGCACACTGACAAACTCATCCAAACAACAGCAGCAGCATCTGAACTCCTGCAGCCTCAAGCTTTAACTCTGTCTTTTCATCCCTCCACATGTAATCCACTGATCTCAAAGTCCAAACAATAACCACATCACCAGGAGGTAACTACCAAACACACCAGCAACCACAAACACTCTCCACAAAAGATCCTTAAAAACTTACCCTCACTTTCTTCACCACCGTCCTCCTTCTTGCACTGTTGAGGAGAAGCTGGAGGAAGTGCATCAGTGACAGCAGCACTCAGCATCCTTTCACTTGTCTCCCCCTCGAGTTTTACCTCAATGATTCCCTCCCTGTCTTCCTCAGTTCCCCCCTCCTCCTCCTCATCATCCTCCTCCTCCTCCTCCTTTGGGGGAGCAGTGGGGATTACAAGGTCTGGCCTGCTGGAGAACAATTCCCTTAAGATGTGGATGGGTGAGATGGTGACATCCCAGTTGGTGATGCCAAAGTCGCGGAGGTGGGCGCGGGCGTGGCTGGACAGGCCGGCCCGGGTGTCAAAGCCAGCGCTACAGAACTCACAGTGCATGACGCTGAATGTGTCCGGGTCAAAGTTGGCGACTGTGGAGAGGACAGGAAATACTGTTGAGACAATGTGTGGTTAATTATTTTAAAATTCACCTTTCTGAGGTTAGATCTTTGCAAGATAAACTGCAGTTTGGGCTATTTCTGTTAAATTACACATTGTTTTATTTTTCCACATGTGCTAAAATGTCCCCAATTTGTCAACCTCTTAATGGTCATCAAAGATTAGGTTACTGGTTCCTCACCTTTTCCAATTAAATGCCCACTTTAAAGTCTCTACAAGTTTTGCAGCCCAAATAGGAGGCAAGAGCACTTTTTTATTGATTATTGAACATTTTTTATATTCTTTTAAACATCACTGAGTTGTAAGATTTAAAACATTTATCTGTATATCGTATATACAGAGGTGCACCTCCTTCTCCCACACAAGTTTGGGAATCACTGGGTTAGATGAAGAGAAAAGGTGGCTCCTCAGAGAATAACAAATCAGAACATAGCACAGTGAGTAGGTAAAGTACAGCCTGAAGAAATACATACTATCAACAAGCCGCTGACCTTTTTTCTTCTTCTTCTGATAGGAGAACTTCTTCTCAATTGCATTGACTTCCTCAGGAGAAATGAAGTGACGCACGTTGTAGCTGACGCCCACTCGGTTCAGGTGGCCCCTCACGTGGTTGGCAAGCCCGATGCCGTTGTGGAATCGATCGGGGCAGTAGGGGCACTTTCTCTCTACACTCTTCAGCTCGTCCGTGTTCTCATCAATCTCGTCATCGTCTTCATCCAAGATGCCCTCTGACAGTAAACGTCGCACATGCTCCTCATCAATGTCGTATCCATCCTCGTCACTATCAATCTCCGCAGAGGCAGCGGTAACTCGGCTGCTCTTCCTTAAAAAGAAAACCTTTCCGTTTTTCTCTAGCTCGTCTTCGTCCTTCACGCTTCTCTCAGGGGGGAGCGTCAGCGTGGGGCTGCGCTGTGCCGAACAGTCATCTAGAAGGACAAAAGAGTGAATACTGAGACAACAGGACGTTTGTGAGCATCAATAGCAAGTCTGCGCCTTGTAAAAACATGCATTGTGTTTACATCAGTCAATGTTGCAAACACAAAGAAAGAATGTCAATGTACAAAGTATGCAGAAGAGCAGTAACTCTCACTTTCTGCATCTGTTCTTCATGCCTCAGACATCTCCTGTCTCTGCAACAGGTCATTTCTAAGCATCTTTCGAGGTCTGCAGACAGCTCAACTCTCTTTGGCTTTGGTCTCACCTGTGTTTGATGCTGCTCTGTTGCCAGGTTTCACATCCACAGGTGAGTCTGCTTCTCGCTGAGAACTCTTCGTTTCCAGCTCCGCAGTCTCATCTTCTTCCTGCTCTTCCTCCTTGTCATCCTCCAGCCCAGGGTGAAACTTGACCTGATTGGTCCAGGCCTTTCCTCTCCTGCTGAATCTCCTGTTCCTACCACACCTGAGGACCACCTGACTTCGGGGATGAGCAGAATCACCGTCTGATGTCGGACAGTCCTCTAAGGCTGTGAGTCCTTTTGTTGCATCATTCAGAGATCCAGATCCAGAGAAGAGGTCAGGGTCTACTACGCCTGTTTTTGAGATCTGTCCTTGGTGAACAAGTTTCTGATGTTCCCTCATTAAGGTTTGACTGGAGGTCTTGAAGGCACAGTGACCACAGGACAGAGAATCAGATCTGGAGCAGGATGGTGAACCCGAGGACAGGGAGTTGGACTGAGGAGGTTTCTTTTTGTTATGCGTCTTTGTGTGATTGGCCAGAGCCTGCGGGGTTCTTGTGCTGAAGTTACACTTGGTGCAGATGAAGCGACGACGATGTGCAGAAACAGCACCAGCCCGAGCTGGAGACTTCACTGAATTTGGAGGAGTTGCATCAGAGTTGAGAACAGCTGGACTTGCTCCAGGTGTCGAAAGTGGGGTTGGGGAAAGAGCTGGAGACGAGACTATTTCTGGGTCTGACATTTTGCCTGCATCTTGCTTCATATCGGAGTCCAAGCTCAAGAACTTCCCCACATTGGTTTCAAGTTTCTGATTCTCATCTGTCTCATTCTCATTCAGTTTCTTGATCTCCTCGAGGATCTTAAGCCGGGACTCCTCATGGCGTCTGTGGTGGTCAGTCAAAGCGAGACGATCCGGCAGATTCCATCCACACTCCACACACTGAAAACGTCCACCTTTCCCTAAACGCCGGCTCTCACAGTGCTCGACTATGTGCTCTTGCAGGTGCTCCTGCTTTTTGAAGTATATGCTACATTCCACACAGGTGAAGATTTCTTTCCCTGGTGCTTCACTACTCTCCACCTCGTCTCTCTTTGCTCCTCTGTCTCTGAACTTTATGGGTTCATCCACCGCTTCAAAGTCGGCCTCCTCAAAGTCGTACACCCCTCCGCCTCCGTCCAGCAGTGCCGGATCAGCAGGTTTTGGTTTCTGTGAACTCACTCTTGCTCGCTTGCCACTCGCATGTGAAGTGCGCTTCAAGGTGCCAAGACCGGAGAAGGGCCTGAGCAGCGCCCTCTTCTTCCTGCACCGCTGGATGAACGTGCAGTGAGCCCAGGGAGCAGGAGGGGGGCTCTCAGGGTCTGAGTCTCCAGGGAAGCTGTACACATCTCTCTCAGGCTCCTTGGTTTCTTTCCCCTTGGGCCTCTTCTCATCCTCCCTATTGTCTGCCTCCTCCTCCTCCTCCTCCTTGTCTGTTTGGCAACCTTCCTTTGGTTTAACTTTGGACAGAAACAGCTCTGCTCCTTCAGTTACATTCCAGACTTTGCTGTCTGACACTGTGAGGAGAAAACGGAAGAATCATCAATGAAAGCAGCCTAAAAATACACAGAAAGATACAGGCAGATTTTCTTTCTTCCTTATGGCTCTTACAGTCTGTTGGACCAGGCTGAGATGTATTTGGCTCGTCTGTCTTTGTGCTCTCATTGTTGTTGTAGTGGTGCCCCTCTACAGGGGCGGGTGAGTCAGTCTTGCTGTGCAAGAGCTGCCATTTATCAGGCTCTTGGTCTTCTTCGCTATCAAGTCTGAATGGGATAAGAAAGTTAAACATTTCATGGCTTCTGGACATGTAAAGCAGCATAAAATTCCTTTACAGATAAAAAGAGGATTGTTTCTTCTATTCTCAGGGTCAAAGCTACCAGAGAGGGAATGTCCTCGAGATACTATTTCTGAAATTTTTTAACTCGTGAACCCCTGAATTCCTTATATTCAGTCTCATATTGCATGATAGAAAATTTATGTTGACAAAGACATAATCTTTGAACAAGATGGATGACATAACAGCCCCCTAAAAATGAAGGCAAAACATCTAGATACTGATGACAGCAGCTTTACATTGGCTTCATCTTTCTAGAGTCACTGGATCTAAACCTATAAACAGCTTCCTTCAGAGCATCATCCTCCCCCTGCTCCTCACCTGATTCCAGAAGAAGGGGATCCTGGGCTGTGAGCAGCTAGACCATGAGGGTTAGAAAAGTGCTGTAGCTCCTCCTCTGACACACAGCAGCACGCAAAACACACAACCACAACAACATCACTGCACAGCTTAAAGGCTACAATGAAAAATACAGTCAGTACTACAGAGGGAGAGAGGGAGAGAGACTTCTGACTACATGCAGACTGAATCACATGAAGAACAGTAAGAAGACAACAAGGATAAGTAGCTAATACTCTGTACAAAGTGTTCCTGAGAAATGTGCAACAGGTTTCCAATAAGCCATGTGTTACCGTCAAGTGTTTCCTTTTCAGAGTCAGAGTCCCAGCTTAGGGAGGAGGGAAAGGCTGAGGACCTGAATCTCCTCTGTGCATTCCTCCCTGCATCTGCGCTCTCAGTCTGCTTGGGTCCCTCTTCTGCAGCTGGGGTCCACGAGCATTTGGGAGACTTCAGGCCATCACTCACGTCTTGAGAACATGAGGTCTGAAGGAGATTTTTTTAAAAAAAGGACATTATAACTTTTACAAATGTTAGCACCAAATTTTACTATTGACATTGATGAGTCTAGTTTTGCTTGTGGTTTCTGCCTGTTGAGGCTGTATATGAAATGGACGCAATCTTGCTTGGCTCAAAGTGAGGCCGCCACAAAGACTGCTCCCCCTGGTGACTGGCTGCAGTATAAGTCAAAATTCCATCTCCCTCATTTATTCAAATGGGGCTGTGGTCAACTTAAAAAAATCAATATACTTCGTGGAAATGTTTCTCTCATCCCTATGCAGTGGTGATATGAAGCTATCATTGAGCTGCACTATGTTCAACATTTCTTTTACATTATACATGAGAGTTTAAAAATGGGGGTTCACATCTCTCAATGAATTGTGCAAACCCTTTGTTTTTTACACTTCATAAAAAGTGAGAGGCCTCTGTTTACAGGGAGGGTCTTCAGGATTTTCCTAAGAAATAAATGTCACGCGGATAACCCTGCTCGATTGTCATCTCTGGGCCTCTGTAAATTTGTGTCTGTGTCTTTGTTTGCCTCCCCCTCTGCCTGTATGTTGGTCTTTTGGTTGACTTGAGACGTTTTTGGGTTACAAGTAGGTGTGGTGACCCCAGCAAGTCACAGGGCCCCCAATGTGCCAGTAACTGTGTTGTTAAAAGCGAGTGAGGGAGGCTACCCCAAGCAGCCATAATGCGGAGAATAAATGAGACAATATTAGCAGGATACGTTAATCACCAACAGGAAGTCAGGTGTGTGGCTGTTGAATTTCTCCCCGTGTAGAAATGCAATCCTGCAGGTGCTCCCTGGGCTGATGAGTGTGCTCACAAAGTTTAGACTGTTAGCTACAATCAGAGGAAGTGTGTGTGCACTGTCTAAGCCACAGAGGACGAGCCCAGTTTGGATGTTATGCTTATAAACAGGAACGAACATTCCTGCAGACCCTACCTTGAAAGTCTACGGTTGAGAGGAAGTTCATTCTTGAAAGTGGGATCAAGGGCCTGTGTATGTTGGTGATAATGTGTGGTGAACAGACGGTTATGCAATTTAGAAACCCAACAGGGTGAGCAGGACCCTGGCATGAAGCATGCAAAGCGTTTTTGTGGTCAAAAGAGGTTCTTGCCTACTTTCTGGAAAAGTTATTATTGACAATAATGATGATAATGTACTGTTTTTATTGCACAAAGGTATTCAAATAACTCTCAAGACTCGCCTGAAGGAGACACAAATGAGTCAACAGGCAGAGGGGAAATGTGAAGGACTTCATTACTTGGACTGATTTGATATGACATCCAGCATCAGGTTATCTCAAGGTCCCCTTCGCATTGTTGGACCAAAGTTGGGTCTCTTTAAATAATAATACCAAACTTCATCTGCACGTATGTGTAAATGAAAATTGAATAAAAATACTAGAGGTAATTTTGTGAGTTTTCCTACCTGTAAGGTGCAGCTGAGGAAGGTGTCAGGGTTTTGTGCTGAGTCAAAGGATGGGGGCCCATAGCTGGTCCCTGGGGTCAGGGGTCGCCCTTCTGGCTCCATTGTCCCCCAGAGAACAGTATGGAGTCCCACTGGTGACCAGCTGGCCTACATTGTGCTTTCTCCTCTTTTTCCTGCAACCAACAAACAGGAAAACAAACACAAGATAAAATAAAGTTTCTGATGCCTTAAAAGTTTGAAATACACAACAAATCTGCTTCCTGCTGGGCTCAACCTTCATGCAAAATATTTTGACCAGGCAGCAGAAAGTAGGAAGAAGAATCTTACAGCATATCAGCAATAGAAAAGTGCCAAATCTGCAGGATCTGAATGTCCCCAGTATCTTTTCCAGCTGTAGTTATCGGAGTGCCTGACCTATTTTCTCTTCATGTCTGGTCTTAAAGAATGAAACTGTGCGCCCAAATGGTTACATAAATAAGTGGCCTTTATATTCAGGCCCATGTCCTCTCCTGCTGCCCCTCTGAAAAGCAGCAGATGCCCGGGCACGTCAAGGTATCCCCCGGGTCTGCGTCCCTGTCTCCCGTGGACAAGTCTCCTATCGATCCGATCTGTCAGGTGACTGTTACAACAATGCATCCACGCACGGTGCATTTTCAGCCCATACCGCCCAGAAACTGCAGCTTTTTAAGTGCAAATACTCACAGAAATCGGCCTGGTTTGCGGGTCGCAGAGGAAGCAGGCTGTTCAAGCACCGTTCGTCATAGTTTGGGGACGGAGCTGAAGGTTTTACGCCCCGACACGATGCCCTCCGGAGGCTTTGACCGCTCCTGCGGGCAAAGTTGCTCTTTTAATCGCTGCTCGGGGTTTCTGCATGGATCCCTGGAAGATGCCAGGCAGAGGACTCCATGTTATTTGGCTTGCAGGCACGCCACGGCTGCGTACGTAACGTCAGCGGGGAGGGCGAGGAGAAGAGTTTGGAGTAAAACACCGCGGACAAGTTGAATAAGTTCAACTTTTACGACTGCTCTGATTTCATGAGTGTTACCGTGAGGTTACGCAGAATTACGTCAAAGTCTACGTCTCCAAGCGCTATTTAAAAATGGAGACACTTTTCTCCGCGATAAATGTGAAACTGAATTTAGAGTAAGCGTTTCACAATGTAGAACAAATGAAGACAGATAACTTGATCATTTTTGAATGTTGACAATAAGTATTTTGAGACTCTTAACTTAAATCAGACTAAATATAACAAGCTGGCGCCTACGGTACAAAAGTTTAAGACGTGATTAGCTTCAAAGTGTGTCAACATTATAAATCTACTAGATAAATGAAGAACAGCTGTGATAATTAATCGATAATTAGGAGAAAAAGGAATCCTCAATGCTGGACCTCTGTAAACACCGTTACCTGTTCATTTGGCGCCCTCTACTGGCGGAAGGGGAAAGGTGTTCGTGCGCGCTCGCGCGTGTGTGTATATCCGTGTGTGTCTGTGTCTGTGTCTGTGTTGTTTTAGCATACCTAACCGTCGGAAGTAGTGGACAAAACAACATTAGCACAACTTAAAACAGTTTCCTAAGAGGTTATGCAGCTGATATAGATACATACATAATGAAGAGTTGATTAGTGACTTAAATTTTGAAAGTTTGGGGGGACAGAATTCAAAGATTGAAGGCTACATATGTCTTGGAGGGTCTTATATAAAATCTTTTTATTTTTTATTTTTGTTTATCAGTCTATATTATTTTATTTGATTTTTGACATTATTATTATTATTATTATTATTATTATTATTATTATTATTATTATTATTATTATTTTTATTCTTTTTTGATTATTAATATTGGAATTTTGTGAGAGTACAAGATACTGTTCTGGAAATCTAAATTAATAGTTGGCAAACACTGTGCCAAAAACAAAGAGACCGAGAAATAGGCTTTATTCAGCCAGGTTTGCCAACTTCTGGCTAATTCAAGTCCTCTTATTGTCTTGGCAAAAAAATAATCCAAGGTCACAGGGAAATCTGTACAATTTGACTGAAGGACCAGATTTTTAAAAAATAAATGTTATTTATTGATTGATTGATGTATTAACTATTTAATAGAGGCCTTACCTCTTTTGTCTTCCATAATTTTAAAATACCTCGCTACTAAATTTGAAAAAAAAAAATACACTGCAGAGTAAGAAAGTTTTCACAGTAAAATTCAAAGCAGTTTGGTGCAATAGTTCTTGTGTCAAGGCACCAAAATTAAATTCCACAATGATAAAAACCGCTGTGGCCCATAATTGGACTGCACCTACAGCTATTTTGATGTTCTTTCACTTTAGATTTGTATTTATAGCTGTTGTCTCTTTCCAGGCAAACTATCTTTCATCCTGAATTAAACACACCATCATAAAAACATCAAATATTTCAACCTTTACTTCTCACTAATGTTCACAATAATCACTCAAGATGTGAAAAAACTGTAGCAGTCATAACATTAGAGCAAGATAAATATTTATTGAGTATTTTAGGGTCATCCAGTCATCTTCCTCTTGACAAGCAGGTCACTTGTTTCTTTATCTCCTAGAAAAAAAAATAAAAGAGAGAAATAAGAAAAACAGCCCTCAAGTCAGGAACAAAGTATTCAAATTATTTATGTAAATAAAAAATGATAAGTATCAGATTTGAACATCATGTGTGAGTCGTCCCGCTTACATTCCCCGTAGTGCTCCCAGTTTCTGATCTCATTGTAGAAAGCGTCTCCAGGACAGGATGTGCTCACCACCTGTCTGTGCCCCTGTAGGGTGAAATTGGCTTTCAGTCGCCCCCCACTGACTGCACAGGAAGCCAGCTGATCCCTCACAAGCCCCATGGAGTGCTGGGAAGGCAGACTGGAGGTGTAGTCTCCGATGAAGGATACGCCATAACCAATCGAGTTGTGCCCGAGGGTGTGGGCTCCCTGCCAGTGCCAACCTCGGCCCTCGTATATGAACCCGTCTGAGCCTGCAACGAAGCTGAAGAAGCACAGAGAGACTCAGACCCAAGTTTAACAAAACAGTTCACAAATGTCCCTCATTCTGTTTTTTAACTCATCTCATAAAGTTGAGGCATATTGTTGAGTTAGATTCTGCTCAAGGTTTCTGCCTTAGAGATTTTTCTAAGGTGGCAGATGATTGCTCACTGTTAGAGCCCAGCGTCATCTTTGTTGTAATTTGGTGCAACATGAACACTGATGTTTTGTTTTCACCTGTAACCGATGTCGTCCCAGCCTCTGTCATCCTGGTGAAAGCGCTGCATGGAGCGCATGTCCTCAGAGCACTGCTCAAAGGTCAGACAGGGCTGTCCAGGTATGAAGGTGTGGTGGATGAATAAGTAGGAGAGAGGAAGAGAGAGGTTGGTGGGGGTTCCTTTGTATGGCTTTGCTGCCCACATGCAGCGAGGAATGATGGGAGGGCAGACTGAAACAGATCAATAACTCTGGGTTAGTTTTCATGAAGTGAAGGACAGATGTCATCTGTTTATCCTCTCTTTTCATGCTCACCCATGTATTTGTGGACAAACTCCTTCATCCCCTCTCTCACCACTGCCCACAGCTGCCTCTTTTTCTTCCCCTCCATCTTTGAAAGGCCCTTCAGTCTCCTCTGCAGCTCCACCGCTCTCACCACCTGCCTGCTCAGCACTGGCGCCCGCACCAGCTCTCTGAAGTTGTCCCTGCGGCGCTGGCTGATGAGGCGCGGGGCCACGTCCAGTCCTCCTGCTCCCAGCTGGTGGTAGTAGTACTCCATCAGCAAGCTACTTAGCTTCACAGGACGTCTGGATGTGTAAGAGACCTCCATCCCCAGAACCACTCCATCCATGGCCCCGTTTATCTGCGCTGTGGTGAGCAGAGCCGGGCTGTCCGAGAGAGTGAACACCTGAGGGAAAGCGAGGTCGTCCCAGCAGCCATCAGGGCCCAGGAAGGGGTTCCCCAGAGATTTGTGCATGGAAGAAAGATCTAGGTCTTTAGCCAGGGTGAGTTGATACAGACCCCGAACAGACCCGTTAGACTGGGACAGAAGTCCAGCTTCTATTCCCAGGAGAAGCGGCGTGAGAGCCACTGTGGTGCCATCAGGAGTCAGGACCACACCTTCCTCTACAGCTGCTGTGGTGACTGAGTGAGGCACAGCCCACCTTAAGTACTCTAAGAGGTCAGGGGTCATTTTAGGACCACCAGAGTCTGCATCACTCAGGAAGTGCTGAATGAAAGCACCATTGAGGCCAGAAGCCCTCCACAGAGTCTTCAGCACAGACACTGGTGCAGGATCCTCATCCTCCAGCTGCTTCACCGCATGGATGAAGTCTCCCATGTGACGAGTAAAGAAAGCTAGAGACAAAGAGAGAAAACATATTTATACTTGACATGTAGGGGAACTATACAACCAGGTGGTAATCTAATTCGAATCAACCAGGATTTTAATCCATTGTTCAGTGAGTGTAAGGCAAACAGGGTTTAATCAAACATCTAAAAATCGAAATACCAGTCCTCTAAATAGGATGTTCTAGTACCAACTTTTTCACATGGAGCACCAAAATCCACACAGACTGAAAGATCCAACCTCATTTAATTGAGTATTTAATGTTTAATACATCAAACAGTTTCTTGTATGTCAGCAACCCAGGAACCAAACACAAAAATAAGATCTACATTTTTAATGTTAATGTCAAATATTGTTTGTATGACCCACATTTATCCAGTCTATTGCTGGGATTAGGATAAACATGTTTTCTGGACCAAAGCTTTTCAAATTTGTCTAAAAAGTTCAACAAAACAACTTAAGAAGACTGAACCGTTTTCAAGATTAAAATCAATCTGTTACTTTTCATCCTAACAAGAGTTTTTGAATGACCAAGCCCTTAATGAAAACTTACATAACAGTTTTTTCACTCCTGATAGCTTTACTCAGATTGTGTGACTTACCCTTATTTTTGGTGGATCTTAAAAAGATGTTTTTGCCTTCTACACAAGTGCAGATGAAGACTAGTGCCAACACCAGGATATGTTTCCAGCAGCTTCCCTCCATCCTGAACCTTCAGCTCCGGACTCTCAGTGTCACCTTGATTCCTCGCCCTCCTTTATAGACGTTCACATGCAGAGGAACTCTCTGGTTGTGTAATCACTGTAGACATACTGTGGACACGCCTCTGTTCACGCTGCTGGTGGGAAACTTACACCTGTGATGTTGGACTCATTTGCCCTCATGCTCAAGGTCTTCTCATAATTTACAAACACTGTCGGGCAGTTTTGGAGAAATTTTCAAGTTCTGCAATAAATCTCAGTCATGTCATGCATGTCATTAATGTGGTTTGTGTGACCGGGAATAAAAATCTGCTGTTCAAATCACTGGGATTCCTCTGTGAGGCAATAAGCATGTTGGTGTTAAAGTGCAGAGAAGACAAATCCAGGCTGCAACACGGAGGAAATTCCACAACAATGAATCACGTGTCCTGTGCACGGATAGAAAACTATATCCAAGTTGAGATATCTATTTTATATTGAATCATTACTCTATATTATACTTGCAACAGATGGCAGGTGCTGCAGAGAGTCTGTGCTTACACACAGAGCTTTATATTCACAGGTTTACTGTTTGCAGTGGCAGGGCAAGAACAGGAAGTCAGCGGTTGCAGTGGAAAGTACATAGAAGAAGGGTTGGAGATACAAATAGCAAAGGTCAGAAATATCAATCTGTTGTTACTGTAAACTGAACATGAATATGATCCAAGGGGCAGGGCAGGTTTTACAGTAGGAACATACTAAATGAAGGCATTTTTGTCGTTAATATGCTGTTGAATTTGAAACCAGAATGTTTTCTGCCTGTGCACAGTGTTAGACCAAATGAGGGAGAAAAATTACAATTGTCCTCCTGAGCGGCCAGTGCTTGTATCTTAATTTCATGTTTGAGGTTTGTAAAATGGAGAATGCGCTCATTTATTTTGGAAAAACACTGCCTCTGGCTATTAAAAATGAAAGCAATTCGAATTCTCAAATACCTTCAGTGTTTCAACTCTAGTATTTGTTTAACTGAGCACCTGTGTATAATCTACTGTTATTTCCTACTCACAGATCTCAAACTGGGAGAGGTAAGGCTTGAATCAAAGCATAAACCAAAACAATACTGCAGCCTATGAATGAATACAACATTGAAACATATAGGACATTAAAACATAATTATCAGAGGTAAAAGAGCATATTTCGTGTTGGGAATGCACTTTACAGCAATGCATAGTCGTATAAAATACACAGTAACAGTTGCACACTGCTGTCAAGAGTGAGGGAGTAAGTGTGTTACTCTTCATTCAGCATTATAACAGCATGGGGAAACTGTTGGACAGTCCTGATCCTGATGCTGCAGTTTGTCCTCTCAGGTACAGGCACAGGGAACAGACCATGTGTTTATGTGCTGTAGAAAAGGAGTGTGGAAATACATGATGAAGTTGATCATTATGATTGTGGGAAGATGATGCTTGCCGTGGATAGTTAAAGTGGGGGAACTGCTCATGTAAACCATAGACTGTATAAAACATGTAAACACACTGATGTGTAGTAGTTGAGCTGTACTCCGGTGCAGTAGGCGGCGCTGTGTGATTAGCTCTGATTTCAAAGCTGCAAATGTAGGAGAAGCTGTGGAGGCTAAACAGGGAGTGTCGCTGAGCTGAAAGAAGGTTCGACAGTCTTTAAAAAATTCAACTGGAAATAGAAATATGTGTGTATGTTTCCAACGCTCCGTGTAATTTATATCGTTTACGACACAGTACCTGCGCATACTCGTCTGTAGCTGTGGTAATTACCAGTTAGCTTTAGCGGCTAACAAGCTAATAATGATGATCAGCTGATGAGTGTTGCTGTAGTTGGAGCAGACACTGTGTGTGTGTGTGTTTTGCTGAAAGAATTTAAAGGATGTCAGTTGTATTATCGTACGAAAATCACCTCGATACATTTTGGATAGTTATCAATTTAGCTTTGGATGAGTTTATGTCAAATACAGTGAATTTAGCAGGTTATCCGCAACTGTTTAAGGGGAGATAATGGGAAAAATGCTCCTGACCCAAACCCACTTTACTTAGACTTTATAGATAGGGACTAGATTTTATAAGAGAAGCCTCTGACTCTTTAAAGTAAACTTTCAGATCTGAGAAACTTAAATCTAGTTGTTTATTTACTCCCAGACCACACTCCTCTAAGTGCTGATACACAGGATGTCCATGAAGTCTCTTCACAATTTCAAAAATGAAATACAAAAGCAAATGAACAGACTGAAATGAACGGAATTTGTCACCGAATGAGGAGTACATGTTGAAATAACTCAATAGGAGAACTAATTCTGCAGGAGAACACAGAAAGGCCTGTCTTAAACAATCAAAGTTGTAATGTGTATCTGACTTTGTTTCAATAAACCATCAAAGACAGTGTGCCTTTCCCTGAGGAGGAGCCATTGTTTCTGAGTTTTTTTAACAGTATTTCTTATCAACAGGATCCCTGAAATGCACAAATGCAATGTGACCTCAAACTTTGACAACTACTGAGTACAAGGCACAAATTCTGTGGAAGATATCTCATCTATTGCCTTTGTAATATATATTTTTAATTGTACAGAGACTTTATGGACACCTTGTATAACCCAATTCACAGACTTATCAGATCTTGCCTAAATAACTACATTCAAGCTTTGTGAAACATAGTTTCAGATTTGTTAAACTGTCATTCTGTTTGTTAAACTGCATTTACAGTGTCCCTTCTTTAATTTAGACTGATTGATCAGGTGGACTTAGCAATGGTTGAATTAGATACTTGTCAGCGCTTAATGCTTTTGTAGGTTTTTCTGGTTAGCTCATCCCGTTAGTTGAAAAACTGTCTGCCACATTAATCATGTAAATATTGGGACAGATTTTATTTTCATACAGCTAAGATATGTAACAACAGAAACTGTACCAGTTTGTTTAACTTGTGTCAAATCCTCATCAGCAAACGTCAGCAGTAAACCTTTGTGTCAGTGGCCTTGATTTGTTTTCACTCTAACAGAAAATGGACACACGGTTCACTCGAGGGAAATCCAACATCCTGGAGCGGCCTCTGACCCGACCAAAGACTGAGGTCAGCGTGAGCGCCTTCGCCCTCCTGTTCTCAGAGATGGTGCAGTACTGTCAGAGCCGAGTGTACTCGGTGTCGGAGCTTCAGACCCGCCTTGCGGACATGGGTCAGAGTGTGGGAGCCAGCATGCTGGATGTGCTGGTGCTGAGAGAGAAGAATGGAAAGAGGGAGACTAAAGTGCTCAACATGCTCCTGTTCATCAAGGTAGAGATTTACAAAGGTTCACAGTAAGAGCACTTTTCCCTTAAGTGTGTTTGTGTCATGTTTAGGCTGGGACATAATACCAATGAGACTCAAGCAAATTTTCAAATTGTGACACTATTGTTGTGGAGCGATCAAAAGGAAGAGACTCCAGGCTACTCTGAACGACTTATTCAAAAAGCCACATGAAAATTCAGCAAGATGGATACAAGATTTGCTCAAATTGTAACATAACAGGTCATGGAATTTCCCTAAAAAGGCAAATTTTCAAGGCAACTACAAAGGAGGCTTCAAGAGTGTTGTGAATGCAAGGTGCCAGAAATACCTGGATGTTGTACTGATTCTGATAAATTCTCAGTATTCAAAGTCCCACCATCATCACACATTTGTCCTCAGACACTGAAGCCTGGAGTGGTGTAATACTGGTGTCCTGGTTTGTGATTTCACATCCCATTTAGGTGTTGCAGAAGATGCAAGGCCCAGACGTATTGGTATTAGCTAATCTCATACAGTCACAAATTTCCTACTGTGTTCTCACATCAGCTCATCCTGACCTCTTGCTTGAAGTGTTGCTGGAATAAAAATTCTGGATGGAAGTCGTGGTGAAAAATTGTCCATTTGCTCTCGCACTTTTGGGACATTGTTGGGAGCAGAGAGCTTCTGTGAAAGGAGTTGTTAGTTGAGAAGATTTTTAACTGTCAGTTTTGTCACCTTTAGGTAAACGTCTGGAAGTCTTTGTTCGGGAAGGAGGCAGATAAACTGGAGCAGGCTAATGATGACGACAAAACCTATTACATCATTGAAAAGGAGCCCCTCATCAACGCGTACATCTCTGTGCCCAAAGAGAACAGCAGCCTGAACTGTGCTGCTTTCACTGCTGGCATCGTAGAGGCCATCCTCACACACAGCGGCTTCCCCGCCAAAGTGACAGCTCACTGGCACAAAGGCACCACACTGATGATTAAGTTCAACGAGTCTGTCATAAGCAGGGACAAAGCTTTGGATGGAAGATAAGAGAGACACAACTGTGCGTAAAAAGGAAACATTTTCTAGGTGCAGGAGAGAGTGTGATGCTCCTGTCCTTACAGAAGGACTCTGATTTGGGGGGATGACTTCACAATCCTGGACCACACTTAGAGAGGAAAAATGCAGTAAATGGGTTCATTGAAGGAAAACAACCCAGTGATTAAAGAGTCACAGAGCTTCTCAGTGTTACATTTACAGAGAGAGGTTTACACTCATGAAGTTAATCCTCTGTTCTTCATTCCACGCCATCTACAGCTGCTTGTTTGCTCTCTGTGAAACGATATGTGATTCTGTTAGTTGCTGTATTGTACTGTTAATGTCTTTCACGCATGAGTTTGCAGGAATAAGTAAAAAACCTGTGGATTTAAAATCGACACACATTTCCAAAAGCCATTTATTCTTTTAAGACTATTTCTGAGACCCAGTCATGAGGATTGACTGATGCCCTGATACTGATGTTAATAAAAAAACAACGGTCACTTTTGTGAAACACAAATCTTCTTAGGGAGCTGTCATAGACTGGTGCTCTAGCATTAATTGTGACTCAGTTAACTGAAAGAGAAAATGCTCCAAAATCTACTGTATTTTATGTCTTGTGTCAAAATATTCTCAGCAGGATGTACAGGATGTCTTTTTTTTTTTTTTTTTTTTTTTTAAACAACAACAAGCCACTTAAACCTTAGAACAAGGTAAATGAAAGGTACAAAACCAGAAGACCGAAACACAAGGCAGATTTAGGAAATATAAGGTTGACTACAGGGATGTACAATGAAAATGGCAGTTTATTTGTTAAATTTGTCCTACTTCAAGTCTGGGTTTTTTTTCAGAGCAGCCTTGGCTTGATCCTGAAAAAGGAACCTCTGATACTATCATTGCTCTTACACCAGGAGTTTTAAGTGCTTTTAATGGGATTACATGTCTAAAACATAGTGATAATTACGTAAAGACACGAGTTGAAAAGCCAGCAAGGGCATGTTGGATATTTTTTTATTCTATGCTTCAACTTCTTTAAAGTGCCCGGACATTATTCAACCAAAAAGTACAAAATTATATTGAACTATAGATTCCAGTACGTTGCATAAGTTATCTTCAGCACAAAGGTGGATAATAATGATAACTTTATTGATTCAAGGCCTATCATCAATTTTATGTCATAAAATTTTAGAAGTTTATAATTCAAGCTGCAAAAGTAAATTAACATTCTATGAATTAATTTCGTGGTTTTTGGTCAGTAAAAGTGTCAGACTTCCTGAATCCACCCTCATTTCTAGGATTTGTGTAACCATTAATAAAAAAAAATAAAATTAGTATTGATGGCTCATGGTTTGTCTGTCTAGAATAAAATACTCTTAAAATAGAAACCTCTCCTTGTCCCTGTACATTTGTTACTCTGCACTGACAGACTGATAAAGTGAAACTCCTTCATGCCTCTGTTCATATGCTAATTCAGCTTCAATCTCGCCAATCTTCTCAGACATCTTTTTAATCATCTCTCCCATCTCTAACAAAGACAACAGCAGTCACGTGATGATGTCATGTGATGACCAGGAAGCTGCAGTGTGTTTACCTCTGTGTGTCATCCAAACAGACCGACACCCAGCATCATTTAAATGTGATAAGAAAACAAGCTCAGAAAGATGATTTCATTCGCTGCTCGGTGTTAGAACCAACAATGTCTTTCTCCATCATCTCGGCGTGAACGTGAACGCCTCACCATGGCGTCTTCAGGGTACACTCAGGACAGCGCCACAGGTTTGTGAATGAAAACAACATTTCTGTCTCTGCATGGCCTCACTCCGTCTATCAGCCATTGTTTCTCTTTCTTTACATGATATAAATCAATCCACATCCACGTTTGTGATTGTGTTTACAATAAGACGCGTTTAAGATGATTTCCGGGTTGTGATTTTCAGCCTTCGAAATCACAAATGCTTTAAAGGAGTGAAACAGAGATTTTGTTTCCTGCAAGCAATTTTGCGCATATGTGCATGTTTCTATTCATAGCTTTAGAGCATTACCTCATCGTGTTATTGGCAGTTTATACAATTACAGATCTGCACGCACAGGTAAATCACAGCTTAAAGGGACAGTCCGTAGAGTTTGCAGTGGAGTCACCAATCGGGCTGCTTTTTTGAATTCTCATATTTCAAGAAGACAGTTTTTTCCAGTTTCTAAAAGCTTCTGTGAGGAACTTTAGTTTGTATTTATAAAATATATTTTTAAAATAAATGAAATTAACCCTGCTGTCTGTTAACTATACTTGTAACTATACTCTAATATTTCTCTTCACAACTGACCAACCATAATTTCACCACTTCATGACTTCTCATGGTGGCGCTAATGATATTTATGTGCTCTTAAACTTTCCTGAACTGTTTTTCAAGCATGATGTATTTCTGTTTGCTGTTGTGATAACAATCTCAGCAAAATGGAGATAATACTGGTTTTAGCCCAGAGTCATCGCATTATTATAAACATTCAGACACAACATGACATGGCCATGTAATGTCTGCACATCTGGGACTTCTGACTTAATAATGCAGCAAATTTGCCACTTTTTTAGAAGAAATAAATCTTGAAGCAGCCCCAATACACTGTTGCACTGATTGTGAGAGTACCATCAGTGTTTTTATTGCACCTGCCATCCACAATAGAAATGCAGACCAGCTGTATTGTGATTGTTTTCATGATTGCTACTTGTTTAAAGATGACGTTTTCTAATTTCCAGAGAAGGAGCGTCTCCTCTCTGCAGAGCGCAGCTACGGGTCCCAGGACCTTCTCGGAGATGGCAGCTCCCATCCGACTATTATGGTTGAGCCGCCCTACAAACAGGAGGAAGAAGAGGAAGAGGAGGCTCTGAGAAGAAAGCTCAAATACTTCTTCATGAGTCCTTGTGACAAATATCACGCCAAGGGACGCAAGCCTTTCAAACTGGGGCTGCAGCTGCTCAAAATCATCATCGTGACCGTGCAGGTGGGAACAGATTATACTTTGAGTGCTTTTACTGGAAAAGGTTTTAAATACTGACTCTGACCTCTCTTCTTTTGTCCCTGTGTGTGTGTGTGTGTGTGTGGGTGTGTGTGTGTGTGTGTGTGTGTGTGTGATTCAGCTGGTGTTGTTTGGTCTCAGTAACCAGATGGTGGTGACATTTAAAGAGGAAAACACGGCTGCTTTCAAACACCTTTTCCTGAAAGGTTTCCAGGACAACATTCCTCAGGCCGTCCACACGCAGAAGGAGCTCTACAGTCACATTTACTTTGCCATCGAGCAGGTAACTTCATGCATACATATGTTTTTCAGGGGTTAGTTTGCTGAGTGCATATTTTCTCAAACAGTTATTAGGTGTAACACCTGACAAACTCCCCATGTCTGACTTTTGTAATGATTTTCTTGAAGTTATCTGTCTTTTCTTCCTCTCAGTACATGGCACTACCTCAGATCTCACTGGGTCGCTACGCCTATGTGTTGGGCGTCGGTGTAAACGACAGCGCCCTCTCCCTCTGCCAGAGGTACTACAGGAAGGGAACCATCGACCCTGTTAATGACACATTTGACATCGACCCCCATGTGATCACCAGTAAGACAACCTTTCTCTGCTTGTAACCTGCTCAGCTTTAGCATTCCCGTGAAGTCCCCAGTTAATGTGTTTTTAGCTCTTAACTTTTTTCGGCAGCTAAAGTAAAATGCCCTCTAAGGCTTTGAAGGATTAAATCCAAACAAAGAAACCCTGAAATAGCTAAGATGACTTTTTACAAAGGATGACAACCAAGGGAGACAACAAAACCACTGAGGGGGCAGTTTTACTTGTAATGGTTTTAGGAAGTGTGCAGTGGGAGTGTGGTTTGAGCTTCACATGATGTGGAAAATGCTTTTGTGTCCTTTTAAAATGCCCTCATGTGATTATTTCTTACTTCCCCTAACACTATTTTTTGATGCGTTCCAGGTTGTTGTGGGCTGAATCCACTCAACTACAGCTTTTCTGGAGGAAACGGTGACTACAAGAACTTCACTCTCAAGTTTTACAAGTCAGCTGATGCTTTCATTAACATGTCTGAAAAAATAGAAGTGTTGTTTTCCTGCAGGATTGGTAATCCATCTTTTTTTCTGCAGGTTGATCAACGTAACGATCGAATTCCAGTTGAAAGCCATCAACATCCAAACCATAATAAACAATGAGATCCCTGACTGCTACACATTTGCTATAACGGTGAGCTGTCGTCTCTGTTGTTTCTATTTAAATGAAGATCCTGCGTCATGTTACAGATCAGTCAGACATTCATGTTAATCCTGTCAGGTTGTGAATGATCAGCAAGCACAAAAGATAATCAGGATGTTTTTCTATCTGTTTGTTCTTTCTCTCAGATCTTGATGGACAACAGAGCACACAGCGGGAAAGTGAAGATCAGTTTGCAGAACCAGGCGTCCATTCAAGAATGTCGAGACCCCAACGTGAAAGGACACGGTGAGGAGATATTTCATAACAACAAGAAAAATCAAAGAGTTATCCATGTTACTGTTCAAAGATATCAACTCATTGTCCTCTTTGTTTGTGTTTTGTCTGTGGTCTTGTTTGCCCAAACAGCGGAGAATTATGCGCGAGAATTCTTCGATGTTCTGGTGGCCATCGTGTGTCTGCTGTCCCTGCTGCTGTGTGGTCGCTCCATCCTCAGAGGCATCCTGCTTCAGCAAGTAAGACAGAAGAAAAAACATTTACGTCCTACTGTTAATACTCTTTTAATTTTTAATTATTATCAAAACTCACAATTTATCAGTGACTCAACAGCGTAAAGCTTTTAGTCTATAATCGTAGGAACAAAAGAGAGACTGAGGTGAAATGAAGAGATGATATATGAAGCTCTCTTATTCTGATTGGAAATTACTCACTGACACTTAAACTACACAATAAAAAAATCCACCAGGAGTCTTTGCAATTTTCCAGTGCTGGAAAAAAAGAGTTGCATGATTTATATTTGAACATAATAGGGAAACAAGCCCACACCTTATTAATGTGGTGACTCAGGAACATGTCAGCCAGCGAAGGGTGACTCATTTTTTTAGAGGTCTGTGGAAAAAGAATGTTTCTGTCCCCACCCTGGCATCAGTCAGGTTTTACTTTTGGGCACATCCTGGTGTATTTTAAGTAACAAAAACAATTTGTTAATTCCTCGCCTATATCACATAAAGTAGTATAGGCTGATGGCACAATTTGGTTTCTTCCCCTCAAGAATCAAGTATATCTACATATGCAAATTATAAATGATGAGCTAGTGTAACTACATAACTGTTTCAACTGCAACAAACGTTCTTTAAATAATGGAAAATTGTCTTCTATTCCCATAAAAAAACTGACATTGAGCATTTCTGTCCCAAAATAAATGGACAGAATCGTTGAAGACTCAGTTTAACAAAATACCCAGGGATCCTCTTAATCTCTTTATCTTAAATGTCATATTGTGGATCTTACCAAAAATATCTAGATATACTGCTTTGTGTTTTCAAGTGATGTAACAAATTTCCAACTCACTCAGCACAACTTGAAACTTTCCAAAAGAAAGTCGCACATGCCTGATCATGGCCAGAGTTTAATTCTCCCACCAGAATACTTTTCAGACATTACAATCTACTGAGGGTTACTTAGCACAGGTACCTCCAGACTGCCTGTATAATTTACTAAACTGTGGCCCAGAAAATGTGTAAGCTGGGAAAAAACAAAGGCTAAAATGTACCAGCTTTAGCATCATATGCCGCAGATGTGGAATGAACTTGACAGTAAGTTAAAAATGTCAAATTTCAAAAAAAAAAAAACCCTTAAATCCCATCAAAACAACTAAAATCTCATGTTTGATTGATTTTCTGATTGCATCCATGCACTTGACAATCTGATATAACCACAGCATCAGGATCATCTGCCATTAAAAGCTTTGAATAACTTCCTTTGGGTCATCCTAACTTTTCGATGTAAAGCGACTTTGAGTTTTTGAAAAGCGCTTTATAAATGAAATTTATTATTATTATTATTATTATTATTATTATCCTTTTCACAAGGGAATACCCACTGTGCATATTTATATTTGATGTATTTGTGATGTCGTGTGTAAATAATCTTAACCTAAGTAAAGGACAGCCTATAATAAAGTTGTAGTTATGAACATCAGGCACTAAACTAACGTGGTGTAACTCGGCTCCTCTTCCTCTTCTCTGTCCCAGGAGTACGTTCAGTTTTTCAAACACAGGCTGTGCCGCAGTGTGAGCTGGGGCGAACGTATGGAGTTCATCAACGGCTGGTATATCCTGCTCATCATCAGCGACATGTTCACCATCATCGGGAGCTTCATCAAGATTGGAATTGAGTCGAAGGTAAGAGGGAATAAAATCAGCTCAGATCAGATGATGGTGAGCTCTTTTCACTTCCTGGTGATGAAGGTTTTTTTTGTCTGTTTCAGAACATATCGTCGTACGACATCTGTGGGATCCTGCTGGGAACCTCCACCCTGCTGGTGTGGGTGGGAGTCATTCGCTACCTCAGCTTCTTCCAGAAATACAACGTAAGAGAGAAACACACAGAGATCCTGTCTTTTGGAGTAATGTAATTGCCTTTTAGACATATTCATGGTGATTTTGGTCTTTCCTTTTTCTCTCCTAGATCTTGATTGTGACTCTCAGAGCTGCTTTCCCGAACGTCATTCGCTTCTGTTTGTGTGCAGCCGCTATTTATCTGGGATATTGCTTCTGTGGATGGATTGTGCTTGGGCCTTATCATGCCAAGGTACTGCACACACACACTAACACACATACACACACACACACACACACACACACACACACACAGAGTCTCTCTCTCTCTAGCTCTGCAAAGTCTCTAAGCGGGCCTGAGCCACTCTGACCTGGAGTGCATGTCAGAGCAGCCTGATTATCATAAACTGCCCTACAGCGAGTCATATTTGTAGCTATGAATTATGAATGAGTGAAGAAAATTGACGGTCATTAAATATGAATTATGACAGGATGTTTATGTTTATGCTTGCATTGTGTGTGCCCCGAGAGAGGAAGTTAAAAAGCAATACAAATATAACCTAAAAAAAATTCAAAAAACATTCAGAAATTTGATGAAAAGGGCAAGAATTTAGGGCGCCGGTTCGGCTCAGTGGTTTGATCGCTGTGATCCTTACGGCAGGTTTGAGTCCGACCTTTGACATTTGCCCAATGTCTCCATTTATCCATGCTTAGATAACTGCACTGGAAAACTTGTTAGTGTAAAATTGCTGTAACTTACTTGTGGGACCACTGCCTGCAATTTACTATAGTTGTACATTGTCTCACTGTTAAAAGTAAATACAGTATGCAATTGAATTTACAGAATATTGCTGTAAATGTAAAAATACAGTATTTTACTACAGCAATTTTACCTGTTATCTGCTGTTCATGTACAGTATCTTTTCTCTGGAAACACAGGAACTTATTTTTGTCCAAATGTAAGGTAATTTAATGTAGATGCAGCATTTACTATACAGCATATTGTCTGCGGTATGGTTCTTCATGTCAGTTTACCATCATACTGCTTTTTTTTTGGTGAATCTTGGAGAACTGAATGTGCTGACAGATGATTTGTGCCAACTGCACAAACATCCATTGCACAGCAGGAACTCAACAACTGCATTCCCTCCACACTCACTGTGACAGTAACTGTTAAGTTGCAATTCACAAAGGTATTATGGGTAAAACCTCTGAGCATACCTTAGTATCCTCCCAGCCTTTTTAGTAGAGCCTCAGCACACAAGCTTTACCCAGAATGCCTTTGTTAGATGCAACATATTTATTATTACAACTGTGAGTGTTATACTGCGACACCAAATTACAGTACTCTGTTGGGATTCTGTTGTAATTTCACATCAAAGTCTTACAGTGTGCATTCATAGGAAAAGCGAAAAAATCAACACCTCAGTCTCATTTCCTGATCTAAATGCAGCATTAACGTCATTGTCCTCCTCTCCCTCCAGTTCCGCTCCCTCTCCATGGTGTCTGAGTGCCTCTTCTCCCTGATAAATGGAGACGACATGTTTGTGACGTTTGCTGAGATGGAGCAGAGCGGCACGCTGGTTTGGATCTTCAGCCAGATCTACCTTTACACTTTCATCTCCCTCTTCATCTACATGGTGCTGTCGCTTTTCATCGCCCTCATCACAGGAGCTTATGACACCATCATGGTACGTTTTCAATCCGAGTGTTTTTATAAGAGTTTGGTTGAAAATTAATATGAGGACATGCCAGTGAATATGTGTTTTATGTTGTCTTTCTGCAGGCGCACACACAAGAACAGGTGCGTGTCAGTGATCTGCACACATTCATCGCGGAGTGCACAGACACACCCAGCTCCGGCAAGTTCCGAGGGCCCGAAGGCTCATCATGCTCATTCCTCTGCTGCTGTGAGTGGTGAGGAGGAGGAGGAAGCACAAAGGGAGTATGCAATGTTTGAGTGCATGGAGGAAAATTGAGTTTCTTCCTCGCAACCACTTTATTTCCACTCCAGTGTCAGCCAACCGCAATTTCTTCTCTTTTCTCTGGATCCCCCGCTGGGACGTTAAATGCCTCGAGAGTGAACTGAACGCCCTCGGACTGCTCTGTCCTCGTGTTTGAATTTTTTTTTTTTGCATTTCCATTCTTGCTGGAGCGGAAGGAAGGACGTCCTCCACAGTCACAAGCCCAATTACCTGCTCTGGCTTTTGTTCTTTGTGAATAATTCAGTGTCTTTAGAAACTGTCACTTTCTTGTCTGATGACTCAACACGTAAAGCCAGTAAACATCTCGGGAAATTGAAGCAAATTTTTACTTGAATGCTCCACTATGTACAGGTTTTTATCGACATTTTTTCATCCACATGACTTGCACCTCCTGATTATGTAAATATATGAATGTCCTCTGAGGTAAAACAGACAAATGCAGCCAGGCGAGCTGGAATCAGAGCGGTCATTAACTGCTGCTGTATGCATTACCTCCTTTTTTTATCGTCTTGTTTTTATTCTTTGCTCCTCTTCTCCCTTTGTTCTTGCCCTCTGAGGAGGATGACGGCTGCTTGAGGAAGCCCTGCAGCCAACCAGTCAGTCATCAATATGTATGAACTGTTCCTGCAGGAAGGAGCCAGGTGACCGTACAGGCTAATGCACCTCTGAACTCTTACAAAAAAAAACATGATTTAATCATGCATTGAATTTTAAGGTGTGTATATTGAGCCTGACTTAGCAAAAAGAAGAGGACAATAGAAGAAATAGTGATGTTGGCTAAAAAAGGGTTAAAACTCATTGCCAAAGCTCTTACAGCCTACATAAAACCTGTTTTTATTTATATTCTCTAGTTCTCAGAATTGTACATGCTGCTTTCTCCTCTTAGAAAAAACACTCTGTATTTAGGGTTTAAAATCTAATGTAATGTATGAAATAGTTACTGCTTTGTCTTTGTAGGGCAGTGTGTATCTTAACGTGTCAGACTCACACACACTCAGAGGACCGACATGGGTGGGATAAAAGGGAAATCACTTTTTCTTATCTGAACATTTTTGAGTATCTCTCCTCTCCAGCAGTTCCTTCTAACTCTTTATAAGATGTCATTATAGAAACTCACTGAAGGTCAACTCAGAGAAATAATTCACCGCACAAATTCATGGGCAAAAAGGGTACCGATGTATAGCTTTTTTTATTCTAGTTTTCTTTCTCATATTGTTTACAAAACATTGTAACCTAGTGCTATATTTAGTGAATGTTTATTTATTCTTATTTGCACTCTGGAGACTGATTTACAGCCTCACTTGAACAAGAAAAGGTCACGAGGGAGCCATAGAGCACAAAGAGCACTGTACTGTAACTGTAACACGCGTGTTTGTGTTCTCCTGAAGTGTCTGAGACTTCTTTAACGCCTTGTTGATTTAACGCTAACAGACGTATACTACACGTGTTTACTTATCATGTTTCATTTACCTCATTCTGGGAGGAAGATGGTCTAAGGGTACAGTTTCTGTATATGAAGCATTTGACCGCTTTTTAACTTTAAATTGTATGGACTCTTTTCCTGAAGTCACTGTTTTCTGATTGAAAGTTCATGTCAGGAAAATAAACAAAAGGGAATGAAAGTAATTTGTGTTCTTGGATACTGGTAATCACAAGACTTTATGCTGCTTTGGAGACCACCAGCAACCAGATCTTGGAGAAGTGGATGAAAAAGGATGGTTGTGAACACAATTAGAAGACTGAAAGATGTTCAATACTAAATGTGGGCAAGTGTCTAAAACATTAAGTAAACATGTTTGGAGACAGTGGCATGCACAGAGTTAATGAAAAGCAGGGGCAAAAAAGGCACATGCAGCCAGTGAACTCACCATCCAGGATGGTGGTTGTTGTTTTTTGCAGTCGACCCTCACCCACCTTTGTGCACACCAGCAGTTGGATTAATCCCAGGGTGGGACTCCAGGCAAACAGTGGTGTGCGATACTGCAAAATTTGGTATTGATTCGTTACCAAGTATCTGTAGGGCCAGTTATGCTGATACCAATACCAATGTGGATGCTTTTTACATGGAAAAGTAGCTTGTCAAAATTAATCAAGAATAACACACAACCACTAAAATTCCTGTCTGTGAGTGAAAGTAAAACACTAATGTTTCAATTAGAAAATATTAATGTGCTTTTTCTGCTTGGTTGTTTGTTGGAATTTTTATGGATAACAACAAGTATTATAAAATAGCATTACAGATAGTATTTTAACCAAACAGCTTTCACATGCTGATGGATTAACCATCACAGAGACAAAAAAAACAGTAATATATTGATAATAATTTAGGGCAGCAGTGCCAAACAACTTACACAGTGTGATGAGCCATAACACTGCATAACATTTGTATCATTATGTAGTTACATTTTTTCAGTTCCAGTGACATAATTCATATAAATTTATTCCACTGGTTGACAATACATTTTATACGACTGCGTTAATGCTCTGTATGAAATTAGTTCCTTAAACTGTAACCAAGAGGAGCAGTTACACTTTGAAAAATAACATGAACTAAAGTGAGAGATGATTTAATCATACATTCACTTCTACAGATTAACAACATGATTTCATTGGCAAGACTGAAAATACTTTTACTACAGCTGTAGTTTGAAGATCCTTCTCCCTTTGTGTATCTTGCAGCGTGGTGTTCTCTTTTTGGAGTTATTAAGAGAGGCTCACCTTACCCAAACTGGGATGCGACCTGGTGACCTTCTTGCTGTAAGGCAGTAACTTTAATCAGTGCATCGCTGTGCAGCCCATCATGGCATCACAGTATGTAAGTAATAATGATTGTTGTTGATCTCTGTAGATACAGAGTTTATAGTTGCTGAGGTGTGTGGAGAACAATAAAACTGTGAGGATTTGGTGGTAATGTTTTATTCTATGTTTATATTTCTGTGGTCTTTAATGCAAAGGGCCTGTTTAAGGTTTACTTCCCATGATGCTGGCAAGTCCGCTGTGCCAGTTTGACACCAGCAGGGGGAGAGAGCAGGCTCTGTCTGCAGCCATAAACTTACCAGCTGCAGGAAATCAATACAACCCTGAAACCATAAAGAATTAATGACAGGCTTTAACACGGGTACTTTCAAGATGACGGGGTGAAACACTGAAGGCAGGAAAAGGTTTGTTGGCTTCATTAAAGTTACAAAAATGCTGAGAGTGAAGGTAAACTACTTAACCTTCAAGTCTGCCATTATCCAAAGCTACTTTTGAGCACAAGGTAAATGGACCTGTAGGCAGGGTCAGCCAAAGAAAAAGCTCTGAGGATGCAAATGGACAGAAATGAAAGATACACACACACACACACACACACACACACGCACACGCACACGCACACGCACACGCACACACACACAGATGAAGGCAGATGTGCAAACTCACTCCTCTTAAAGCAGTGGGGCTGTATAGCTGTCCAATATCCTCAGTACATGCATGCATTATTTACTCAAGGATGCAAGCAGGACTGAGACAGAGCACTTACAATCAGTCTGTCTGCTCTGGAAATCCTCAGGTTTCAGGGTTAAAGCTGATTAAACAGTCACATGGAGAAAGGAAACAAAGGGCTTAGACTCACCGCTTTGGTTATCTGCATTTACATGAAAAAAAAAGATTCTAAAACTGAAATAAATTTTAGATTCAAGCATTCATATCTGCAAGTCCACTTAAATCACAGTAAAGATCCATGTATGCATGCTGTGCCTGACTGTAGAGGTACATACATGATACATGATAACAGCCACTAATGGCTTCACTCAGGCTCTTATATGTTGCATCTATACATCCTCACATGTTGCCTGTAGGGGCGTTAGCATCCTGCATGCTAATGATATGTTCTGCCACATTATCCATGCTGTGCAGCAGCATGTCTAACCTGTGTCTGCCTGCTATCATTCACACACCCACTTAGAGATGATCATGTTGGTGTAATTAAAGTGCAAAGTGATCCACCTCTCATGTGTTCTGAAGCTAGTTGTGTTAAGAAGGGTTTAATTTGTGAAAATAAAAGGATGTGAGGGTGTGGGATACATAAAACACTCAGAACACGCCTGTATCTGCTGCTGACTGCCACACTAATGCTGTGTAAGACTTTGTCAAATGTAGCAGACTGTTGATTTCTTTTCGTGGTGTGTGTTCCAGCTGGACTGAGGGCCGGGGGGAAAACAATGAGATAAATAACAGGGAACTGTTCAACAGGGTACGCAGCCCTGCCCCTTCCTGTCTCCGCTGCCGCACAGCACCGCCTGTGTGAAAAAAAACACCACCTTCCTCTCTTTGTTGTGCCTGGCTGACCATGCCAACACGACCGAGCCAACAGGCATCAGACCCCTGCAGCAGTCCCCACCCTCTTCCTGGTCTCTCTCCATGTCTTTCACAGACTTGCACACACCTGCAAGCAGCCAGCTTGTTCTCAGGATGAATTCCTCTGATAAAGGTCAGGAAGGTAGCACTTCTTCACTCTGTCAACTCAGATTGTTGAACAAAATAATATCACACATATTACTGAGGATATTTTGAAATATGAAAGCTTCTCTGGTATGCTAGTAAACAGATATTGGCGCAATATGATATGATATGGTGTACTACTTGTTCAAATCAGTGTTGTACAGTACAGTTGATATCTTACCAAAGACTCTGATTTGGTACCATTCACTCTGGCACAATTTAGTACAACACGATTTGATACAAAACATTCAATTAGACACAATACGATTAGTTACAGGATTCAATATGATGTGTTTGACAAGGTTCTGTAAGTTAGAAGGTGCTAAAATTTTATTACTCACATTATTATACTTAATGATATACATTTGATTTATTACAAAACAATTTGATACTGTGCAGTTTGATATGGATACAATACGATATGATTCCATACAATTCCATACGATTCCATACAAGTCAGAGATGATACAAAACTTTAGAATTCCATACAGCACAATAAAATTCAGTAAGACTACGATAAGATATTACCTGATTCAATACGATACGATTCAGTGTTGTACGTTTTAATGCGCTATAATAGGATGCGATACAATACGGTTCAATACAATACAATATTATTCAATAAGTAATGATACTATTGGATATGAGACGATATAATTCATTACGATACAATATGATACAATATGACATCGTACGATTCAATAAGATGAGATAGGACATGATTTGATACGATACAATTCGATACAGTATGATACGGTATGATATGATTCAATATGATATACAATACAGTACAATACAATACAAAATGATTCAATTCAGTGCATTACGATTCAATATGATGCAATAAGATATGATATGATATGATACGATACAGTTCTATTTTGGATGCAATACAATTCAACCAACATGTTACGATACCATGATTCAATAAGATTCAGTAGACAAGATTTGGTAGTATGACACGATACAATACAACATGGTTTGATAAGATACAATTCGAAAGGGTTAGATTCATCATGCCATGACTTGATATGGTATTAACAAATTCTCTGCGATTTGACATGATATGTTTTGATATGATTCAATATGCTACAACTCGATTTGATAAGAGACAGTACCATACCATACCATACCATACATCATGAGACCACATGATACTTAACATTATTACAAGTTACATAAAGGTTACCGTGGGATACGGTACCATACACTTCAATGTGATAAAATGACACAAGATAAGATTTGATGAAGTTCATTCAGTTCATCAATCCTGATACAGAGAAACATCCACAATCTCCTCCACAAACAACATATGATACATAATATCCATCTGTTCATATTCCACATCTCTGCAGCATTTGGAAAGAGTGGAGCGAGCCACAAGTTGGACATGAAAAAAGCCCGTCCACAACTGAGCAGCACACAAAAGCCTGGCTCATGCAGACAGGGGCAGGCGGCTGCAGACAGACAGACACACAGACAGGCGGCATGCCCACCCAGACTGTCTCTGATGAAAAGCCGAGTTCTGGTGAGGAGCGACACACAGAAACAAAAAGCTGTAGAGCAAAGAAACAACGCCCTCAATGTCTGATTGAGACTGAGAGAAAATACACAACTTATCCCCCAAGAAGAAGGAGGCAAACTGTATCTAAGGCACATAGACCTACATCAATACCCAAAATTCAGATCTAGTCCCCCAGGCTGTGACAGACGGAACCTGCAGACAGGTGCATAATAAGCCCCCTCCTCTCTATCTTCCCAGTCTGCTGCTTGCAGGGTCTAAGAATTTTAAGACAAAGAAACATCCGGAATCAGCAAGGCCTTCAGTTCTCTACTTATATTATGAAAGCATGTTAATCTCAATGAAAAAATGGAATGAAAATGTGTTCACATTACAAATCACACCAATTAAATCTTTATTTTTGCAATCAACAGGTCTGAAATGAGTTCAGAGATTTGAAATTCTGAATGCAACAGTCACATTGAAGGCAGACAATGCCGGCAACTTGATGCATGTGGGACAGCAGTAATGCACCGTTAAAGGGTGTGATTGTGTGTGTGTGTGTGTGTGTGTGTGTGTGTGTGTGCATTGAAGCATGGAAAAAGAAGGAAGAAAAGGGCTTGAAGAGGAGAGAAAAGGGGGTGCTGGGGCCTAAAGGGAGGGCAACAGACAGCCGGGAGGAACTTGGGCGAGGGGAGAAGGGTGACTTGCATGAGATGACATCATCCTTGATTTGAATAATCCCCCAGCCTGGGAGGGGATTGGCTGTGTTTAGAGAAAGCGGAGTTCCCCTGCTATTCGCTGTTCATCCCTTTCAATTTCAGCATGGCGCGCATGGTGGGGAAAGCTGCCTTCAGGGACTCATAGTAACTTCCTGTTTTTGTAAATTAATGCAATGATTATGAAAATTTTAGGATGAAGTTATGATGTCTCATATACCAAGTGGAGATGCTCTATGCCTGCTGTGTGTTTTGTTCTGGCAGGAGAATAAAGTTGTGTTTGAAGGCTGTTACACCCTGAATATTCCTTGCCGAATACAAATACAGATCACTTTGATGACTTGACAAAGCTGCTGTGTTCTTTTCAAGTTCTTTGCTTGTTTGTGGTGTGAGGATGTGCCAGGTTTTTCCTCGCCACACTCACTAAACAATCGTCTCGCCCTCCATCTATTTACTCTCCAGTCAACAGGCTGGTGGTGCAGAGAAAGGCAGCGGGACACCACCTTAATGAACAACATGCAAATGTGAGAGTTTGTCCATTTCACTGGACCAACAGTATTTGTTTTGCTATCATTAATCCCTCAGTTGATAGCTATTTTGATTTAATTAGGTTGTTACACCCATGAACGCTTTTGCAGGGTGGATACCTACTGCATGGTGAAGCACCACTCATGAATTGTTGAACAGGTGTGACTGATTATTTAATTCAATAATTTTCGCATCATGTTTGGATGCCAGCACCTCAGGGCATGACTGGAAATAATCTGTGATGGATCCCAAATGAACTATTAACAGTGTGTGCTTAATTACCTCTTAATGATTCCAACCACAACAAGCGTTGGGGACCATTCATCCTGCTTGGAGCAGAGAAAACTATTTGACCTGATATTGTGCTTCAGTTGGATATTATCCTTCAAAAAAGGTCAGTTGTAGATGATTTAGCCCCTGAGGCCAGCATCTGAAATCATAACAGAATCAATGATATGTATATAATGACATCTGAGATCAGGAGAGCTTTGCAGCAATAAATATGATATCATCTCAACATTATCTCATATGATGTTTGTCCATATTTATATTTTCATTCATTACAAACCAAAAGTGTCAGGTTTTTGGGTTTTTTTTATATTAACTTTTATTATCAGGTGTTTAACAGCAGATGATCTTTTCCAGAATAAATGATTTGTTTGACTCCATGATGTGACGTTTTATTAACTTTTTCTTTTGTCTTGTTTTTGCAGTTTTTTCATTCATCACAACAAACAGTGTCTGTTTTTCTAATTACTATAAGTATTTTTCTTTCATTTCAAGTATAAACTGTGGATGATCTTTAAAAATATATATATTTGTCTGAATCCATGATGTGACATTTTAGTAACTATTTCTTAGACATGTTTAATTTTATTTTTCTGTTTATTGAAAAAATAAGCTTGTAAAATGAATCTATTTTGTTTTCAGGGACACTGGTTTTGATTTTTTCATTCTTTTTGCTTTTCAGTTGTGAAATTTGAAAAGCTACAGCTATGTACAGGTTCATGAAGTTGCGTGGGTTTATTGAATATTTTTGATTTTTAAAAATGTATTTTTTAATCATTTATTATTATTATTATTATTATTATTATTATTATTATTATTATTATTATTATTATTTTGCATTGTGTGAAATATCTCTACAGCCATTGTTTTCACATCCTAGTATCACTTTTCCATTTTGAATTTATTGTATTTTTGCTATTCATTTTCAAATATTTTTGCATACCGTTGAAAATTCATACATGTTGCAAGAAACGCGTTCTTCCTTTACTATTTTCAATGTATTTTGTTATTATTATTTTTTTAAATCTTTTTGCCACCTCATAAATATTAGTATGTCCCAAAATATTTTGTTTGTTAAAATGTCTTTTGTGTGTGTGATGGTCTTTAGTTAATATTAATTAGCCTCATGGAATGTTAATGTAGTTGCCCATCGGGGCCCCCGTAGATCAGGAACCCCTTTGGTTGACATTCGAGCTTTATAGTTCCTCCGACATTGTGACACTTTACATTGTTCCGACATTCTGAGCAGTACCTGAATGCAGCAACCCTGTCCTCTCCTCCGCATGTCCATCCATCCTGTTCACCGGTCTACTATCGTGAATGTGTGTGTGTGGACTGGAGCGTCATTCTCCTCCTTTCTTCCTTTCAGTGAACGCGCATCACTTGAGAAACACGGCTGCGCTCCGGACTCAGAACTTTCTTCTCCTTCGGCTCGGCTCGGTTTGCTCCGCTCAGCTCTCCCTCTCGTTGCTCTTCCCGTTTTTCTGCCGGTTTCAATTTTAACTCCACTTTCTTTCTCCTGACTCGAGGATTCAGTCGGAGTGTTGTGCTAACACAGGGCGTAGCTGGAGAGGACTCTGCTCGCTGCACCGACTGTTGAGACTGGTGAGACTCTTTAGCTTTAGCTCACACGCTAACGTCAGTCTGTACGGCTAATTAACGTCTTTTTAAAGTAAACGTTATAACCGCTCCTCTACGTTTGTACGCCTCTGTTGTACTTACACCGTTACTAAGGCTACCTATCTGTAACAAAAAGGTATATATATTTAGTGTTTTCTGTTCAAATGAGTTAATTTGTAATGCTAAAAATGTTTTTGTTGAAGCTTTTGTCCATAAACGGCTCTTTTTCAGGCTGAGTTAAAAGGGGCTGATGGGGCGGTGGCAGGCAGCATGGTGGCTTCAAGTGACCTGTTAGGCTAACACAAACTACATAAATTGCTTTAAATCTGTGCGTTTTTCATTTACAGAGCATGATGTCTCTTTGTGTGAACATTTTGTCTCCTTTTTCCCTCCCTCAACTTTTTTTTCTTCCTTATCTCCCCTCCTTCTCCATCCTCCATTGTTCTGTAGTGGGCCAAGTGCTGAGAAATGTTTCACTCCCCTCAGGGGGGGAAGAACCGGCAAATTAAGCCTTAATAATTGTGCAGAAGCCCAGTCTGATTTCGAGTCATCTATGTTGAATAACTGAGGGCTATTTGTGGCATGAAGCTATAATTTCTCCACATCCTTGTGCATAGAGCTGAAAAATCTCTCGGGGTGATTGTGCACAAGCTGGCATATAATCAGAGGTGATTAATGTTACCCCCAAAAGTGACCAGCTTTTGTGGTGTGAGAGGCGCCTGTAGCGGCTTCTTCACTCTGTTTGGAGGTTGAGTAGAGAGATTACACTCCCCTCTGTCAAACAATGGAGGAGAGAACACTGCCAGCTCCCAAAGCCTGCCCAAGAGCATTTAATAAACTGCAAACATGCACGCATTGAAAATCTTTATCTTAAGGCAACTGCTTCTCCTTTCTCCTCCCCCAAGGTGCCTCAGATAGCAGCACAAATGTCAGTCTTTGTGGCCACAGCAGGCATGTGTCGCTCAATAATGCGTGGCCATTGACTATGAGGTATTGATTTTATTTTGAGAAAATGGCATCCCCTGGGTGACTAATATGAGCCTTTTTGAGGCCCGGCCATGCAAGGGTTTGAGACACTCCAGGACTCTTAAGTCAGAGGTGGGCTAAGCCATCAGCCAGTCCGCTTCCTCTGTGTGCATGGATGAGAGAATGGCTGACTCACAGTGTTGGTGGATGAGGCAGGAAAATGGAGGAAGTCTAATGCAATCAAATGAAATTAAATTTGGCTACCATTAAAAAGCAAGATCTGTTTTCATTAACTTATTTAAGATGGCCCTAAAAAGATTATAGGTTGGATGTGGATTACTGCCTGGGGGGAGTTTGAGTGTGGAGAGGATTTGTCAGGAACCACGCTTGAATAAATGAAGGAGATTATTTTAATTGAGAAAAATGATGTGTAAAAACTAGGTCACATCATGTCCTTTCTTTCCAGGATCGGACTGCAGTTACATATAGTCTTTGTTTCTGTTGGTGGGCTTTTTAAAAAGGGTGGATCTCTGTGTCTCTGTAACTAGCAGATCTGGTGGGTGAGCCCGAGTCAAGGATGTGAGTTAGCACAATGTGTGCCACATCACTGTGACAATGAAAGCACAATGTCGGCGTCTGATACCACTCTCTCTCTGCTGATTCACGTAAAAATGTTGCTTCTTAAGCTGCAGAGACCGACTGTATGAACTACTACATAATACCCAACAGTCTGTTTATTATTACATCGTTATTATAAGTCTGATAGTTAAAATTCAGTCAGCAGGAAACTAAATGAGAAACATGTACATCTTCATTTTGAAGGCATAGTGTGAAGAATCCAGTAGCATATATCAGAACAGAATAGAATATAAATTAGAAAGTGCTTAGATAGTTGGGTTGTTGTTTCAGTTTTTTATTTCAAAAGATTAATGTCTGTACTTCATGAAATCTGAGTTTTTGCTACCCTTCTTTCAGTTCTGAAAAATGAAAGAAAGAATATATTTGGGGTTTTGCAAGGGCTACACGTTCAGCCCTCTGGCCCCACTAACACAACAGCACTTTACAGCATTTCACCTGAACTCACAAAAAACTCAGTGAAAAAAATGTATGTTAACATGAAAACGCTGAGGGGTTAAAACTGTAGCATGCATGTCAGGCCTGTAGTTGGCGCTATAACTGTTGGAGTCGTGCTGCAACAGATGCACATTTTGTTGGAAGGCAGTCAGTAGTTTCAGCTGCACAAGAATGAAAGGGTAGGTTGCCATTGTCGTTGTTGTTCAGTTTGCGCATGGCTCAGTGAAGATTGATGCTCATGTGAAAATCGAAGCGTGAAGTCAGCGTGTCCACTGAAAACGCTGGCCTGCCTTTAGCACAGTGGTACCTGCGTTTCAGGATGATTTCAGGAGGTTGTTTTCAAAAGGTGCCGTTTTTGGTCGGCTAAAACGCTGCTTCTGTGTAAATGAGAGGCCAAATCGCACCAAAACTTTGTGTTTCCTAAAACAGATATGCAAACTGCCCCTCAGACACAGTTGAACTCATAGGTCTGGAAACTGCTGCCCTTAACTCAGAAAGTGTTAAGTAAAGCACCTTATGTAATGTTCACAACAAGAAAACTGTCACATTGTCCAAATCCCTGCTATGCTCCAATCACAGTCACCGCGCTCTCTCTCTCTCTCTCTCTCTCTCTCGCTCTACCACTCGTACTTCACATCACTCTGCCCGGCCCTGATAAGAGTAGGTGAGATGACAGAGCGCTGAGAAGGTGCTCTAACTGTGCCAGTTGTTGCATTTAATGTGGTAAAATATATAAATAGATGCACATATAGATCTATTATTACGTGATTGGGTGGAGACAGGCAAATTGAAAGGCTCAGATATATCGTGACATATTAAATATCTTGCGATATGACTGTTGAGCATGCAAATTTTACGATGACGAAACTAAAACGATATACTGTGCTGCCTTTGTTTTTACCCAAACTCTTCAAGTACGGCCGCCTGGATTCCTGGAACCATTCTTCATTATTCTGGACACAGAGATGAATTCATTAATTGGTTGTCAGATAAGTAGATAATGACTCTGAGAGTGAGTCAGCACTAAATGCAATTTTCTGACACTGATGACCATTATTTTTTCAATTAAAGCTGCATTGTCATCATCATAGTGTGTGTTTTCTGCTCTGAGGAAATTATGATTGAATTTATCAAGAACATTTCACACAGCATCTTTTATGAGCCTGTGTTTCAAGGGAATTTAATCCATGATAACCTATTTTGCCTCCAGCTGGCCTCTGGACTGCCTCTCTCAGAAGAGTGGAGCTGATTGTGGCTTTAATAGACCTGTGTGTCAGCCTGCACTCAGCCTCAGGACTGGTGTTGGGTGTGTGTGTGTGACTCAGAATGAAACCCCCTCCATCTTTGAGCTTCTCGGTTGTGACAAGGGCAGGCCTGTGCCTCTACTCCTCCGGCCTTTTTCACTCCAAACCTTTTGACCCTTCCACGTCTTGCCGCTATTAAAAAAATTACCACCATCATCACAAGCTTGCTTCTAATCCTGGGCAACAGCAGCACAATAGCTTCTTGTTTACAGATTATCAGAAACAACAGCAGTCACTTTATGTCCCTCTGTTGTCTGGGTGATTGAGCCTTGGAGAAACTGCCTCTGACTCCGCAGAGAAGATAAAGCGGAGATAAACTGTGCTGTCGTCTGTGCGCCCAGTCACAGTTGTCAGGGCACGGAGTTGGCAGCTGGCGGCGTGGTTTTGAGGCTCTATTTGCCAGCAGCTGTGGTAATTTGCTGTGTGTTTGGACGCTCTGAATTCCTTTGGTGGGAGGATGGATAATGGATATGGTTCACAGTCGTGTTGCTAGGCTTCAACACCAAATTTCTCTGTGGCACAGTGTGTAAGAGTGGCCTGGTTGTTTGGTATGATGCAGCCTAGGAGATGGTAGACAACGGTCCAAAAACAAAAAACTGCTGATCATCGGGGCACTTCTAACCCCAGACAAGCAGCGCCAATGTTACTCAGCTAAGAGCTCCTCTTTATGTGCTTAAAGCATTGAAGGGTAGGATTTTTACCTGAAACCTGCTCTGCTTTGATTTCACAGGTTTTAATCCTCTTCTATAAATATCAAAAGATAGAAAAGAACATCATTTTGGATGTTTTAAAATTTGCATTTAAACCACCAAGCTCTGTGGTTCCTCAGGGCTTCTGCCCTGACTGGATGTGATCAGTATTGACTGTATCATCATCTTGTCGCTGGGCTGCACCTTGCGTTGACATTTGCTCCTCTGGCTGGTTAGTGATGTCAGAGGTAGCCTTCGCCACCGTCTCATGAGGAATGGTTGGAATTTGTGCTGGATCCAGCGCTGACAGAATGATATACTCTCCACTGTAAGCAGCTGTGGTCACCAAATATCAGTTTCCTCTTGTTTCTATCTGACACAAAGAGCCTCTTGGTTTTACACTCTGGGTGAACGTGTATTTCTGGTCACTGACAATGTGGTCCTCGCACTTTGTGGGGAGATGTTGTGACGTTTGTCGGCCACTTCTGTGGTTTTGTTTGCAGGAAGCTGCTGATCTGGAAAACCATCCATCCTGTCGCCTGTCTGTCCTGTGAGGCCTCAGCTTCCATCTGGAACGTGCCTCGTTCCACTTCAAACGCAGCGACATAATCCTCTTACAACGGACACAATCGTTCCTCTTGTACTTTGTATGTGTACGTTGCTTCCAGTTCAGAGAGAGAGAAGGCTGGAGCCTCCTGGGTGTGTTTCTTCTGTCCAGATGCCTGGTTTCTGCCTTCCTCCTCGGCCTCTACAGGAGTCCTATCTGGTGTCATTGATCCGAGCCACCAGCTGGTCCCGGGCTGGCCTGATCTCATTTACCCCCACAGAGGAGCTTGTTTGTGGGCTGACGGCCCATTCTGGAGATGTTCCAGCAGCTCTTCAGTTACAAATTAGCCTTAATTTCTGTGTAGCCACTCTGCTGGGTCTGCCTCTTGTCTTGTCTGCCTGTTTCTGCCTCCCCTCCTCCTTTTTATTGTCCTGCTCTCAAACCTTGTCACTTCTATCAGTCTTATCTCTCAGGAGAGCGAGCTAACAGCATCAGAGGACCTGGTTTTCATTAATGCACTTCCTCTGCCTGTCTGCCTGTCTGTCTGTCGCTGTCCTTCCCATCTGTGGAGCTACAGGTCGGCTCTACCACTTCCTCCTGTGTGATCAATATTCACACAGTCGAGCTGCGCACTGCCCTGCTGCTCGTCCCTGCAGGCAGCCCAGCTCTGCCAGGCTGCAGTCGGGTGTTTGCCGTTGAGGCCTTGTTTGCAGTCGGGCTCTGTCTCTGCTCTTATTGTTTTAGGGCTGATGGACCCTCTCGCCCGTGCCTCCCTGCAGTATTGTCTGGTTTTCTGGGACATACTGACGCCTTGTTTTCGGCTGTGAATCCCTCCGTCCGTCATTCTTGTCTTTCTTTGGCTTCTCTCTGTGTCTGTGTCTGTTTACTGTTTGAGGACGGTCAAGGCCGACTGTACAAGATTAGCATCTCTCTTTGTCCAGGGTTAACAAGCTCTGTCATGTGTTAATCTGCCCGTCCCCAGGGGGCCGAGTTTCTCCAGGCCTGGATGCACCATGGGAAGGATGGGAGTGTTTGTATGTGTGCGTTGTGTGTATTACATTCTGTTGTGTTAGTTAACAGGAGGGGGTGGAGTAAACAGAAACAATGTGCGGACCTGAATTGGGCAGATTTTTGTATCCACTGCTGTTTGCAACAGTCAAAAAACTGCATTTAATTAGAGTAATGAAAAAAACATGTCATCATGCTCTTTAAAACTTAAATGTCAATCATCTTGTCACTGGAGGACAATGTAGATCTTAGCGAGCAGCTCCTGAGGATTAGTGCCAGCCTTTCTGATCACATGTTTCTGTGATCCAGGTGTCTGTCACACAATCTGTTGCTCCTTTTCACACACACGCCAGCAGCCAAGTACAAGAGACACAATAGGACATGTTTCTTCCTCTGAGCGAGGCTTGTGTTTGTCTTTTCGGGCATATCGGCGATCCAGTTTACCTATGAGGATCCGTTTGTAGGAATGAAGGTACTGTACAGCGTTGCAGTCGACTATCAACAAGCTGTTTGGTGCTGTTCTAGGTTTGTCTCCTGAGGCAGCTCATGGTGTCAGCCGGTCCACCTTGTTTCCTGTATACTTTAAATATGCATGTGAAAGTGTGAAGATATGACTTTGTGTGTCTCTCAAGAGAAAGAGAGGCAAATAAGTTTGCCTGGGGGCTACGTTCAGTTTACCTCTGTTTGAAATTAGTCTGAGGCTGAATGGAGCCTGATGAGAAGTCTTTACAATATGACCCAGCACATCAGCCCCTCTGCTCGCACAGTTCCATCTCCTTTTACACCTATCAATCCTTTAGAGAAGCTTCAGGGCTAGTGCTGAAGGATATTAAAACAAATTCCAATTGGGATTGTTTCTCCCCCTTCGTATTGCAATCGTAATTTCTTGTGCCATTATTTTTAATGTATTGTTGATATCTATCACAATTTTAAAAAGGATGATTTGAGGCATGAGGAAGAAAATTGGATTTCTGGAAAAAAGGGGAAAAAATCCACAAAAGGAACTCTGTTTGTATATACAGGTATATGACAAAAAATTAGAATATACTGAAAAAGTTCAATATTTTTTGTCAGTCATTTCAGAAAGTGCAACCCAGACATTATATGGACTCATTATACATAGAGCAAACATTATTATATTAAGTCTTTATTTCTTGAAATGTTGTTAATTATGGCTTACAGATAACGGCAACCCAGAATTCATTGTCTCAGAAAATCAGAGTATCACATAAGGTCAATTCAAAAAGGGTATTTCAAACTGCACATTTAGGCTTCTGAAAAGTTTTCTCTCAATTTATGCTGCTTTTTACCCAGTTTTGCTGCGTTTGGACTATTTTTGCCACCTGAAACTTACTTTTATTACTCTTTCTTGCTGTTTTTGATCATTTTCACCACTTAGATTGTTGCTCTTGGACACGTGAGGGTAAAGAAATATTGCAGTCTGTAATTAAAATATTGCAGCAGCCCGTATTGCGATTCAATATAATTTTTAGTTGCTTGCAAGCATTTATGTTAAATCATGACACAAATTTAGATGCACTGAAAACACCTTGTACCTTTAGATTACTGAAGTTAAAGGAGACTTGCACCAGGAACAGTTATGAAAAGATGAGTAAGCATCCAGAACAACTTTTGGGAGCCTACACTCTGTCTCCTCTTCCTGGACTGGGACAACTCTCTCTCTTCCCTCTCTCCCTCAGCCCTCCCACAGTCTGTGAGGAAGGCCGTGCAGCTCACTGGGCTTTGTTTGGAGTGTATTTGTGTGCAGGACCGAGGCGGTTTCCTGACCTCAGGTCGGGGGTGTTTGTGGAATGTGTGAGCTGTGATTAGCATCCAGTTGATGAAGGCTGAGGCAGCTCTGGTGACTCCTGGCTGGATTTAACAGGGTGCTGTGTTCAGGGTTGAGCAAATTTTCATGCTGTGACGGATGTGACATCATCGTTGCTGTAATTCTTTTTCTGAGAGTGATGGATGGGAAAGAGAGGATGGTGTTTTTCTCTTCTGGCTGTGTTAGACAAACATAATTCTCCTCTGCCCTGTGTCATCAGGGATCTGTTTTGTTATAAATAAGTGCCTCGTGTCTTTCATTTTGCTCTTCAAGGCCTTAGTGTCTTCATTATTGATGTGTGCTGAAGCCAAGGAAGAGGCGGTGAGACACAGAGACTTGATCCCACTCAGCGTCGTGTCAGAGAAAGTCGGGGGTGTCAGTGATGAGAGGCTTTTAAGGGTTTACTGTGATCCTGGACTGTTTTCAGATCATCCCTCAGAATAATGACAGATCAAACCAGGAGGCTTACCAGGTGGGATGGTTTCATTTAACTGCTTACACCTGTTCTTACTGACTGCAGATCAGACACTTTATTTGATGTGATCTCCTTATTTGTCTGTGTGTAAGGAAGATGATGAATATGGTTGTCAAACCTGCCAGCTGGCGTTTTGCCCGCACTGTTACATGAAACTTGTTGCTTCAACGTTAAAATATGACGTAAAGAGCTGCCTTAAAATTTGATGCTAGGTCCAAAAAAAATTGTTGTCCTGACATCAACAGATTTAAAAGTAGAAGGAGGGTCTTCTGTTGCTGCTTTCACTTCATCCATACTATAAAACCCACGGCCATGAGTGGCTTTAAATGGCGTGGTGGGTTGACTGAGACTATTGTTGGTATTGAGAGTGGGTTCAATGGACAATCTCAGGCACCATGCCAGCGTGTGGCGTCTTGAATCTGACATTCTCCCCCTTTGCAAAGAGGGGGAGTGACAAACACACACACACACACACACGCACACACACATCACCTCTTTTTGCGGTCTTTAGTCACAAACCCTGAATCACATCTGAAGCAGCTTGCGTTAGCCGGTTGCTGGTGTGTGTTTGTGCTTTAAGTAAGAAAAGCATGAATTATTTAAGCAGTGCAGTCACTAAGTTTGAAAGCTGTCGTGACATTTTCACATCACAACAAGAGAGGAAGGAGTTCACCTCACGTCTAATTTAAATATTTATCCCAATGATGATAAATGATGATGTATCCCAAAGTTAAAGACCATGAAATTCAAAATGTTATCTTTGAAAAAACCTCAATAATGTCTCCTTACCTGGAATGGAAATAAACCCGATGAGTCATGATGGGCAAGGAGTTTATGTCTTGAAATCGGAGACTGTCTGTCAGAGGAGCAAACGTTTTATTAGCAGAGTCAAAGAGCAAACATGGAAGTTTAGTGTTTCTGCCGGCTGCTGCAGGAGATAAAAGCTTGTCAATTACAGGGTCAGAGTTCGCGGGATGCTCATTAACGATGCCTCCAAACAGGGGGTGGGGTCCTCAAACATTTCTGCTTAGATTAGTCTTGGTTTTAGTGATGATGATGAGTTATATTATGGAGTTAATTTCAGTTAAAACCGAGGATTTCTCTTTCTTTTTGCATCTTTTCTCCCGCCTTCTCCTCCTCCGACCCAACCCAACCCCCTGCTACTGCCTCCTTCCCCCACAATGCCTCGCTTTGACGGCTATTTAGAGTAGGCCCCGGGGATAGGAGAAGGCTCACAGTATGCACATGTGCGCGCGTGTGTGTGTGTGTGTGTGTGTGTGTGTGTGTGTGTGTGTGTGTGTGTGTGTGTTTGAGTGTGTGTACAGTTGTATACTGTGCAAGCAGAGAAGGGATTCGTGCATGTCTTTGGACGGCTGGTTGGCTAAAGTGAGGGATGAGAGGGGGCACTTTGATTTAGGTCTTTGTGTCGAGGAAGCGAAGAGTCTCCTGTTTATAACCGGCAGTGGCTGTGATGAGATGTGAACACACAAACACACACACACACTCCACAGCCTCAGAGTTGGTTTGACATTAACATTTAGCTTAATCACCCTCACTGCTGCTTCAAATGATTCACAGATTACCCTTAGAAAGAGACAGAAATGGTATTTACCGTGAGTATTTCCCTAAATGTAAAATCCTGCTGTATCCTAAATACACACACAAACACACACACACACACACAATAGTATTTTTTACACGTTGCAAAAAGGGGTCAGAGATGCAGTTTGGTGTTAAAATATGCTGATGACCTGATTATCTGAGAACAGCATGTTTGTGTCTAGACATTCAGAAAAGCTTAGATCCCTCAGTGGAGTTGGATGCCTTCCAGTTATTGACAGTATATGTACCAACACTGCTGCCATTCAGGCACATACACACGTGAGTGAGAACACACAAATACTCACTGTTTATGTCCCTGTGTGGGTATTGGGGAGGGATGATGCCTCGGAGGATAATCTCACCTTGCAAAGCTGGCTCGCCCATTGTTGGCTCGCTGCCAGTTAAGAGAGTAAATAACGATAAACTTCAACAGAAAAAAGAAACAGTAGTTTGGTTTTAGGAGATGCTCTCTGGTTACGTTAGTTAACGCTGCCAGTCTTTAAAGTTTCATTAGAAACAACAGGCCTTTATCACACAGTGTAATCAATCAACAACCAGCGTGTGTGTTTTTGTCTCTCTCTCTTTCTTCCACCACCGTCTTTGTTGTTTTCGTGGCCCTCTATTGTTCCTAGTTACAGTTTAGCTCACCATTGATGCTTGAGGAGAATTTGGAGTGGGATGCTTCTTGGAAGCTGCAGACTTGGACGCATTGTGAAGGAAGACAAACACATTTTTGCAAAGTCAACTACATTCTGGATTGAGTTTTAAAGAATATGCCAAACGTGAAGAATGCCACCACAAGCTCCCACTCCTTCTTACATTACTATCATCTTTTCACAGCTATTGTTTTTATCTGTTTAAGAGACTGTAACAGCTGAAGAGGTGACTCAGACCAGCTGATGTGCTCTGTGGTAACTTTTCCAGAAATCCACTTTAAATTCACCGTTTTACATCCTTAACACTTCTCACCGGGCACTCTTCCTCAGTGTTGGACCGAACGTAGCTGACACGACCATCTGTCTGGAATCAGCTGCGGGAAGTAAACAGCAACTCACAGGTCATTGAATACACTCTGTCCCTGGTGGTTTCTGAATACATGTCATGACCCAAATGCCGCAGACACACTTAATAAATCATTAACTCACACAACAGAATTTGATATAAACATCAGATGCTTTAATTACTAATGGGTAACCAATAGGCTGCAACTACAGCCTCAATGGTGCTGTGTTTGAGAGGGCTTAAGTAATGCAAACAGAGCGTTGTGTATGGTTATGTAATCTTTCTATGACCTCCATGAGTAGTCCACCATCAGCAGCTTTAGAAAAGGTACCAATGAAGCAGCAAAACATTAATCCCTAATTGTTCCAGTAAAGCTGCTTAGTCGATAACAGAAGAAACTAGAGCTTTGACACACGCTCTGTGGTCTAATATGTGTAATCATTGGACTGTGATTCAGTGTTTTGAATAGGGATGGGTATGGAGAACCTATTCCAGTTAAGTAGTGATAGGAAATGGTTTAATCCATCAACATCATTAGCTTTCAATCTGAACGACTCCCTCAGTCTTCACATTATGCCGGAACAGCTGAGCTAGCTTAGCTTTGCAGATAGATGACTGTTTCCCAAGAAAACTCTGATTCAGGATTTTCTACCTGAAGTTTTACTTAAGAAACTGTAACACTGAACACACAAGGGAACATAGATTACTCTCTCACAAGGGATTCATATTCACAACATTCAACATGTTACATATCTCCTAATTTATGAGAAATCATATTGGAAACAGTGCTAACTTGATGCCAAAATTTTATGTATCATACTTAAAACTCAAAAATATTAAAACATGCACAGGCTGATGTTTTCCAAACAGGGAGTGCAGGCTCATGGCTGACTGCGGCATAACTACAGCAAGCTCAAGGTTCCAAACAACTTGCGAATTCAAAATTATTTTCTCATAAACTCAATACAATGTAAGTGTCACAGAAAACCTGTGAAATCTACTTCTTGTGCACATAAAATTCACAGGAGCAGTCAACAGGGGAATTGATTAAGAATCAGATTGATAGGCAGAATTGATAAGGGCATTGGTATTGATAAAATCTTACCAATACCTATCCCTAGGTTTGTAGTGCAAAAAGCTGCAGTAAGAAAGGTTACAGGATTATTTCCTTCAATTCATTATATTTTTTTCTGTTCGTTTTGCAGCTGAAGCAGTTATGCCATCCCAGAGTTGATGGACAGTCCTGCCTCCAGTTTCTGTAGGGGACAGATAAAAAGTTTGTTCTAGCTCTGCTTCTTCGTCTGTTTATGCTTACAGCGCTGATTGATAGGTGCAGTGACGTAGGTCCAGCAACAGAGATGTGCAATCTCACAGCTGTCCAGAGCCTTGCAGGAGGAAGAGAAATGTCTTTCTGGCTGTGGTGTGCATTCAGGATTTATCACACACTTACACACTCATCAACGCTGTGGTAACTCTGGAAGGACTGCACGGCCAGATGCGGGGTGTTCTGTGGGAACTCGTAACATCAGAGTGTAACAAGGAGAGAATGCTTCCTGGTTTATAGCGTGGTTGAATGAAGTCACATTTGTTGTAACTGTCTGGAGCCAAAGTTAAACAGTGGTGTTCTTTTGTTTGGTTTGTGAAGTGGGTGGAGTTTGCTGTTGGAACAACACTTTTATCAGTTCTGTGCTGAATGTGCTAGAAGAGCTTCAGACTAACTCAGGCTCTTCTTCTTGTGCTGTGGACTTTAATCTCTACTAATGCTTCAGTTCTTACATCCCCACGTTCTTTTGTCACCTCCTCTCCTCGCCTCCTTGTCCATCTGTCCTAAGATATGAGCATGAGACGCACTGATGGGACAGGAGGAGTCGTGGGAGCAGGAATATAACAGGACTGGACGTCCAGGCTTCAGGGCTGTCTTCATAAACCAACATCAGCTGAATATTTGTGTGGCTGTGCTGCATCATCCTGCTGTTGTTTGGATACCACTGTTTTCATGCCAGATTACCATAACTGCCATCACGACTGAGATTTAGTCTCACATAAATACTTTTCCGTGCACCTTTGCTTCTCGTAGTCCCGATGAGGCTTTCCTCTCCCAGCTTCTGTCCTCCAGGTTTATTTGGGTATGTGAACATCCTTTTGGATGGCTCTTAATTGGATTAAGAAGAGTTTACACACTGGGAGCTGCAGCCAGAATTAACAACCTGGGGTGGTGCTAACCACAATGGATTATTTAATCGTTCAATCAAACACATTTTCTCTCACATGCTTAAAACTCTTAGACTCTTGTACCTAGGGCTGAACGATATGACCTTAAACCAGTGTCTCGATAGTTTTTGGCTGGATCCCGATACACAATATATATCTCAATATTTTGATTTCCGCACAAAGTCACCATAGAAGCGTCAAATTCAAACCTTTGGTGCATGAAATGACACCAGTCCAATGATTCAAGCAGACGTTTCAGTTATGTTTTTAAAAGCAACTACACTTTAAAAGCCCCAAAATTCACAACCTGCGACCGACTGGATATGCAAACACCTTTTTACCCCTCGTCTTTTAGTGCAAAAACACACGTGCACAGGAGAGTTCTTGATGGGCAGGGGAGTGTGCTGCTTGCTCCGAGTGGAGCACCAGCAGAGAGTGAAAGGAGCAGACCTACAAAGAGAATTACATACCGACGTCTCAAAAAATGTGCCTGACTTTTTTTTTTAGGTGGCCGGAGTGTAGTCATTTCATACCTCTCATGTGCAATAACCTGCAATACATCAAGTGTATTTGATATATCCCCCACCGGCCACCCCTGCTTGTAACTCATGCATCAGATAATAAAAGTAGCTAATTTTGGAAAAGGAGCTTTGTTTTACCACCTAACAAAGTCTTAAGACAGTGAAAAAATAAAAGAACTTGCATTTGGTACAAAAACTTCAAAATGCAAAATAAGAAATGGGCACAAGAGACAGGCTGTTCAACAGCTAATCAGACGTCACTCAGCTTCTCTGTGTGTCTGCCCTCTCTCCTTAAAGCTGTGACAGGTTGTTGTTGGTAACATCATTAAGTCATCTGTCGATATTTTCAGCCTCACTGGTGTTTAAATACCCCGTGTGACCGAAGGGCGCGGCACAAATTGCTGCGCGTCACCTCCCTCTCACCCTCTTGTGTTGTTGTGGGTTGGGGCCTGTTGCATTAGCAGTGTGTATCCGCTCTTGTGTTGTTTGGGATACGCTGTTATTTCCTTCTCAGTTTCTCTTTCCCCCTCTGGCTCTTGCTCAGCTGCTCGGGCCATCTGTGCAAGGGCAAACAGAGAACAGAGGGATGAAGGGGGAGAGCGAAGAAACCGAGTAGTGCAGAAGAGAAAGGGAGGATCCACAGAGAATGAATGACGGCCTTTTTGGTGAGTGTGGTCGAGTTCAGAAGATGAGTAAAAGATGACAGAAGAGGGGAGGAAAGTGTGTGGCAAAAAGATGATGTCTGTTCTCCTCCAGAAATAGGACAGTGAGTGTTGGCGTCCAAGTTAAGGTCAGTGGAAAGTAGGATGACTTGTGATGTCTGGATTTTTGAGTTGGAGCAGCAAACATCAGCCAGTAGTGAGCTCATTTTATGTCTTGTTTTTTCCCCACCTCTCTGTTCCCATGCTCCCCAGGCCAAGCCTCTTCCTCTGCACTGCCTAAGAGTTGGTCTCACCACTCTGCGTCCTGCACAGTCGGCTCCTCGCTCTGTTTATAAACTCTGACAGGCCAGTTTCCTGCTACCCCCCCCTCCTTCTCTAACTTGTAAAAACCTATCTTTATCCTCTCATCCTTCCGTTTCAAAGTCACTGCGGAAACAAACTTGGAGACATTTCTCTAATATTGATGCAGACATTGTGTGACAGCCCACATTACAGATGGTTGCCCTTAGCAGGCCTCATATGCTTCATGTCCCAGTTCTGGAGCTCAGTTGCTCATGTCTCTGACTGCTCCGTTTGTGGCCTGTGAGTCAAACTGTCTGCCTGTCTCTGGCTTTCTTGTACATGCCTTGACCCATTTAACGAAAAACATCTAACCCTCTTCTTCCTACTTTTCTTTATTTAACCCTTTTACTATGAAAGCGTGAAGCCGGCTTCCCTCACTTCTTCTCGCAGCTTTCGAGGGTGCGTGTCTTTACATCGTCACAGCCTTTCTAGCCCATAAACGTGGGTGAAATTTGCGTGTTAAAGCTTCCTGCACTCCCTTAAGGGTACAATCTCAGAAAGTAGTCTTCCACACTAGCAACCCTGACGACAGAGAAAAAGAAAACCCGTCACAGCTATACTGGCCAAGTGTGTCACTGTGATTTTAAGCGTCACAGTGGAGTTTTTTTGCTCCTAACTGAAATGAATGAAGACTATTTGTAGAATGTGTTGTTTCCTGTGTCCACCTCTTTCCTCCCAGAACACACAACACAGTCACCTCATCTTGAAAATTGTTGATTAAATTGTTTTTGTGGGTTTCAAAGCACTCCTTGATGTCTGCACCACTTCAGAATTCTTCACATTAACATCCTGCATCTCAACTTGTTTGCCGTTTAACTCTCGGACACTTGCATAAAAACATGTGTGTGTGTGTTTGTTTGGACGCCGGGGCTTCAGGGAGATTCAAACCATAACTTTATCTTCCCACCAGGGCCAGCAACATTCCTAGAGCTTTGTGCGCTGATTCAAGAGACAGCAGACAGCACTTCATGTCTGATCTTGCTGCTCACTGACTGTGTTGTATTTTTTTTCTCACCATGCCTCCCTCCAGACCAGACTCACCTATCTCCAGAGAATCAGTAGATCTGAGGCCATCCTGTGATATCAAAGTCAACCGACCCTTCCCCGCAGAGACGGACCACTACCACTCAAGGGGAGATGAAGCCGGATGGGGTTACCACGGCAGCAATGGAGCCAATGGAAACATTGGAATCCAATCCAGTGAATGAGGCAGCACCTGCTGGAGGACAGGAACCCAACCTAGCAGCGAGTCCTGCTGGAGACGGGGCCACAGAGCAGCCCGCAGGAGAGACAAGCCAGGAGGAACCTCAACCTGACAAGGCCAAGGATGCTCCAGCTGCCAAGACCAGCAACAAGACTTCAGTAGACCCAAAAGCCAAGACTGCCAACAAGACCACGCCTAAGACCAAACCTGGAACCAACAGCCCAGCCAAGAGCACACCCGGCTCACGCACTAACACACCACAGAGCCGTCTGTCCAACGGCACATCCAAACCCCAGACCAATGGGGTCACAAAGAAGACCCCAACAGCTCCACTCAAAAAGCCCTCCCCAGCTCCAGCCCCGCTCAAAAAAACGACAAGCTCAACCGCAGCCCCTGCATCCAAGAGCAAAGTGGGTGAGAAGAAAGCCACGGGAGCTGGCACTGCCACCAATGGGGCAAAGCCGACAACCGGAACAACTGCGGCGAAGAAAACGCCACCTTCAACCGCCAACGGTGTGAAAACCAGCAGCACCCCAACTACTGCTGCCAAGAAGCCCTCAGGTTGGTGAAAATGTCAAACAAAAAGTCAAGGTCAGATAAAAACACAAGTGTAAGTCAGGGAGTAGCGTTCACAGTACATCAGGCATGAAATGTTTTCACAGCTTGGATAGATGCACATATGATGGATTCCACACATGTATTAGACATGCCAGAGTAGCTGCTCATCTAGACACACATTCACCCGACAGCCTTGTGACATACTGTATGAGAGATAGTGACCTACATCTGAGATATATGTCACTTCATTATTACAGTCTACATCACAGGTAATTCATCTTTTTCTTCTCCTTCCTCTAGCTCCAAAGCCGGCCACTTCAGCTCCAGCAAAGGCGAGCACCACTGCCCCAGCCAAGCCCCCTGTTTCTAAGACAAGCAGGTAGGTCGTCCACAAGAGATGTTCTCAGCTGTTTGGAATTGATTCTGCAAATCATCAAACACTGAGAGTGAGAGAAGTATCTGAAAGATCAAACCAAGTGTGTGCAATGGCTTCGGAAGGTTTAAAGAAGACCCTGTTAAAGAGAAATCTTAGACAGACAGCGATCCTCCACATAGCAGCGTTGAAGGTTTAAGTAGGCCAGCGAGCTGCCTATGTCAGAACAGGCCTCAGAGAAATGCCTCGCAGGCGCTGTACAGCAGCATGATTAATAAAACAAGTTTTGGGAGTGAATGCGGTCTAGAAAAAAGGGAGGAGCAGCTCAGAAAAAGTTAAACACTCCAAATGATTTTCTCTCTTTGCACTGAGTGAGTGTATGTGTATGCCACTGGGTCAGCATGTGTTTTTCACCTGAGTCTTGTTGTGTGTGTGGTGTCAGGTCCTGAGGTGATTTTGCGATAGACTGGAAGAGGAGGCTGAAGGAGGCCTTTGTATGATACGGTGGTGATCCTGATCAGATAAAGCCTCTGGGAGCTGCTGTTCCTTCTTGAAAGGCTTCAACCCCCCAACACTCCCACCCCTTGTTTTTCCTGTTTTATTTTAAAAAGCCTCTTTTTTCCACTTTGCTTCACTGTCACAGTGCATAGTATGTGTGATATGCTTCCATGATGACATCAGAGATACATAATAAATTCAGAGCATCTGTCACGGAAAAGTCATCATGAACAGAAAACCATATTCATGTGATAGTTAGACAACACATCACATTCTGCTGATCCTTTGACACAATCTCTGTCCACTTCCTTCCACCTGACGCCAACATGTTATGGTCCCCTCCCACTCCTCAACTCCATGTGCCCTGGTAGCAGCTGGATTTGAGAGATTACACTCAGATTACAGCTCTAATGGTTGATGCACAAACATCTAATTAAAAAGAATTACCCAGGGGCTCGTTTATAATCAGCACTTTTGGTACAGAACGCTCATTGTGTATCCTAAAAGATCTGTGGTCATTTAGTTTATAGCTCCGATTATTTCCAGTAGTTTGTTTTATCAATGAATTTCAGATATCTTTGGATATAAAAATACCACAGAACTAAATCATCAAACACAAGTCAAGATAACAGATCAGGGATTACACTTCAAATGTTATGTGGAACTATCAAAGCCAAACATCTTATTCTGCTGCTGTTATTGACTCTTGTTTTGTGTCCCTGGCAGCTGAATTGTGGCACATGTAAAAGTTTTTCATAGACACAACTCACCCACTCAGCTATACTGCTCATCCTAAACATCAATGTTCTTTGCAAATACGGCCCCATTCAGAGCACAGATGGCCTGGATGTTAAGGTTGCGCTCCATGAGGTTTGCCCTAGCGTGGGCATCCCAGGTTTGAATCCAGCCTGTGGCCACTTTCCCGCATGTCGCTCCCTACTCCTTACCCTTACCCTGTTTCCTACACTTTTCACTATTCACTGTTCTCTCACTCTCCTATCCAAATAATGGGACAAAGCAAAACAACTTTAAAAAATATTTATATATGGCACCATTTAAAAGGGAAATTAATAGAATTTCCAACAGTAGATTACAGCCCCCCTCTACTAGGTATGGTAATAACTGGTCTCTTCATCACCATTTTGTATTATATCTGTAAGGACAAGACACAACAGTCCCCACCCCTAAAAAAAGCATCAAGTAAGTTTTGTGTCTTATCAAGCAAAAGTTGAATTTCCCTTCAGATGGAGTGGTTTGTGTGTCATGAGTTTGTTTTATCACATGTAGCCCAGAGGAGGACGGACCCGCAGCAGACCTACATACGAATCCCCATGAGAGCTCTTCAACCTGACGCTACGCTCCTCTGACAGCACCATGCACCCTCGTAGGCACACTTTGCTAAGTGTGTGTGTCCCAGTCAGCGTTTGTGTTTGTGATCTGCTTTGACAGGCCCATATATTTTGGCTTTAATTAGATTTTGTCCTTCTGCTGCCTCACTTCATCTGTACTTCGTGGCCGCTATCAGCAGAGTGGTAGAGGAATCAACAGTCACAGTAACCGCCACAAAGACACACCCTGTGTCTTCTGTTACTGTCACAAACACACACACACACACACCCTCAGCACTCCTCTCAATTTCCTCTGTGTTCCTTTAGGTTCAATTGATTTAATTCCATCTGCAGCAGGTTGCAGTTAATCAGACAAATAAAGTGCAGAGCGGATGCAGGTTCACTAAGTGACATCTATTTAATTTAAAAGCCAAAGTGCTTCGTTCCCCCTCCCTGCTCGAGGTTTTAGTAAAATTACTTCAGGTTTTTGAGTTGTTGCTGCTGCTTACTCTTCATTATTGCTTATTCCTGCTTTAAAGAAAACTGACTTTAAAGGGATTTGTATGCAAATCTTGATGCTCACTTTAAATGGTAAAACATGCACAACATGCTGCGATGTCTGTATAACACTAAAAGTGAGTATGTGTGTTTAATGTGAAGTATGCGTGTGTGTGTGTGTCCGCTTCAGAAGCCGATTGCCCAGAGCAAGCAGCTTGTGACAGGAAGTGTTTGAGCCTGATTAGTGTGTAAATGGAGAATAAGATGTCCATGCATGCTGTTTAGTACATGACCACAGTGTGTCCGCTTGTGTGAGAGTTTGAGCCAATTCTTGGCTTTTTCTCTCCAGCTGTGCGGATGATTTGTGTCCAGTGATGCATTGATGATCCAGCACTGCTTTGATGCATGCAAACTGCCCACCAGGATAGGAGAGCATGCTCTGCATTTATTATATAGGGGCTCCAGTATGTGCATGTATGTGCTGTTCTCATACAGAGCGGGAGCAGAACATGTATGTAATTAGGATGCGGAGCATGTGTTCTTTTGCTGGTGTATTACTCTGTATGATGTGAAGGTAAAGGGGGAGGGGAGGTGTACATGCAGGCTTGCTGAACACGTGGTACAGACACACGTGCCGCTTAGCTGCCTCCTCCTGCCTGCCCGGCTGTCTATGCATTCAGCAGAGTGAAGTAAAACAGAAATGGTGGCAGTGGAGTATAGAAGCTACGTGACTGAATAAGTCATGTGTCCCCACTGAGCTCCCATCACTGCTGCCAGAGATGTGAAGGCTGAACATGCAGGGTGTGAGAGAGAGAGAGATAGAGAGGTGGAGAGGAGACGCAGAGGACCAGAGGGGATCTGTGTGTGAAGGGTATTCAGCCCTCAGGAGGAGATCTGTGTGTTCAGGTGGTTTCTCTCTCTCCGTCTCTTCCCAGCATCCCCTCTGTCAGCCATGTTCTCACATTAGTCAGGCTGTTTTCCTCATTGATGCTCCCTCAGGGATGATAAATTTTGATTGCAGCGACTGAGTGCAACCCTCCTCATGATCTAACAAATTACTGCTGATGTAATGGTCCAGCACTGGTGTGTGTGTGTGTGTGTATGTGTGTGTATATGTCTGAGTGTGTGGTGAGCAGTAGCTGTGGTTGGTGCCACAGACGCTGCCCACAGACGAGTTGTTGCGCAGGCTGTAAATCTCCTGCTCTGGGTGTGGCCAACGGCTCCATGATGCATTCGTTCTGTGCCGTAATTTTATAGCCATGCAGACGCAGAGCCAATTACCAAATGGACTAAATGAGGGGCTGATAGATTGAATGATGGAGGCGTGTGTGTTTGTGAGTGTGAGTGTGAGACAAAGGTTTGAGCGTAAGAGGGTGTGTTTGTGGGTGTGCTCACTCATGCTGCGGGGTGATGATGGATGGAATTGATGTTGGAAAAAATGTTCTGTGGAAAGCAATTTTTACTGTAACCGATACAAATATTTACAATCAAAATAAGCTGATAATGTATAAAATAAAACTCCCTCCTGAATCTTGCACAGGGTTGAAGAACCATTTTTTGCAAAAAGACTTGGGTGTCACACGTTCATGATTTAAATGATGTAATAAGTGTATGTAGTAAGATCTGTGCTCCCTGCAGAGCTCTGTAACAGACACAAACCTCCGGCACAGAGAGGAGAGGCTCTGATCAAGGAAACAACCTGTGTGCCTGTCAGCCTGGCGCCACTTTAACCATCATGAAGCTCCTGATGTTATATTTCTGGGCTTTGATTAACACAGCACCGTGTATAATCTGAGAGGAGGGAGAGGTCAGTCCTCCACAGTTTGACCGCCTGTATGCTTGCTCAGCTCTTGCACTTTCATTTTTCCCCTTCATAGTGTCTCATTATGTAAAACACAACTGCCTTTTAACAAAGCAGCACCAGAAGGGAACCACGTTTCTGCACACAAACTTATTTAACATCGACCCTCAGGCCACAACTTTAAGTATTTTACTGTATGCATCAATGTGACGGAGCAACCCAACCGTCAACCAATTGTTCAGCTTCACTGCATTTCTAGGCTGTCTGCTAGAAATTTGTTTTAACTCCAATGTACAGTTTTGGTTTTTCAGAAAGGTCCTCAGTGTAATGTGAACACAAACTCACATGTTAAGTTAAGCTACAAGCTGACCATTGAGCTACATGAAACTGCAGATCATACAAACACTTATCCAGCTGACTGTGAGCTTCATTACTGCATAAACAGAGGCTTTAAATAACCTCCACATCAATGAATCACTGTTTTCAGGCTTTGTCACCATGCTGGAGTGTTGTTAGACAGAACACAGGATCTTTTTGTAGCCTGGCATTGGTTCGTAAATGCTGTAATAGGATCCAACTGTCCTCTTTGATAAGGCACTGATAAAGGATAAAATGTAATCAGATTAATATCATCTGCCCCTCTTTCCCCCCTCTCTCTCTTTTAATCTGTATCTCCCTCTCCCACTTTCTTTCTTCTCTGTAGCGCTCTTTTAGAGCAGGCCTGCCTTTTGGGATTACCCCTATTCCTTTTATCAAACAGATTACTGATATTCTCTTTGAAAATCCCCTCAGCACACTTCATTTCGCATTCTAGATTGGGCAACTTTAAACTCTCCTCGATCCTGTCACTCTTTTCTTATCCTTTCCTCTACAATCGAGGCGCTGCAGACTCACGTAGTCAGCTTACTCTCTTTTCACCTTTTAACATCTTGTTCACAAAAGGATGAATTGAGGATTAAAACTTAAAACATTCTTTAGCAGTTACAAAACTTTGAGTGGAACGTTTTGTAAGTGAAGTGTAGCGATAGACGGATGTGGTCATTTCAGGGCCCGATACTGATACTGATTTTTAGTTGTCTACTGGTGTAGAATATAAATACTGGTGACAGAATGTGGAATCATGCAAACTCCAACATTTAACTTTCTGAAGGCACGGTCACACTGGCCATTCGAACTGTGCTGTACCCAAGCACGCTTAAGCCCCACGGCATTGTTCCCTGCTGGCCAGTACAGCGAGGAACAAATTCTGAGTGACCAGAATGTTCCCTACAGAAACCTCACATGGCAAGAAAATCTGCCGAGATTGTCAGCAGATCCATCAGGAAATCTCCTCTGCAGACATCAGAAGCTCTGCATCCATTTAACGGCTGTGCAGAGCTGTTGTTGTGAGTCAAACATGATATATGAAAGGGTATGACCTACATATATTTTCTAGTTTCAATACTCACACTAACTTTTCAGTTTTTTATTTTTTTAACAATTATTTAAATATTTGAAAATCACAACTACTCCCTAATGTGTGAACTCAAATAAAATATTTTTTTCTGGGTTATTCTAGTTTACATAGTTGCCTCTGAGTGCAGTAAATCAGAGCAGGGTGGAAGAGGTTGTCAGTCTTCTGTTTTGCTAGAAGCAGGCTGGTAAAAGTTCATTGACATGATCCGACAGTCTCAGTATCATTCACATTCCTTTCACTGCCCCAAAGCTGAACGTAACGTGGATCATCGTTAAAAAGTCACTTGAACTCCTGACACGGACACACCCTCATTGTGTTGCTGTCTGCCTCTCATCTAATTGGGTATTACCAAACCGTGTTCCTCTTCACATGCCAGGTTGAGGTAAGCACGCAGCGTTTCGTCGCCCTTACACAATGAGTTTGTTTTAAACGCAGCAGTTCCAGCTTGAGGAAACGGAGAAGTTATTTCTGTCCTCCTTTCAGTATTAAAGATTAACTTGGTCCCAGCCACCTTCACTCTCCCTCTGCCTCCCTGTTCTCTTTCTGCCAGAGCTGGCTCAACTCTTTATTTAGAATCAGGCAGTTAGTGTGGCTCTGGCCCAGGAGATTGCACACCACGGCCTTGTCAGGACGACTAGATGTAGGTTACTTTGCTCAGACGTGACATGAAAGCCAAGCTCCAGGCCAGGAAGGCCACCAGAGTAGGCAGGCTGATACATACTGCTCCAAGAGTGAGAAGAAACAAGACATCCAGGGCAGGTTAGGCTGAGGCTGGGCTGCCTCTGGAGGGTTGGCTGTGATTCACCTCCTGCACTGCTTCACTTTCTGCTCAGGCCCTCTGGGAGATCACCATAGGGCCGAGGAAGGGTGCTCAGGAACTGTCGCTGTCTGTGCTTCATATCTAACCACACAAAAGATGGAGTTAGCATCCTTTAGTGGAGCAAGCTGAATACTGACTGACATGTTTCCCAATAGTTTTCTCCACAATGTCTTTATTTCAATAACAAAGCTTGAGAAAGAAATAACTCCTCCCAAACTTGCTGTCTCTCTTGTGTTTGTCCCATTTCTGATGGTTGCCCCTGGCAGAGCAGTGACAGATGAGTGACATTTCATGCTCTTCCCCTCTGTCAGAATCATTTTGAGGCACACTTCCTCACACGCAGCTGACCAGGACCTGGTCACGGAGCAATCTGATGTTTATGTGTAAAGCAATGAAAGGCTGTACTATCTTTATCTGTAGTTTATTTTGAATATGGGAATCATCCCTGTATCCAATTTGCATGGGGTATCTTTCTTCCGGGTGTGAAGAAACCACTAAAGCATGACTGAGGAAGTGTTGAGATTTGAATCTTTCTTAAAAGCCAACATTGTTTTTCTGACCCAGATCTTTCTGCTTTAGCACCCTTAGCAATTCTTTAACCTTCTTGTGCATCTTGTTGCTTCAGGCCTGCAGCTGGCACATCAGCATCACCTCGTCCTGCCACAGGCTCAAGCCGGCCACCCACGACCAGCACAACCAAGAGCTCCTCCTCAGCTACATCCAAACCTGCCGCCCCGAAAACCTCCACCACTCCTGCTAAGCCTGCAGCCTCCAAAACCGCCTCCACTACCCCCTCTGGTGGCAGGACTTCAACAACACCAACATCTAGAAACACAACTCCTGTGAAAAAAGGTAGACTATATGTTCAGGGACATGTTATTTAAATGTGTCATGTAGTATTTTCAAGATTTGATCACATGCATATTGAACATAATAAGGGTATTTATTTCAGATTTTATCATTTATTTTGATCCATCCCCATGGAGTTTAACACCCAGTTCTAACTTGCTTTTTTTCTGTTTAACTTTTCCCCATGGTTTGTTTCTCTACAGATGTCACCAAATCGACCACCACAGCAGCCAAAAAGCCTGCAGAGTCCCCCCTTGCTCGCTCCTCTCCTGCAACAAAGTCTGCCAAACCTGAGGCTCCAAAATCGGCCTCAAAATCTGACGCCCTCACCAAAAAGCCGACTGCTAGTAAGGCCGCAGACACAAAGACACCAAACCGCTCTAAACCACAGGATAGCAAACCTACACCATCCAAGCCCCCTGCCTCCAAAACAGCTCCAACCAAGGCCTCCAGTCCTAAGAAAACTATTGGCAGCAGCACTCCAACTCCCGTGAAACGTGGCCCCAAAGCTGCAAATGAAGAGCCAGAAAAGGAAATAGCTGCTGCTGTAGCTGCGACTGCCGCTATTGCAGCAGCAGCAGCTGTCATCGCTGGGCCAGAGGAGCCACAGCCTGCAGCAGAAGTGGCTGAGAAGCAGTCTGCTGGAGAAACTGCGGAGCCGATATGTGATTTGACTGAAGCAGGACAAGAGAAGCCTGCAGACTTCACCTCTGTAGTAGTCAGTGCATCAGAGATGGAACCAGTGCAAGAACCAGCACCAGAACCTTCACAAGTGTGTGATCTAACAGAACCAGTGAGAGAAATGTCTCCAGAGCTGCCAGCCCAGCCAGACTTCAGTTTTGAGGAGTCTACCAACAGCTCAGTTCCTTGTCTGGGAACAACAGTCATGTCTCCTCCTTGTTCTCCACCAGGTCCCATTTCTCCTGTCAGAGAGCCACAGAACGCCTCCTCTCTGCTGGACACACACGTCCAGTCTGACCCCTGGGACAGGAACCAGTCCTTCCCGGCATCAGACTTCGCTCCCCAGAGCTTAGTCAGTGTGATGGATTTTCAGATGGAAGAGGGAAAAGAGAACAAAGAACAGTTTGAGGCTCAGAAAAGAAGAGAGGGCGAGGAAGACAAAGAGGAAAGAGAGGAAGAGGAGAATCTGTTAATGCACACAGCTCCTCCTGTAGAGACCTTTAGTATGATGACACAGCCACAGTCACTGGGCACCTCCCTCATGGAGGACTTCACCTCTGGGGGGCAGGTGTCCCCTCATGACAGAGAGGAAGCAGTGGAGAAGGCAGATGAAGAGATAAATGAAGATGATGAGGAGGATGATTATGAAGATGAAGAACAGAGGAGACTGGGTCATCAGCCTTCATCCATGATCACTGACATGAGCACATCTCAGCCGTCTGAGGAGATCCAGGTCCGATCCTCAGCGTTTGGTGGTTCTGCTGGTTGGCACGGTGACGACCTGCTGTCGGGGATGGACTCTGAGGACGTGAGCAGCTGCACCAGCAGCAGGCAGCACGAGATATCTGACCTCAGCAGCACGCAGCACGCCGCCATACTGGAAGGCACCCAGAGCTCAGACGCCCTGGTCGACTCCAGCCTCCGCGGCTCTGAGGGAGACGGTAACCTCATGGGTTCACCCAATGTAGAAACCCTTGCAAATGAGGAGGAGGAAGATGACGATGAAGAGGATGAGCGGGTGGATGATATGGACCTGAGTTCAGAGAAAGTTGAGGAGCAACATAAAGTGCTCCAGCAGCAGCAGGAGCACGAAGATGAGGAGGATGAAGACGTAGAGATGCACAGTGAGGGAGTGACAGAGAGCTGTGGGAATGCAGACGAAGACGACTTCAATGAAGAGGAGCGGCTAGACAACCTCAACCGCTCCGGCCCCCAGCCATGTGTCCCCCCCACCACCTCCTGGGGCCAGACCAACCCTTTCTCAGACACCTGGGCTCAGCCAGCCTCTCTGCTGACCGTGTCCTCGCCCAGCCCCATCTCTGACCACGGCGCAGCTGAGTCTGAGACCCCCACCCAGTCTCCTGCTCAGGCCTGTTTGGACAGCAGTGCTCCGTCCTTCGCTCCTCAGGCTCACGAGGAGGTGAAGAGCTCAGAGCCAGAGGACACCCAGGTCCGGCCCGGCGCAGCTCCTGCCACCCACAGCATCAGTGAGACGAGCACACCGGAGGATCTGCGGGACTACGACAGCAGCTCGGGAGTGGAGTCCCGCTCTGACAAACAGCAGACCCCGGTGCCTGCTGCGGTCCAGGCTGACATGGACCAGGATTTGGGTATTCACCTGGAGAAAGGTGATGGAGAAGAGGAAGAAGCTGAAACGCTCCCTGCAGATGAGGTCTTGGGTACAGGACCTCCAACCGCCCCAGCGTCCGCCCCATCGTCCCCCTCCACCTCAGGAGACGAGGCCAGTGACACAGAGGGAGAAATGCAAATAAACGACCCAGAAGCTCCAGCAACCATGGAGGGGAGTGCTGGCTTTGACAGCCCACCTCCTGCTCGCAGCCTACCTGCTCTGGAGGAGGATGAGGAGTCAGCGGACACAGCAGTCGCAGAGGGCGAGGAGGATGGAGGCGGAGCCACCCCTCAGTCTGCAAACTCTGTGGCTTCTTACGGCTTCGACTGCACCACATCCAACTCTAACGCCCACTCGATGGCAGAGAGCTGCGGGAAGAGCCCGGGCATCTTCTCCCTGGAGAACGAGGAGCAGCTGCCAGAGGAGGCCAAAGACCCCTCCCTCATCAAGGAGCTGACCCTGCCGTCTGCTGCTGCTGCTGCCCAGGCAGAGGACCTGCTGGGCAAACCTGTGGACCTGATGCCTTTGGGCCATTCAGGAGAGAACCATCCCAGTCTGGAGGAGCACCAGTACATGTTCGGGGGGAAGATGGCAGCTGACCACCTGGAGGAGGTCGATCCTTTGGAGCCCAGTCACCACCTCGGGGCCCAGGAACCTGAAGACGCCGGCGACAGCCAGCCACCGTACTACTCTACCATATGTGATAAGACTGATAGTTTTCTGGCAGGTAATGTATAAGTCCCTCCTTTTACCCTTGGAATGCACCTTTTACCCGCAACCCTCCCCCATTACCTGTTATTTGTTTTCTCTCCAGTTGGGTTAGATGGTCTAGAAGAAGAAAGGAGAGCAGGATTGTAGGAAAAGATTTTAAAAAATGAACAAAGGAGATGGAGAAAATGACTGTAGCAATTTTTAATTGAAGCCTCCCTCTTTCATACTGTTCTGGTCGTGGTTACGAGTGTTTGGCTTAAACTCCTTTATGTACAATAGTTACTACCATTTTCTAGTAGAATGTTCTTTTTAAGTAACACTGCATATTCTGTAGCCCCTGATGGGGTAAAGACTGATTGGTCCAATGTGACTGAGCTTTTACACCGAAAAGAAAAAAACAGATGGAATAAAATGGACTCATTGTGTATTTATCCTACTGTTTTTACCGAACAAATGTCAATTATTTTTGTTTTGTATTTGCTTATTTGTTGTTTGTTTTTTTTTTTCTGTCAAAACCTGGTCCTTCCTACCCTGTGTACACACACTCCATGTTCAGCAGCACCATAGCGATAGTCAAACGCTCTTTTTAAGACTTTGTGTTTTTGTTTCAAGGCTTTTAGCTTTCAAAATAAAGGCTAGATACTAACATGGCTGTTTTGCCCTTACAGATTTGTGGAGGTAGGTATGGGAGTGTTAGATTGCCGTTGGTGAAGTTTTTAATGTGTGCTTCAAGAGGTTCTCAGCTCTTTGCATAGGTTGTTGAGGTATAATGTGCAGTCACGTACAGTATGTGTTTCAGGCATTTGGTTTTAAGTGGCTAAGCTTCAAGCTTCAGTTAGCTGATCGTTTGTGTTCAGGAACAGATTAGCAACTAGCCTTTTATTTGTGATGAGATCCTGCTTATTCCCTCAACACTATCACAATCCAGCTTTATACTCGCTGAAACATTTCATAGTGAGTGTTTGGTTTACTATTTCAACAGTATATTGCATGTTTAACTAACATTAAGACTGTGTAATACCTTGAATTTGAAACAATTCTACACTAGACGTGTTCATAAATGAATGGTTCACATTAGGTTATCTTTCAAAATTCCATTAAAACATCATTGCAAGGCATTTTGTTCCTGTTTCTTATTTTCCCTATGAATCCAGCATGCCTGAACTTACTGTCCTCGTGTTCAAGTCTCTGTGTCTCCTATGTTTGCACAACTGATTTCCCATGGCGTCTCCTGCTCCTCCTCACCATGGGAATCACTGCTAAACAGGATGTGATGCAACAATCTACAATGGTGTTGTGTCTGCAATGGAATTTTGCTCATTTTGAGGTGGTATCCCCAAAAGTGCTGTGTTTTCACGGCATGCTCAGACATCGCCTGATTCCATAGCAGCCAACCAGTATCATGTTCAGACCACTTGCTGAGCAAATGGCACTCGATTAAAGGTACAGTGTGGTGGTTTTGTGAAAAAAAGATTTACTGTGTTTCTTTTGCCGACAAGCCCATTCTGGCCTTTACACTGAAAGGACCTGCTAAGTGTCAGTTTGGACCAAAACAGTCGTATATTCAGTTCCAAACTGAAAACCAAAGTGATGTTATTCTCAGGTCATTGGTACAGCACTGAAACAACTAACGTCAGAATTCACGCTCATCAATTTACTGGACAAAAGTTAGTGAGTGTTCTGCATGTAGAGGAGCATGGGAGCAAAGTAAAGCCCCAAAAAATATTCCAAATAAAGTGTTAACCTCACCAACATTGACGTTTCACTCAGAGTATCCTCAAATAGAGCTGTGTGGTCAAGTTGGCTTCATTATTTGTGGTTTTTGGCCTTGGTATTATGTCAGTTTTCTGCCCAGTGTCTCAAAGGGGCTAACCAGGATCCCCGATGAGTAAATCTTCACACTGCTCCACTTAACAAAATTAACAGCTTTCTCATTAAAGAACCATATTTATGCAGATTAATGTTGTGAAAATTAAAAGAAAAGGGGGCAGAGACAACTGTTAACTAAGACCAATTTGTAAAAGGATTTCTGCGCAGTGCTCACTGTGGTCAAAACTTCACAAAGTACCTTTAAAAGATCATAAAATAGCTGTTTCCTCTGACGTCATGCTCACAATGGAAAGCTCTAGTGCTGTTATGTGCTGTCGTCCAATTGGCAATTCAGGAGCCAAACGTTTCTCCTCAAAAAATGACCATATGTCACTCCTTTCATTTTCACTCTTTCCAGTTTAAAAAAAAACTGAAATAATAATGATTGGAATAAAGCAGCTGACATGAAAACAGCATCTGAAACTATTTAACTGAGCATGACGACATTACGGCCATGTGATTTGGCTGATGTGGCATGGAAACACACCACATACCCATCAGGGTTTCATACAAAGTGCTTGAACAGAGTGAATCTGTCTGCTCGAGCTCCAGAGAATCAAACACTTTATTCTCTTTCATGCTTTTTCCTCTGATCTGTCCATTCCCCCTCATCAGAACCCAAGCATGGAAAATAAAGCACTCGAGATCCCTTAGATGGATTTTAAAGTATCCAACAAACTCTGCAAGCACAGTTCCTTTAGCAAAACTTATGAAATAAAAAAGTATTCACTTTTCACACCCCACTTTACTTCTTGTTGGGTTTGTTTTTGTCAGTTTTGTCTCTCATGTTTTTGTTTGTCTCTGCAAACACGTCTTCTGTATTGTATCGTTTGAATTTCTGATGTCTTGCATGAGAACCGACACATTAACAACGGACCAAGCAGCAGATTAAAACTCCTTCATTCAAAAAACCTCAGGTGAAATTAAATGAAGAGCAACTTTAGAGAGAAAACATAATGCAGTGCTACCTCATGTTTTCTTGTTTCCTGTATTGCAGATACGGTACCAAGTTTACCCGTGTCAAAGATGTCATTTCTTTTTCTGAGTCCTGTATTTTTTCGTTGCACCTCTGCCCTCTTGTCATATGTCTCCTGAGCCCTTTTATTCCCGGTCCTTGTTGTCGTTTCACCCGTTCTGTTGGATGCATGCATCTCTAACGGACCATCAAGTGATCTTCACTGTCTCACAGGAGACAAGAAGACGGGTGCAGCAGCTCAGGATCAGAAGATGCAAACTCACTCACAGGAAGACAACCAGAACCAGAACCACTCCACTGCCATCCCCATAGCCAACGGCCACTACTTGGCTTTAGTTCCAGGCAACAGGAGGCCCATTGATCGGACTGTAGAAGCACATTTCACCAAGATGGCAACCCCACCTCCTCCTTACATAGAGACCAGCGCTGACAGCCACAGTGGTGGGGAGCAGCTGAGGAGGCTGGAGCAGCACCAAGAGAAGCTGAAAGAGATGCAGCACCGCCAGGAGCAGGAGAGGCAGAAGAGGCAGTGGTTGGAAGAAGAGCGTCTGAGGTTGGAGCAGCAGAAGCAGCTGGAAAAGCAGCGCAGGGAGCTCCTGCAGCTGCAGCTCCAGCAGCAGCAGCAGGAGCACCGGCAACGCAGGCAGGTCCTGCAGTGGCAGCTAGAGTTAGAGCAGCAATACCGCATGCAGCAGAAACAGATTCAACAGCAGCAGCAGCTCAGGAGGAGCCCGACTGGAGTCATGGTGTCCCCATCCTCAGGGCTCTGCACCATCTACGAGGCCATGGAGACCAGCGATGAGGAAGACGAGGCCAGAGGAGGGCAGAACAGGAACACACAGCTGGTGGGGAAGAGGAGAACGTCTTCTCAGATCGTCCCTCAGGACTTCCAGAGGCAGCTGCGTCCGGTTCCCCCACAGGAGCTGGAATGGAACAAGAAGGTAGACATGGTGCAGCAGCTCATCAACCAGACCCTCATGCTGTCTGGAGATGGAGGCTGCCCTCCTCTCCTGCTTCTTCCTGTGGGGTCCGGTGGCACCTTGAGCCCTTTGGAGAGCAGCATGTGGCCCAATCTGTTGCCTCAGTTTGGGCCTCCTGCTGCTACGGTCACCTCTGTCAGCAGCTTCTCCCCCGACAGCCAGGGCAGCTCCCCGTCTGGAGACTGGACCGTGGTTGAGGTGGAGACTCAGCACTGAACAGATATCACTCCTCTTTTTGGGAACTAGGCTAGGGTTCTTCCTGATGGGAAGTTAGCGAGTGGGTAGAAAATGTTGGAGCTGGTAAAATGAAGCAGCCACAGAGCTTAGCTCAGCATAAAGACTGGAAACAGAGCCTGGCTCAATACAACAAATCCCGTTGTTCAGAATTCAACATGAGGCAGACAGACTAACTTTTTCCCTGTGGACTAGAAGTAGTTTGATCCTGTTGTTTAAGTCAGCTTTAGTGCTATCTCCATGTCAACAGGACCCTGTCTTAAGCGGATGCTTGAAGAACTGCAGTTTTTTGGACTTTTATATCTCGTGCTAAGCTGTGACGAGCTTTGTGGCACTTTCTATTTATCGATCCCTATCTTGTGACAAAGCTATTCATGGCATGAACAACAGTTTCCTGTTTTTATGCTAAGCTAGGCTCACTGGCTGTAGTGTGCTGTGTTTCTCACAGGGACTGGTAAAAATCTTATCACTCACTCCAACTCTGTCAGAAAGAGAATAAATACAAATCCCATGATATCAAACAGTTTTTTCAAACATTCACAAACTGAGCTCTAGAGGCTAACTCTTTTTAACGTTAACAGAAAGTAAGCTCACAATCAAACATATCCTGCTTATGTGAAATCATATCTTAAGCCATGTAGTGATTTCTAAGACAAAGAACTTCTTTAATCATAGCACAGTTCATCATATGATCCCAAAGACTGGCTGCAGATTGATGTCAGATTAACTTGTTGTTTTCTCACTCTGTAGATGCACCTTGTCATTGATTTCTGTCACCCTGACACACATATCACAAAGTTTAACCTCACATTAGAGCATGTTTCTGTACCAGAAGCACTTAAATAGCACCCTAATAAGCCTTCCAAGATGATACTCTCTGTTTTACAAACACTACACTGTGTCATTTTCTAGAAGACCAAGCATTGGTCACACTCTCAAATGAGAGCCTAAGCTATGACAAATTGCACTCATTTTTCCTATATTTGATGTTTAAGCTTATATGTTTTTGCAGGTAAGTCAGATTTAGAGTTTTGTGGACATAAAATCCTCAGTGAAGTGTCAAAAATATCTATGTGTGGTGTGAAAATCCCTCTATGCAGATGACGCTGTGATTTATCCTCCCATCTGCTGCTCTGTGGTTAGTAAATGGTCTCTGATTTCACTGGACAACGTTTTCACAGACTAAAAAGACTTGTCAGTCATAGAGCAAGGGGGGGGGGCAGAGAGAAGAAGAGGGCTGTGCTTGTTCGACAGGGAGAGAGAGAGGGAGAGGACAGAGAGGGCAGAAGGGTGCTGGGCTCGTGGGGGTGTGGGTGTAGTTGTTGTCTCCCCTCTCACATTCCAAAGTTGTAACCTCATTTCCTGGGTCGGCCGGTTTTCAGGGAGTATCCGGGGTTACAGATGATGTCATGCACAGTGGGGGAGAGAGATGAGACAATGCAATGCCCTGACAGGGCAACCAGGGGGCTGTGTGTGGGAGTGTGTGTGGGAGGGGGAGAGCGTGGAAAACTGTTTTCTACATATCCTTTGTCAATTTTACTGTGTGATTTGTGCAATATTTTGGAATAATGGCAACTTAAAAATATGAATATATCATATTTAAGTATTAGTGTGATTTTAAATGTAGAATCAAAAGCGCTGGTGTCTTCCTCTGTATGTGTGTGTGTGTGTGTGTGTATGTATGTCGGTGAGATGAAAGTGAGGCCAGTCTGACAGCATTGCAAAGAAAAACAACAGCACCACCTGCTGGCAGCTTGAGTACAACACTAACCCTCTTTTATATTCAGATCTATTTACAATCGACTTTTATGCACTGCAGCTATGGTCAAATGCACACTTTTATATTAATCCAGAGATTACACAGATCCCAAATTAATATTTATGATCGAACAGGCAGCATGTACAAATACATAGTTTTCTAAATCCAGTTTATACCGTATGACTTATTAAAGATGTGAGTGAAAATAGTAAATGGAGCAATTACTGCTATATATGATCTTATCTGAGAGTTTTTATGGGTATGTTGTGACCTTTAACCTTCTATATGAGCTGAACAAACTGATGCATGCACCTTCATTGTGCCTCTTTCCTTCATATTAATATTTTTGTGTGACTTTGCAGCAGTTTTCATATTACTGGGGAGAAAAAGATACAAATTGGTTGTTTACTTTTTAATATTTGAAAATTTGTGCTGTGAATGTTTGCTGTCACCTTCCTTTGTTTTCCAGAAGCTTTCTGTGATCTTGTTGAGCCAGAGGACGGATTCATTTCAGTTTGAGATGCGAAGAATCACCGAACATGAAATAAAGCTGCTTGAAATCTGAAGTGGGGCTTTTTGTGTTGTGGTTCTTGAGTCTGTCTGTGAATAGCCGTGAAAGAGACGGAGAGGAATAGAAGAATGTTTAAAAGAAAAAGGTTTATGTAAAGTTAATTAATTTCAGAAAAAATAAATACATATGAGGTTAACACTGGCATGTCTTATTTTAGCATGTGTGTATTCTGAGTTTTATGGTTTTGGCAAAACGAGCAGCTTTTGTGGAAGTATGAGCACCTTTCCTGTTATATCCAAGCCCTGGTGTGTTTAAATCAATAACAAATTGACCCAAAGCTCAGGAAAAAAGCAGGTTCTTACCTCAGCTCTCTTCAATATCTTCATGCTTCCCTCAAAATTATCATAATCCTCAGGAGACAAAGCAAAAACAGACATTTAATTTATTTACTTATTTTAAAAAGGTTTTTAAAATAATGAACCGGTGTTTAATTCAACGAAAAAAATACTCCTTTGCATTACTCCTGCTAAAGCAGTCTGCCACCACATCATAATTGCAAAACAACTAGAAACTGGTGGAAAGAAAACAGAATAAAAGGAAAGTGTTGATAGCTTACTCAATGAAGAACGGAATATAAGCAAGGAGCAATACATTAAGTTACCAGCAGAGGGTGTCATTGTATCCTTGATAAATAAAGACATGCAGGGAACGTCTTAATTCAGAGGACTATGGGCTCTGTGTTGTATCATGATAATGTTTGTTGTATTTTGAAAGGAACGAATCATTGTATTTTACTTCTAGAAGATTTTTCTCCGGTTAAATTATTTCCTTACTTCTGGAATAATAATTTGATTATAGGAGAGAAGATTAGAATTAATATTTTCATATAATCTCCGTCGTTTTCCTTGCATGGATCGTTATGTTCATGAACCAGAGGCCTAAAAGTGTGGATTTAAGTTGGTGATCTGATCCCTTTGCAGCATAATCCTACATATTGTGTAGTTTTTTTCTTTTTTTTTTTAATTGGTTAGCCTTCAGTATGATCAACAGGTCTCAGGTTGAAGTAGGAGGGCGTTCAGCTGCAGCAAAGGTCTGTTTGTGCACAGGTAAATCAAGCTTCAGCCAAGGACAACAGACAGGAAACCCTGTGAGGGTTTCAAAATAAAAGCACACAGGAGCCAGGTGTTGGTGAAAATTTGAGTGGGTGACAGTTGGTTTAGCCTAAATGCTGCTTTAAACTCCAAAATGTCGAATTACTCCGCTTGTTACATAATAACATACTTACCACCGGTTGGAAAAACAAATTTAGCGGTATTGTACTCGGTCAGAAGTGTTTTACCCCACGCCTCATACTTTGCTCATTTTCTTGTTGGGTGATTTTCCAAATTGTTCTAATCGCTTCTTTACGATTTTCATCTGTGTAGCGTTACAAAAATGTTCTGTTAAGGTAATCTGTGTTATGAGTCCTGGAGAAAAGCCCCTGCAGAGGTGAGTGGTGGACCCCCAACAATGTAACAACAACAACCGTTAAAGAAACAAAACGCTATTTCCGTTGGGAATAATGTCATCTTTCGTATTTTAATATCAAACGACTCCTTTAACGACAACAAAAACTGTTACAAGTGAGTCATTTATAAAATGTCATGTTCCTGTGACTGCATAAAACCTATATAATGATTTGGAGGCATTTGTCAACGACGCTGTCATTCTTCTTACCTGTTGTTCACTAGTTAATGCATAATTCAGAAGTCAGCAGCCTATGAACAAAAAAGCCACTTGCTGTCTTTTATTATTATTATTAGGAACCTGTGAAGTCAAGTGAGGAGGAAAATGGCTAAATACAAAGTTAAACGTCTGTAAATTACAAAAAAAAAATCGTGCAAGCATGCTAGCTAATGTCACCAAGTATTGAAGTGCGGATTGATACTGAAATATCGATTTGTGTCACTTGAGTTCATGGTAATCATAGAGAGGAACATATGACAGTTAATAAGAACTGATTTTTTCTTCCACCTGCGTAAGTGCAGAATGCATTGCACAAAATGCATATGCGTAGTATGAGTGAATGCTTAAGTGTTGAATGCATGAGCACATTTCCATGCTGCTCAGTCAGTCAGTCTTTCAGTATACGCCCCAAAAACAGCCAAGACACTGTTTGATCTTTGTGGGAGAAGCATCGGTATCGCCGATATTAGAGAGTTTTATTCAGTATCGGATATGAAAGGAAATTAGTGGTAGTTAGCATCACGACACTTAAGTTATTTAGTTAATTGCAGTTCCAAACTAAAGCCTTTAGTCAGTTTTATTTTGAAACTTTGACCGGACATTGTACCTCCTCATATATTCAGGCTTAACATATGTTCCCTCCTCCTCCTCCTCCTCCCCAGCATCACTCACTGGACCGGCTCTCAGCTTTGTGCAGAGCCGAGTCAGGGTGCCCCGCCGCGGGGGAAGATGGCCCCAGTTTCCTCTGATAAGCAGCGCAGAGTGTGGCGGTGAATCCTGGAGGGTTTCCTGTTTCCATAAAGTATTTTTCTCTCAGATGATGAAGAAAACAGCCTGTGGCAGCGGTCGATCCCAGACTACAACAGGTCAGACTGCACTGCGTGATGCGGATCAGAGTCCAAGAGTTGACATCCTGCTGCCAAGAGGTGATGGTCTCCTCCTCTTTTCACTGCTTACCTGTTCCTCTATTGCGCCTCCAAACGTTGTTATGCTCACATTTTACTCCTGAGCTGTTTCTGCATCAAAGTGCACCCTCACCTGGACTACAAAGTGTATTTTTTCTGTTCTGCCACAGGACCTCCAGCGCTTGACTGTTTGAGTTAAACTCAGGAGGAGTTCAGCTGCTCTTTCTACAATGATCTGACGGTGATACAGTCGATAAAAACACTGAAAAAAGTCATTTGGCCTCTTCATCTAATTGGCTGTGAGCTGCATATGATGGCCAACAACAACGAGCTACAAGTGAGTTTACAAACTTTGTCTTTTTCAACAATCAGGGAAATTTTAATTTTTTTAAAAGCATTTTAGAGGTGAGAGCCGGGAAATTACAAAATACAAGATAGGAGATGGGAGTTTATTTTCTATGACCTTGAGGATTCATTGTTTTTGCAAAAACCTACCCTTCTCTTGTGTTTTCATGGACACTTCTCTGAAAGGCTCATGGAGTGATGTAGTGCAGTTTTTTCATGTTGTGATTCTTGCAAAGGAGATATTTCTGGCAGTTAAAGTTGCTGAGGCAAGAATAAGCTTGTTTTGGTTCCACTTTCATAGTGCATGACGCAGTCAGTGTCTTGTAAAATGCTCTCTCTGACTGATGGATACCCATCTTGTGTAGTGCATTTATAAATTGTCACATGATGTTTAGAGAGAGAGAGAGTAAGAACAGATAGTCTGAAAAATCACGGGAGACATCAAAGTATTTCATAGTAAACAAAACTTGTGTGACCTTGTAGTGTTTCACCGTAAAACTGGCATGCATTTTGCAGATAAAACTTGATTCTGCTTCTCTGTTGCCTTGGTATGAATGTGATTTTCTGAAGCAGATAAAATGACCTCAAATTTGTGACAGTCTTCACTCTCAGCTAGAGTCAGGGGTGAGTCATGGAAGGTGTTTGTGGTGTCAGAGCTTCGGGTCTAATATAGAGGTGTTCGGTTACTGTTGCTCCAGTATGCGTTGTCCAGGATGTGCTGGAGCAAAGTTTTAAAAATTTAAGGCCAGTTCAGCTCAGCTCATGTCAGGAGCCTCCACATTGGAAACCTCTGTCACATGTTTACAATAATTCTGAACAGTTAAGTTGATTCAACTCAACTTTATTGATCAAAAGTCATGAAACCCTACAGTATAAAGAAACACTTTTCACTGACCCTGTAACAATAAAAACTGATCTATACGTCAGTGACATGTATCTACTTTTAACCACAAGCACAGTCATTTCCTGTCTCTCCTCGGACATGGTAATCTGTATGGGTTTAGTTTCACACTTCTTTCAACCTGCAGTAAAAAGCTGTGAAACCTTGCCTCTTTCATTGGAAATCAGTTGCTTCTAAACAATGTAAGTGAAGCTGTGATGCCTCTTCTTCATTCATTGATTTGTTATGAGTAAACTCAGGCTTCCTCGTTGACATTTATTCATTTCCGCGAACTTGTAAGGAATCTGGGAAAGCCCTGCTGTGTAGTCCACCACTATGATCTCGATGTGCGAATCCTTGAAAAGCTTCTTGAAAATAAGGGCAGAGGGTTGCGTTTCACTGATGTCACACATTAATGAAAGGAGGGCCAAATTTAAAGCACACAGAGAATGAAGTCTTGAATATGTCTCAAGCTCCAAAAACTCCAGGCATCACACCCATAATGCAATGCAAGCATAATTTGATTCATGTTACTCCCCTGTTTGTTTGTTGTTCTTTTTACTGACTTTTGAAATTAAAAGTGTACCACAACTCAAGATAGCACCACCAGGGTTATTTCAACTATGGATCCATGACCATCTGGACTTTTACTCTCAGTCCTTTTAGGTTACTGATCACTCTGAAGTGAGAAACATGCGTCAGTTTCCTCATTCATTTATCATCTAAAATCTTTACACCTTATGGCAACATTTAATATTTCTAAACTCGCGCTCCATGAGCATCCTTCCTACTCTGACCTGCAGTATCTCTTGAGTCACCAACATGCCTCCCTCTCTGCTTCGCTCTTGACTCATTTCCATGATCACAGCCTCATGACTGATATTATAACACCTTGATGGTTGCCTGAGCTGCAGCGGAGCAGTGTCCTGCCTGGTTTGAATAATTCAGCCTCCTTCGGTGACAATGATGAGGGTTCAGTCATCATTGCTACAGGCCAGCAGACGGGGCTGATTGAGATCAAGGGGCCTGTCGGATTGGACCCGGCACACACAGCGGCGTGATGATTGAGCCGGCTTGATCGCTCTCTTCCCTTTATTTCTCCTGAATAGCTCATCAAGGCCGCTAAGTTGTTGACACTCCTTCCATTGGAGGTCACAACTGCAGGGCTCAAAGAGGAAAACAGCTGAAATGACCCCCCCCCCTCACTGCTCAGATACATTATCCATATACACACACAGAGAAAGAGGCCATCACTGTAAAGTGTAACCATTAGTGCTTCTCTGCCCTCTCTATCTGATTCACCACTCCTAAATGAGCACTCCCCTCCCTCTCCTACCAATGGTTTTAAGGAGTGTAAATCAAGTCTCCTGCCGGGGATGTGAGCTCTGCTTCGAGCCGATAGCACAACACACAGTGTGAGCTCGCTGCTCTCTCATGAATTCTTTATTCCTGTTGGTTTCCTGTACTTATTATCTGTGAGTCAAAGGAGCGTTTCGGCTCCAAATTACTTTTTTATTGATCATCCAAGAGAGAGGAGGCAACTTGGTCCATTTCCTATAATGGTGTCTGAGCACACCCGGGTAAAGAAGTGTCCTGGTATCACAGTGAGAGACGACGACAAAGCGTGAGCAGAATAAAACACAGGACAAGGTAATGCAGGGTCATGCTTGTCCTGCGAAACACACCTTCTTTCGTTTTAAAGTGATTTGACTGCTGTTGACATGGAGTTTTAATCGCATCAGTATTATCTGATATCTTTCTCTGTTGAACTTCAGGTGCAGTCTTCTATTTTGAAGATTCCTCTTTTTATAGATAGTTTATGTCTGTGTTCTTTCACAAACACCAAATAGCGGGTTTGCAGATTTCATTTTTTGGGGCAGGTACCGATTCTGGTATTTTAATAGGTATCAACTGGATTTCGTGACTAGTATCGAGTATAGATTCATCATCCCCTGTGGAATGAGAACCATGTATTCAACGCAACCTCGTCAAGATGTGTTATAATACACGCTGATGTCGGGCATCTCACCCACCACAATGTGTCTCCAGCTGCTGCTAAGGATAATAGGATTAAGAGACTGTGGGCTTCGCTATGTGTCTGACCTTCCAGGAGGGTTGCTCTAGTCCCCTTACACACACACACACACACACACACACACACACACACACACACACAGTCAACCCCCCAACATCCAGGCCCTCCTGCCTGATTCCAGGATTACACTGTCTCCCTCTCAGACACACCAGCAGACAAGCTTATAACTACTGCACTACAGCTTTAAAGCATTATAGAGAAATTCGAATGACATCCATCCGGAAACCTGGAGGATGTGTCAATCCCTGAATCACTTAGAGTTAGTATCTTGGGAAAAAACCGGGTACAAATGACCCCTCAGTGTCTGCTCACACTGACCCCTCACCAGCTTCAGGCCCATTCAGCTGACCACCAACACCAGCTGTTGTTTCTTTATGCCAGCACTCCATCAGGCTTTCAGAGGATTACTTATCACTGATACCAGGCCAAGAGTAGGGAAATAAAACCAGACATGCAACTGGGAAACTGGTGAAGGAAGGACTGACACACTCCTGGTTATAATGGTTGTTTGTTTCAACCACAGTTTGGCCTTTCCTAAGCCAGCCGTGCAGGTGTTCTTGGGCTTAGAGGGATTGTTGTATTACAGGATGAGGAATGCGTTGTGTACAACAATAAGTTCAGAAGCTGGTCCTACGTTGTTGGCGCTATGTGCTGAATATTTCAACCTGAAAATGGTGTTTTCTCAGACGCACTGGAATAGTAGAGGTCACAGAAGATGGGAGCCATCCAGCAGCAGCAGCAGCAGAGTGTTTGCTTGAGACCTGAGCATTGATTTGTGGCCAAAGTAGTTTTCTAATGCTGCTAGGCCCTGAGGCTCAGGAGTGATTGTGAAATAGCAAACACTGTGGTGTTAGGCATGTTTCATAAAACACTGAGGTGTAAAACAAAAATAAAGGTGAAAAGAGGATTATTTAACTACAGAATAAAATCAACCAAGGATAAATTTTAGGCTTCCTCTTAAGCAAAGTGAAGATGTTGGCCTCCTATTTCCAAAGGGCGCTGATAACTAAATATGTGACCTCCCATACTCCTTTTGGAGACTCAAGGTACCACAAGCAGGCCTGCATTCTGCACGTGCATTGTTTCAGTGGGCAATAGGGCACCAAGAGCTCTTTAAGACACGATACTGCCTCACCATTAAGAGCTTTGTTTGTAAGAAGGATTTTAAATTCTATTCATAGGGAGCCAGAGTACAGAAGCTGATTTGTGAGAAATGACCTCTTTTCCTAGTTTTTGCCTTCACACGTGCAGCATTTCAGAGCAAATGTCTTTAGAAACCTGTTTGAGCAGCCTTACTAAAGGGAATTGCAATAATCCAGCCCAGAAGAAACAAATGCACGAACTACTTTATCCATAATGTCACATTTCTGTAGCTTTTTCTCCAATCTGTTTCTGTCTACAACAAAGGTTGGTGAGATCCTGCCACTGCTCTGAGGTCATGTGATAGTCTGTGTGTTTCGGTGTTGGGTTTAAAGAGAGTACAGACCGCCATAGGTGCAGCAGTGCTCTGGTTCATGATGCCGCCCTGAACAGTGGACTTTCTGTTCTGTCAGCCCAGAGGCCACAAAAATGAGAAGGAGGAAGAAGCAAAGCAGACAACAAGCCTGCCCTTCAAAATGTAACCCAAACTGGAGCTATTGTTGTATTTAAAGTGTCCTCTGAGGTACAGTTGGCCACAAAGTGCTAATGTAAGTTTGTTTTATAACACAGCTGCAAAATTGTGCGGTAGATTACACGAGTTGAAACAGGGGGAATTTAAGTCGTCATTAAAAAGGATGCTGTTCGGGGCGCAGATGGCCTAGTGGATATGGCCGCGCACCATGGGGCTTGCCCTCGAGCGGGTGGCCCGGGTTCGATTCCCGCCTGTGGCCTGTTTCCCGCATGTCGCTCCCCACTCTCTCACCCCATTTCCTGCTCTGTCCACTGTCCTCCCCTGTCCGATTAAAGGCAGAAAAGCCCAGAAAATATCTTTAAAAAAAAAAAAAAAAAGGATGCTGTTCTCAGGGAGGGAAAGTTTTCTGATTAGCCATTATTCTGTCAGAGAAATGCGCTGGACCTGTAAAAATGTCTAATACTTCCTGTTTATGAGCGCCACGCTATCGTAATCAACAGCATCAGTAAAGAGGATAATCATCTGCGTTATAGCATGGACCTCTTATCCCCCTCAGCCTTTCTGCTATCATCATTTTTAATCTGCTTTCCATGTCCATTACCATCATGCCTGCTCCACTGTTCCATCACGTAGCGGGGTCTCTCTCTGCTCCGTGTCCCATCCTCAGCGCTGTAGGTGACTTGGAAACATATTGCATGTAGAATGAAGCATCTGCCAGGTTAATGAAGAAGAGACTGAGTCACATTTGGAGGAAGTCTTAATATGCTCAGATTTAGAGCCGTCTGTTTGGTGTGCTGGTAAAATCTCCAGTGGACATCCGAGGATGATTTATGCAACATCTGAATCTGGATTTGTCCCAGAGAGTGGGGGTTATGGTCTAAATCCTGTTTCATTTCATTCATGCTTTGAACTGTTAGAAATTTGGGGGCGTTTGATGCACCATATTTTCCAACTCCGGAATATGTGGTGCAGCGTGTGGTTCAGGCATCATTTTTATCTTTTGATGTACAGAAATACAACATTTTCTGGATTTGTCAGGCGAATGTGGCTCATTATAAGTCTGATAAGACATTTTGAAATTAATACATAAGCACTTGCTTAGTTTTTAGTTTTGGCAGTGTGTTCATATGTTTCAAATTGTAGGAAGCCCTGAAGACATTCTTCACATTAGACTGACTCTGATCAGGACAGTGGCTTCATTTTGAGAAACTGCTCCAGATATGAAGACACTCAGCATCAAACATTTAACAACTTTTCCACATTCGAGTCGTCTCCTTGCACGTTTATGTCAGATGAGAGTATGACTGCTTTCCAATGAAACGTGAGTGTTTTTCTCGTCCTTGTCATGACTCAGTTCCCTCTTTGTTCTTCAATCAGTCTCATATTTGTAGTTTGATTCCTGCTTCCCTCACAAGTGTTTTCTTCTTCTTGTGCCAGTTTTATCTGCCTGTTTTAAGACGAACAGCATCCAGAGAGGTTGAAGCCATAAAGCATCTCGTTAGTTCTCCCCTCAGTAACACCTTTATCAAGGTTGACTGTTGTAGGTCAACAACTTTGTTTGCTGCCCTTTTTATATGCAGGTGGTGCTCAGTGGAGCATTCAGGGGAAAAGTGGGCTATGTCTGTTCTAATTCAGGTCCAGGACCTCTTTATTACCTCGGAGCAGCTCCTGACTCGTGTTTCTGTTTTCTCTGAAACATTTGTGTTCAAACTTGGAGAGGCGTTCAGAAAGATTTTGCATGAGTTCAGTCTGCAGCCTGTGTGCTCCATCAGCTGTTACATGCATGTCAGAAGCAGATTAGGTGTGTGGAGCATGGAGCTTTCCTCTGTGGGGGTTAATGCTGCTTTATTCCTCTGGAGCTTGAACACAGCGGCTGTTTGTTTGTCGCTGCAGAGCTCACAATGAACAAAGCCGGACACAAACACATAAACTGAAGTCTTTGGGAAGATCGACTCCCTCACAAAGATGCCATTCACGCAGATCTGCTCCTCCCCAGCTGTGGACACACCATACACTCACACACTCGCTCACACACTGACAGATGTGCACAAAAACACACACAGGACACACTCTCTGCTAACCTATTGCACAGTCTTTCATCTGTTTACTCAAACTGGGGGGAATCCTCTCCTCTTGTGCACATGATGCCTTCTTCAAGCCACAGCAGATCATGTATTCAAATGCTTGTGTTGAACTGAGAAACTGCAGAAAGAGATTTGGCAGCAGAATTTACCCTGAAATATGAGGGATTTCAGGGATTAAGAGGCAGCACACATTCAGTCCAAGGTACATTCTGTGAACTGTTAACTCATTCATACGGGGTCAAGATGGAAACATAATCTGCAGTGATGAGAAGAATGCTGAGATAATTCAGTTCAGTTTGTCTATAAAGTCAAATATATAAACTACATTCACCTCACAAGTCCAGAAAGTGAGTATTGCTTGTAGCCAGGACCTCTGCTGTTGGTATTTGCTCACCTGAAGAGGAGATGGTGTTTTGAACTCAACAGCAATATTTCTCAACTGGTGGGTTGCGACCGCAGACTGTAAAAATCATGGACGCCATGATGCTCGGCTCTAAGTGAGGTCGTCCCAAAAACTGCTCCCCCTGGTGACTGGCTGCAGTATAGGTACATTCATTCCAGGTTAGAGGTGGTAAAACTTAGAAGAATTAATGCCCCTCATTGAAATATTTCTCACATCTTATTGACTGCATTTGGTTCAAGTAAAGTAGAACTACATAAATATGGACTTTCTTAAGTTGAAGACAAAGGAGGATAAAGACCTTGAAAATTTGTGTAACCTGGTTTTGTCCCATGCAAGAAAGAGGCCATCAAAACTGTTAAACTCTGATATTCTTTATTACCTCAGGTCAAAACTATACCATTTTTTCATGAAATAATTTTCAGAGGTTGACGGTTTTCCTTGTTGTAGGTCATTGCTCGTCATTTGAGATGATGGTGGTGATGGACCAGTTGAGACTTTAGAGCACAATGTGCAGTTGCTCTGAAGTCTCACAATGCCTGATGTTTCAGATATTTTAAAGGAGTGAAGATCAGATTGTTAATCAGAAAATATCCCATATCCACGTTTAGACAAGGATTAGCAAAAAGAAGATGCACCGAGGCGCCAGAGTGAAGAGAATAAAAGTTCCTTGCAGTCACTTTGACTCTGGAGTTAAACTGGCCCACTTACCCACATAAGAGAGGGCTGGGTCTGCTCTCTGAGAGTAACTCTGTTCTGATGTTAACTGTGCCATTCACAGACTCCCCTCTGAACTGCTGTGTTGACATAATGAGGAGGAACATTTCCCCCTGCTACTACGCGCATCATCAGCTGACAGAGCCTTACTGTGCTGTTTTATTCATTACCAACCAGTTACAGTACATTAGTCCGCGTGTGTGTCTACCTCTCTGTGCTAAAGCTTTTTCTTCAACCGAGTGCATATTAAATATTGCAATGCACCAATGAAATTTATTTTATTTGGACTGAGTAAACAAAATCTAATTTTTTACTTTCTTCTGCCTTTATTTCACCTTGAAAATCCAACACATAAAGCTAAAAGGCTCCCACAAAAATGTTTGTTCCCCATCCTTTAATCCACACCGCCCTGATAATAATCATCAACACTGATTTCCTGTAAATCTAAATCCCTCCTTTCCAAGTACAAAAACACCTCCATGTGACTGTGGCTTACTGTACATTTATAAAATGATTATTATTTTTGGGTTACACAACTCCCTGTACAATTAGGTTAAAAGTCAGGTCCATTGTTGAGTTCTGACATGACAGAAGAAGAGCTGACGGTTGGAGAATTCCCCCTCTGCCTGTGCACCAACAAAGTGGACACACATCGCTATTTATAGACATAGCGACGAGCTGACGGGCCATTAAAACTTAATCAAAGGGACGGCTTTTCTGTCACCCACCAGAGGCACCGGGTTAAGGCTGCTAACCAAAATATGGGGCACAGGACAGAGCAGAGAATAAAGAGACAGAGGAATATATGAAAAGTTAAAGGTGTTGAAGAGTGAGAGAAACATAATGATAACAACCTGGATGCTACAACAGGAATCTCATTTGTTGGTTTTACACAGTTTTAACAATTTAGATATGCTCCAAAAGGTCAGAGATTCTTAGAATTTGCACAGGAAGTGTTCCATAAAATACAATTGTCACCAAAAAACAATGGAAATATTTTCTGGCATTTGAAGTGTCACACTGAAGTGTTGCTCTTGTTTAAACAGAGTTGGAACCGCTGGCATTAAGTCCTGATCTGACCCTGACCAAAATAATTTTAATCCTTGAGAAAAACAGGCTGGTATTTGGAACAATCATGATCACTACATGATATTTTTGGTCATACCATGGGTACAGAAACATCTCTTGCTTGCTTAAGCTTTTCTTTTTTGTGTTTTTGTTTCTTTTGACAGAGGTATTTAGGTTGTTGTGAAAATCTTTTTTCAGGCTCTGAAATGTCAGACATGGAAAAAAAAAAGTTGAAGTGTAGCAGGACATCTCTGCTGCTTTCAGATTGTGGATGCCATTATTTTGTGATATTTGTTCCAGGGTAGAATAAAAGTATATAAGTTCCAGGTCAGTCATTACCAGGTGAATGTGGTGGAGCTGTGCCTTTAAGAGCTGTATGTATAAACAGATATGATCTTAGTTCCTGATAGCTGTGGTCAGTTCTGTTTTAGTCACTGCACCTCTTTCACAGACAAGATGAGCGACACTGTTTGGTCCCCGTGGGTCTTTGTGAGTTGGATATGTTAGGTTTCTCTTTTCTTCATCACACTGGAGTAAATAATGACACCTCAGATGTATTTGTAAAGGTGAGGCAGCATGGACGCATGGGGGCTGCTTTTTCTGCAGCCACCTGTCCACATCACAGAGGAGGCTCTCGCAGTCCCAGCTGCTCGGTGAGGAAATATTTGACTACCTGCTCACAGATATGAGACACAGAGCATTTCTCTATTTGAAATTATGTTAAAAGCAGCTGACTGTGTGTGTATTGACAGACTTGACTTCATGTTAATATTTGACTTCCCTAAAGCAGAATAAGAAGAATTAAGAGTGGTTTGGTGGTGTTTTGTGTGTATGCGTGAGTGTGTTTGCTCCTCGCTCTCTCTGATGATGAGTGTGCACCCGTTTGTGGATGTGTGGTCCAAGAGATGGAAATATGGAGCCAGAAAAGCCATCTGCGGCACAGCCAGGGCTCAGAGGGTCAGTGACCTCGCACTGCTGAGCGTCTGAGTCAGATAAACCCACAGCTCTGTGTGTCTGTCACTGACAGGAAGTAACGCAGTGACGGTGGGAGCTGTGATCAGTCTGTGCTGCTGGTGTGTGAGCTCTCTTGCTCAAACTTCCAAAATAATCCATACAGCGGCAAACAGACGACTGTCTGCAGCTTCCTATGTGTCATTTTGTCTTTTTACAGCCTGTAGTGTCAAACTTGACCATTTTATTTGCAGCGTGTCACTGCAGATAGCGGAGCTAGCTTCACCAGCTTTCTTGCAGGTCTGTCCACTTGTATATCAGTTCGATCAGACACATTTGACACACAACTTTGTCTTGATTTACTAGGTAAACATAATGAGGAATATCCATCATCTGTTATTGCTGTTGTTTACATTTGGGTAGTAAAGCATTAAGGCAGCTCTAATTAGTCAGCAACATGACATTTAGGCTGCAACTACTGTAGGGTTCGACATTAACGGTTGCCTGGATGCCTGAGGCATCTTCAACAAAATTTTAATGGACTAGCATGATCAGGCAAGCACAATTCTGAGCTTTTATATACAATCATTTATTTATTTTACTTTCCGTTTTAATCTCATTTTTTCTTCCTCTTGTTTTTGTTTCCATAAACCCCCAGTAAACTAACAATATGAATGTTCTTGTTTCTCTTTGACCCTGGCAGACACACATTTTTTATGATTCATTTTAACAGCACAAAGAAAAAAACAAACCATTATTTTTTCATACATTGTTCTGCACATTGTTAATAGTGTGATTGGCACGTGTACAACCTGCTACTCTTCATAATTAAGGCTCTGATCATTTTTCGCTTTTGACAGTGCTGTAATATACATCACTTTTTCTCACAATACCCCACTGCTAAAAAAATTTCCTCCCTCTTTTTGGTGATATGGATGGATCATGTGTCAATATTTACTGTGAAGAAGGAGATGGGACACAGATGGGCGATACACTCAACAGAGTTCAACATTGAGGACTGTGTTGACATAATTGATTACTGTCACTACACAAATTTGTCAACACAGGAATTGAAGTGTTGACGCTCATCTGTACTCGCAGTTCACTACAGGAAGTAGTGGAAAAAAAGCAACTCAGCCATAAGGCAGTGAAAGAAGTGTAAAAGAAAAACAACAAATGGAAGTTTTGTGAGGTATCCTCCTCTTTCAGGCTTAGAGATAACTTCTCCTCAGCACACTCAAAAATAAAACATGATGACTAAAAGCAAGAGAACTGCTGATTAGACAGATTGACACTGAGAATTTTGTGAATTTATTTCATTCTCTGAAGGCGAGCAGTTGAGGCTGTGAGCTTAGCTGCCCCTGTTTTTAGGTTCCCCCTGTAATGAATCTTTTTATTTAGTTAGGAGATATATTAAAAAAGACAGTTACATACAGAAATATCGAATAAGCTCAGGTTTATGTTTTCCTGTTCCCTTTACACTTCAGAGGCTGCAAGCTGAGGAGCCATAAACATATTATTCATCCCGATTTTTGCTTTGATCAGCCTGCCTGCATGTAAGTGATAGAAACAGCAATTCACATATGTATAGGCTTGTGCTTTCCAATTCGCAACCAAACAGAAATCAAAGGTCTTCATGTAGAATTGAAACACCAACATGTGATCATGACAGCTGTCTTTCTGTTTGGAGACCTTGTAGCAGGAAGCAAAGACTGCTCATTGTGTCTTGCAAAACCTCCCAAATGTGTGTGTGTGTGTGTGTGTGTGTGTGTGTGTGTGTGTACAGAGTGCATGACGCCTCACTCTCTATCAGGCCGAGAGCAGAACAGGAAGCAGCGAGGTGCGGCTTGGGTCTGTGCTGTTCTGTCTTCCTCTCCTCTGCCTCGCTCCCTCACTCCACTTTTGGATCTGCTGGCGGGAAGGACATCCTGGATTTTAAACGGAGGCAGGAATAGACTCGGTCGTAGCTGCTGTCAGTGCAACTGTGTGTATGCTCTATGTGTGTGTGTGTGGCAGGGTTCAGGGTTTTGTTGGAAGTAAGTCAGAGAGAGGTTGAACATGGCCAGTGAGGACGTTCCAGAGAACCTTCCTGGGGATCATCAGGTTGATTCCCCGATGCAAACTGAACAAAGTGACACAGAGTTTTGGGTAAGATGCGGACACACACTGCAGGCCTCAGCATGGCTGCCGATCTTCTTACCATCCTTGTTTTTTGGGCCTTCTCTTTGCAGGCCGCTTCCTCATTCACTTCCTGTAAAAATGTCTCAACGGTGACTTTTTATTCTCAGTTGTTGTTGTGATTTTCTCTGTATGAGCTTCAGTACATCTTGCTCCAGAGAGTCTTTGTGGTAAAACACCTGGGATTCTGTTGTATTGTGTTGAACAGGACACAAACACTCCCTTCCTGCTGTTCATGGTGCGTTTTTGTCTCTGCTTTCTCTTCTGACATAAATTCCTTGAATTGAGTGACTTCTCAGGTCTGCAAATTTGAGAACAACACGTGTGGTGAATCTGAATATGTTTGAAAGACTCTCAGAAACTCCCAATATCAATCAACTTGTTGCTCTTGGACAGAGTCTACGATACTTTATGCTCAGTTGGTCGGCATTTTGAGTTGCTGTATCTCTCTGTATGGCTTTCTATTTTTTTCAAAGATAAATAGATTATAACTCTGCATTCATCTGCTTTATTGTTACATTGTCTGTAATAACTGATGTGTTCTGGGTGCTTTCAGTCTTTTTAATTCATGAACCATGTAGTTTTTTTGTTATTGTCAAGATTTACCTGAGACCTGTAAAGGCTCTGTGAGAAGTTTTCATTCGTGTTGATTCTTTCTTTTTGGACAACTTTTATCAGAATTCAATGATGAGATGATAATCTTAAATTCAAATTATTTACTGTAAAGAAAGAACTAAACCCTGTAAGCTCTGATTCTCAACCATTGGTGAGCAGAAATAGCTCAGGTGTCACAATGTGTTCTTCAGGTTTTTTTAAATCAAATTAAATCAAATTAATTTTTGCTAATCCTGCCTCAGCATCAGACACAAGGACAAAATATAGTGTTTAAAGAAAAGTATCTAAAGAAACAAAGCTCCTCCCCGATAACTTTTCACTGACAGACCTTACCATCTGTGCTTTAAACAGAGACATTTCCGGATGAGGCACAGATCCAGTGATACAGGAGGCTGTTAACTTTTAGTTTGTGACTATTGTATTGACTGATGTTTATTTTCATGAGTTTTTGCCTCTTCTGTCTCTTGTGCTTTAAATAACCATGGTTTCAGCTGCTTACGCTGTGAGGCTTCTCTGGCCACATGAAATGAGGTTACTTTCAGTAATCATATGTATCTAACGGTCAGACTTTGATACCATATTGATAAGATGCAGGTTCTCACAAACCAAACTTTCTAAAATCAATCCTTATTTTTCATGCAGGTTTCATATTTTAGGACTTGTGTTTGTGAAACGTGTTAAATTGCACTTTGTGCTCTGCTCGTGCAGTGACATTAAACTGCATTGAATAAGCAGTTAAAATCCTGCAGAGCTTGGCGTGAGGTTTGCTGGTCTGGCTGTTGTACTGTATTGTGTTGTGGATGGATTATGGCTTTAATGAGAGGCGAGCTGTGGTCCCGGCCTGCATGTAGCTGGACGGACACAGAGAGCTAAGATGTTGTAATCAGATCTGCTAAGCTGGAAGCCTGGCTGCACAGCGCAGTGAAAGGCCCTGAACGGTCCATCATTATAGCCTGCACAGGGGAGGGGACAACGTGTGTGAGTGATAGGATCAAATGGCACAATATTAAGTATATGTATGACAGTTTTTAAGCCTCTTGTTAATGGGTTTACTAAAATTATGTTTGGTGAAAACCTGAACAACTTCCAAATTTGATCCCTCTAAGGAAAAAAAAGGTATGTTTCTTGATTGCTGCAGGAACACCTCATTACCCTCAAAATAAGGTGAAACTAACAGTGATTTAGTGATACACTAATATCTAACACCAATGACAATTGATTTTTAAGGTAGATTTGCTGCTCCTCGTTAGCTCTGTCAGGATGAGAGAGTGCAGTGCAGCTCTTCGCAGCAGAGAGTGAAGGTGCTAACAGCTCATCCTGACTGTTAGATGTAAAACAAGGGCAAAATGCACAGAGCTACGGATCTCATTGGCACAGGTAGTTGACGAAAATCATGCTCAGCTCTTGGTGCTGTTGGAAATGACAATCCATTCACAGTGGATCCGTCTTCAGTGCTGAAATCCCAGAAAGTTCTGGAAACTACAGTGTGATTGTCTTATCAAATCTCTGTCACATAATCACACATGCTCTTTTGAGTGTTGTTTGTCCCTCTGACCCGTCGTCTGTACCTCTGACCCATCCAGAAGAGGCAGATTGATTTGAGTCTGTATTCATGCTGATCTAATCTGCTGTAATCTGGTTAGTGTTGATCAGTAAGAGAGCTGATGTGAGCGCTCAGCTCTGTACACTTAAGCGCAGTATCAGATTTAAAGCATCCTCACGGTCTCAGCTCAGCAGGCTTCATTGTAAGGGGAATCACTCAGAGTTTCTGTTTTCACCTCCTTTTAACCCGACATTTTCCACTCTGTGAGTGCATGGCGACTGTTAGCAGCTTTGTGTCACGTAGTATTACCTCAGCGGCTCTTAACTGGAGATTTCACCTTTTGACTCAGTTTCATTTTCAGCCCAGAAGACCAACTCTCTAAGTGACATGCAAAGACAGATGAGGTTATCAGCAGGGAGAATGGGGATTTTCAATAAACTGTACAATATATTAAATATTTTTTCGTCTCGTTCTCCTCTTTCAGAGTGATCCAGGTGGGCTGTCTGTGCTTCAGCAGCTCGGTCTGGACCAAAACTCTGACTTCTCAGACTCCAGTGTGCAGCTTCGCCTGGATGAGGAGCGAGAGAGGATCCGCAGGGAGATCCGTAAAGAGTTAAAGATCAAGGAGGGAGCAGAGAACCTGCGCAAGGCCACCACAGATAAGAAGAATGCTCAGCAGGTGGACTCACAGCTCCGCAGCTCAAAGAGAAAGCTGGACTTTCTTCACGCTCAGCTGCAGGAGCTGGACGCACACATTGTGGTCAAAGGCCCCGATGACATGAAAGGTAGAGTCCAAACTGGAGCCTCTGAAATAATCCTTCACTAATGCTCCAACATGAGTGCTCACCCTTCAACTCTTTCTCTGGCTCAGATACTTCCAGGTCTCCAGGCTCAGCTAACCGGACTTCAGCCAACCAACAGCGCATTGCAGCTCTGGAACGGCAGCTCAACATCGAGCTGAAGGTGAAACAGGGAGCAGAGAACATGATTCCTATATATGCCAACGGAGGCACCAAGGTATCTACTCTCTCTCCTCTTCTCTGCTTTCACTCCAGTAATAAAACACATTCTCTCAGATCTTTTTGTACTCTCTGACTTCTTCCCACAGGACAAGAAGCTCCTCCAGACGGCTCAGCAGATGCTGCAGGACAGCAAGACAAAGATCGACATCATCCGCATGCAGATTCGAAAGGCAATGCAGGCCACAGAGCAATCTGAGGACAATCAATGTACCTATCATACCTCAGTTTTTATCCTCACTCTCATCTTTCTATTCCCCTCTTCATCCCAGCTGTCGATCTCTGAGCTTATAAACACTGAATATTTTATGATTCAGGTTGTAATGGATCAATTCTTGCTTCAGAACTTCACAGGGAACAATCAACAACACACACACACATCTACACACACATTGTCCATTACAGACCTCTCACTGGCGTAGAACTGTATTGATGTTCCTCCATCCCCTTGATGTTGCCCAACAACTAAAAGCCACGGCTCATTTAACAGAGGTTAGAGAGGAGGCAGGACAGATACAGGGAGCCAGGAAGGGAGTGAGACTGAAAGGTCTGAGTCACAGATGACGACAGAGTGAGCGGAGGGGAGGACGGAGTCACAGATGAAAGATAGAAAAGGCTCCGAGCGGCAGAAAGAGCAGCAGAGCTCATGAAAAGGACATCCTGCTGACTGTTACGGGAAAAGCCTCTAATTCACCAAATTTACACAAAGACTCATTTCCTCCTGGTCTTTTCGGTGCCACTCACAAGCTTTATCCCTGCTACAATCTAAATATAACTTGAGTTCTTTTGCCATGTCTGTCAAAAAAACTATATCATGTGAACATTTCGCTTTACACTCCTGTAAACATGTAGTTATCTAAGTCTTATGCTCTCTCGCAGGTAAACCAGACATGTGTGGGGTGGAGCTGCGTGTTGAGGAGCTGTGGCATCACTACCGTGTAGAGCACGCCATGGCTGAGGGGGCCAAGAACATGCTGCGACTGCTGGGTGCAGGAAAAGTCCAGGACAAGAAGGCCATCGCAGAGGTAAGTTCACTGCTACAGAAAGAAATCCTGTTTCCCCTTTCTGGCTGAAAGAATGAGGCCACTCTCATGTCTGCACAATACATTAAAAAACAAATCTTGCATGTAAATCCCAATGAACCTTACTGTGTCCCTACAGGAGCTTAGCAGGTGCAAAAACGTCACTTTCATACCCTTTGACCCAACCAAGCTTTCTGCGTCCCCCAGTTTTTGTGCTAAGCTATAAAATCCTGGTTAGTCAGGAAGGTGTAGATCTACCATATAACTCTTTACTTGTTTCCTTGAGAGATGAATCCTCCTGATATAATTTAAAAACCCGTGTCCTCGTCCCTGCAGGCTCAGTGTGGTCTGAGTGAGTCGTCTCAGCGTCTGGACCTGCTCAAGTGTTCTCTTGAACAGAGGCTTGTGGAGCTTCCTGAGGATCATCCCAAGGCCTGCCTCATCAAGGAGGAGCTGGTACTGGCCTCGTCTTCAGCGTTCAGCTCTCGTCACAGCACCCCCTATGTTCACAATCAGTACAGCACCCTGAGCAAACCGTCACCACTCACAGGTAGACTGATCTCTGTGGTGCTTTTTCTGCTTCATGACAGGATTGTTGTTGTTCAGGCGCTGACCCTAATCTGAGCTTTTTCCTTTCAGGTACTCTTCACGTGCGTCTCCTGGGCTGTATGGGGCTGTTGGAGGTGGTTCCAGGGCGGAGCAAAGGAGATGGACGTTCTTCCTTTAAACTTGGGGGCTTCTACAGCCGTAGTACCAGCAGCATGAGTCTCAAGATCCCTGGAAAGAACGATGAGCTCTCCTGTAAGTTTGTCATCAAACAGGTCATTTGTGTTGTCATTTTCCATACCCCTTCTTTTATTTTGCAAATGTAAATTTTGTGTGTTTGTATTTGTGTGAGCAGCAGAGGTGAGCGCAGTGCTGAAGCTGGAAAACACAGTGGTGGGTCAGACACTTTGGAAAACAGTTGGAGAGCAGGCCTGGGACCAGACCTTCACTGTGGAGCTGGAGAGAGTAAGACTTAAGACATTCTCCATCTTTTACATCAGGACTCAGACTTATTTAGAATATTTCATTGGATATAACAAAAACTAAATTTAACAATTATGCTTCTTTATGACCTACAAAAACAGGACAGCACACGTGACAGCACACTGAAACAGCTGATGTTCAAAGTGATGTTTTCTGTTTTAAGAAAGCAGGATAAAATCTTTTGTCAGAAAGCACTATCATAGGAAGTGATTATTTGCACGCAATAAGTTATATACTTAGTAGTGTGCTTCAATAATCTACTTATTAATTAAGTTTTTATTTGCTAAGGCATGCATGAACTCAAAAACTGTGTTCTTGTAAGAGTTTGAAATTTTGTTGAACCTATTTTGTCCATTATTTCACACCGTGAAGAGTCATTCACCCAGGCTGAGGTTTGTGCCACTAAAATCTGAATTTGAATCGTTGTTCTAAATTTGAAGAGTATAAACTGAAACTGAATTTTATGTTTTGAGATTTCTTTTTACCTTCTTGAAAATTCAACTTTCTTCAAAATTAAATTTGAAACTACAAAACTCAGATTTGGTTTTACATATCAGTTCAGTAAAGCCCGACCATTTCATCATGTACATCTGTGAGGAAGAGTAATCAAGCATAAGTTCACAGAAATTCTCTTCAAGGAAATGCATTTATTTTTAAAGCATCAAATTTGATTTCAGATCATGCTTTGCAATTGAATATTGTAAGATCGAACCAGTCTATTTTCACAATCTAAACCCATACTTCAATCCCGAATTGTATGTACAGATTAATGACTCTACATCTAACACAACAGATTCATTCCTGAAAGTCAAGTATCGTGTTGCATCTGTTGTTTGTGTCTTCAGTCGAGAGAGATGGAAATTGCAGTGTACTGGAGAGATTACCGCTCCCTGTGTGCTCTGAAATACCTGAAGCTGGAAGAATTCCTGGACAACCAGAGACACAGAGTAAAGCTGGAGCTGGAGCCACAGGGGCTGCTGCTGGCTGAGGTACAGAAAACACAACAACAGCAAGTGTACACACACACACACACACACACACACACACACACACACACACACACACACCCACACACACACACACACACACAGCTTGCCATTTTTTTACAGAATAAGAATGATCATACAAATCTTTTCTTTCACTCATGGTGAGTGGTTGGGTGACACCATTTATTAATGAACAACTGTATTTACTCCTTTTTTAGTCATAAGAACAACAGAAACTTCAAAAATGACCCTGACCATAAGTTTACATCTTAATACCGTGCATTACCCCCTTTAACTTCAATGACAGCTTGTGTTAGTTGTGGGTGGGGGTGTTTATTTTCTCAGATGGTAAAACTGCCCATTCTTCTTGGCTAAAAGTCTCCAGGTCCTGTAAATTCCTGGGTTGTCTTGCATGAACTGCTGGTTTGAAATCTCCCCAGAGTGGCTCAATGATATTGAGGCAGGAGACTGAGATGGCCACTCCAGGACCTTCACTTATATATGTGCATATATATGGCTTTAGAGCCTCTTGCATTCATGCTGCTGTTTGCTATTTGACATTTTGATTTTGTTTAAGGTGACTTTCTTCAACCCAGTGATCGAGAGGGGACGAAGACTTCAGAGGCAGAAGAAAGTCTTCTCCAAACGACACGGTGTGTTCAAGTGTTCACTCGCTCCTCATTCCTTTTTCCTCTTTAATGTTTGTTTTTTGGGAGATTCTAAGTCATTTTACAATACACTGAGTTTCTTTTCCTGAATACTGTTATTTCTTTTATTAGTATCAATAGATCTTCATCATCTCCTTTTTATTCACATTTATGAGATGTGGCTATAGTTATTCAAAATGTTCACAGATTTATTCCTCTGTGTTTGTGTGTGTGTCTTTTTCAGGTAAAGCCTTCCTGCGAGCCCGTCAGATGAATGTGGACATAGCTACCTGGGTCCGTCTGCTGAGGAACGCCATCCCCAGCGGAGGCAACACACCTGCGTATACACAGAGTTTTTCAGCTTCACACACACACACAGGGTGAGTAAGCACAATGAGGATTAAGACACCAAAACTTACCTACAAAGGTGTCATTTTAATATTTCAACTCACATATTTGGCAACGTTTCCTGGTTAGAAATTATTTACAGCAGTGGTTTTGATGTTTTGATGATAATAGAAATATATTTCATCAATGTTTTCTCTCTCTATCTTTACATTGGATTGACAACATCTGTGATTTTATATAGCACTATTTTGCATTATAAAACATGAATGTTTCACATTTGCATTTATCATTTTTTGTTATAAATCAGTGAAACCAGAAAAATGCAGGTAAAAGGAGTAACTCAGCAGCAGCCTGTGTTTTTCTGGCTAAATAACTCAGTCACGTGACTTCCAGTGTGAGAAACACTGAGCGTGATTTCAAGTCAACTCTTTTTCTTGTGTGTCTTTTTGTTTTCTTCCAAAGAGTTTAGTTTCAGTTTTAATTTGCAGCAGGAAGTCTAATTTGTTTTCTTTTCTTGTGTTTGTGTGCAGAGAAATCTCAGTGGAAAAGCTGAACACAGAGACTCACAAAGCAGAGACCAGGAGAGATGTGGTGGACGCACCTGTTCCCTTGGTGAGTTAGAGGGACAGAAGCCAAAGAAAACGGGAAGAGAGATCAGCATCTTTACGCTATCGTGTTACTATTTTGCTCACTTCTGACCTGCAGTCTTCGGTGTGGAAACAGAGCCCCAGTCATTGGCCGCTGAGCTGTGTGCCATGGTGAAATCTAAGACAGGCTGGGGGCTGACAGGAAGGAGAAAAGAGGGGGATGATGAGAGAAGTGGAGGACTGAAAACCCAGGGAGACAGCTTTAATGAGACACAATTGGATGGAGGGGAGCTTTAATTTGATCACGGCCAAATCCGTGTTAGTTTCCCAGCGTGAAGACAACAATCTGCAGAGGGTGATAATGTGGGAGAGGTCGCATGAGGAGAGAGAGAACTGTTACTCCACTGGTGTGAGAGGTTGGGGGTAAAACTAAAGAAAACACTTGAGCACAACCTTCCAGATGACACAAAACTCTGGCTGATATTTTGACTGAAATTGTGACTGAAACTCATCTTTACTGATGAGCTAAAGTTTTGTTTAGGATGAATCAGAAGTCTGTCTCTCACTGATGCCTGCCAGATAAAGGCAGAGTGAGTTTACAGAGAAAAGGCTTCACAGTTTACCCATTTGTGGCTCTCATGCAGCGTGTTTTATATCCCAGTGTTTACTTTCATTCGTGCCATCAAACAAACAGAGATTTTAGTGAGCGGAGCAAAGCAGGACGCAGAATAAGAGGAGCACTCAGAGAGCCAGAGATGGCCTGTGGCAGATGGTGTTATCAACCGGGTTGGAGTATTAAGGGATTAATTACACTGATGTTTTTTGCTGAAGTAATTAGCTGTGAGGAAGGAGTAGAGGGGACAGGAAGAGGGGAGGAGGGAGACTGTTGGCCAGCAGGGGATCTGGCAGCCATTCTTGATGTCCGTCTTTGTGACTGTAACCCATGTTCGAAACCTTTTGTGCTGCTCCCCCCTCATCTTTCCTTCATCTTCATCTCTGCACTGCTTCACAGGAACAGACGCCCAGCATTGAACCTTCGTCTACACCGGACGTCCCCAATGAGCAGCCGACCCGATCGCTGTCCCAGAACTCTTTTCGCAGGTGAAAAGCACAAAAAAAACACACACATGCACATAGAAACCACACCTGAGTGCTATGTGGCAATATGGCGACAACAGCTTGACTCAAGAAATACGCCCACTCAGACAATATGGTCCTGGGCAGGAGCGTTTCTGGGTTGTAAAGCTGAGTCATCATTTATGTGGATTATGGCATATGTCACCAAAATAAAAACCCGTCACTGAGAGAGGAAACAGTTCTGTGTTACTGACACTTTGATGTGACTATATGTTATTTTTATGTTTCATGCACAGCTCGTAATCTGCCTATAATCTGTCTCTCAGGTCCAGTGGAGGTCCTCTTTGCCTGCAGGACTTCAGGCTAGTTGCAGTGCTGGGTAGAGGACACTTTGGAAAGGTATTCAAACAGGCTGATTCTAAAACTCCTTTGATTTGGTTTTTGATCAAGAGAATCATTGAAAAACCTTTAATCAGACACAGTTGGATGGAGAAGTGAAATTACAAGGGTGGCAATGACTCCTACACTTGAATCATTTCCAGATAAGAGCTTAGGGGAGAAACAGCTGACACTATGGGGTTTCTTTGTGTCAAGGATGCTGAAATGAATTGATTTAGTTTAGAAAATAAGTCCTCCCAGCACAATAAAACGCTGCATGGACAAGGCCTTTATGGTTTCCATGTTTTGGACAGAGTCTCAGATCAAGTTGGAGGTGAATAAAATGTCAACTAAGGATTTTTTTTCTTGTAAAGACTTTTTGGTCGTTAAATAATTTCTGCTAACCTTAACTTTGATCACCAAAAGTCTCCTCAAAGTGCAGCAGCATCCTGTCTGATTGAGATTTAGATTTAGCCTTAAAACATAAATGCACTAACACTGCAAAAAGTGAAATCCAAGCAAGTCATTATGTCTTATTTTTAGTCAAATTTGTCTTACTATTCTTGATTGAGCCATATTTACTAGACAAGGTCATGAAATTGTCTCATTTCAAGTTTTTTAAAGACAAAAATGAGTTGTAAATTGCTTGTAACAAGTCAAAAAAATCTGCCAATGGGATAAGACAAAGATTCTTGTTTTAAGACATCTTTCCAATTTCAAGAAACTTCTCGGGCGAATTCGTCTTAACCCATTGGCAGATTTTTTGACTTGTTACAAGCAATTTACACCTCATTTTTGTCTTAAAAAAACTTGAAATAAGACATTTTTATGACCTGGTCTGGTGAATGTGGCTCAAATTAAGAACAATAAGACAATCTTTACTAGCAATAAGACATAATGACTTGCTTAGATTTCCGTTTTTGAAGTGCACTCCTGAGATTTTGCCGTTAAAATTCGATTAAGTGACAGTTAACTCAAGCCTTAATGTGTTCAGGTGTTGCTGTCGGAGTACAAATCCACAGGAAGCCTGTACGCCATCAAAGCCCTGAAGAAAGGAGACATCATCGCCAGGGATGAAGTAGAAAGGTAACTCCAGCAGCTGCTCTTATGGTTCAGGCGCCTCATGTGGAGTTTTCACCGTCTCATCCTCCACTCTGTGTGTCTCCAGTCTAATGTGTGAGAAGCGGATCTTTGAGATCGTCAACGGCTCCCACCACCCCTTCCTGGTCAACCTGTTTGCATGTTTCCAGACGTCAGAGCATGTGTGTTTTGTCATGGAATACACGGCAGGAGGGGACCTCATGATGCACATACACGCTGACGTCTTTTCAGAGCCACGCGCTGTGTGAGTTCTGCTCTGTGTTTGTGTCAAAGAGACGTGACGAGGAGCTTTCCCAGGAAAGCTCCACACTCTGATCTGTTTGTCTGTGAAGCCATGAAGATGTAATAACATCTTGAACATGCATGTGAACGTCACCTGTCTGCTAAAATGTGATTTTTATGAACCTGAAGCTGTTTTCTTTAAACCTGTTCTCCATCATCTTCAGGTTCTACTCAGCCTGTGTGGTCTTGGGTCTGCAGTTTCTTCATGACCATAAGATCGTGTATCGGTGAGCTTTTGGATCATGTCTAACTCATTCTCTGTCTTCACAGCATGACTCCATATTTAATTTCCTTTCTTCCAGAGATCTGAAACTGGACAACCTGCTCCTGGACACTGATGGTTTTGTGAAGATAGCTGATTACGGGCTCTGTAAAGAAGGTTAATGTCTGCTTTATATATCAAGTCAACACCACAACAGTCTTTTACATGAAAATTAATGAGCTTCATTAACATGACAAGCTTTTAAAGGTCTATCAGTACAGCCACAGTCCATGACTCTCTGCTTCTCTCTATGAGGTATGGGTTTTGGGGACAGGACGAGCACTTTCTGTGGGACCCCAGAGTTTCTGGCCCCTGAGGTGCTGACAGACACATCGTACACCAGAGCAGTGGACTGGTGGGGGCTTGGGGTGCTCATCTATGAGATGCTGGTTGGTGAGGTAAGAATATCTATTATCGTTTGTCTTTACGCTGAAGTTTAGATTTCTCATTGAAACGTTTCAGAAAACGGCTAAGAGAATTCAGAAAACCTGCCCTTAACTATTTTTTTCATGATTTAGATCAGCTCCATCTGTGTTTGATTGGATATATAAACCTGATTGGGAATGGAGAAACAGTTAACCTGTTTCCACCCAAAAGCCAACCACTGAAAACGTTCTCTACCAAACATGTTGTTTGTTAATCTGTTTGAATTTGATTGCTTGGTGTCAGTCTCCGTTTCCCGGTGATGACGAGGAAGAGGTTTTTGACAGCATCGTGAACGATGAAGTGCGCTACCCTCGTTTCCTCTCCACTGAAGCCATCGGCATCATGAGACGGGTGAGTGTCCGTCTGCTCTCTCATGATCCAGATAAATCTTCACATTCAACCTGCAGCACCTTTCACACAGGACACTCCCTACTCTCACCCTGAATCTCAAAAAATAACTTTGAAACACAAAAGAGGGTGAAAAGACACCACACTATAAAAAAATGATTTATGCTAATGATTTAAGCAAATATAATCCATACAAATTGTCTAAATCATACTAACATTATTTAGGTCAGCACGTGAGCTGTATTATAATAAGTCAATTTGACTGTCTTTACCTATTCTTTAACAGCAAAAGTTTCTACACAAATAAGCTGAATAATATTTACCCAGAGAAATTATATTGAGCAGATTCTATAGGTTGCTCAGCAGTCAGAGTGCTCGCCTTGTGTGACCTCATGTTGAGAGTATCCTTAAAATGTGGTGTTTGACTCTTCTCTGCCTGAGTGGCCCCTCACACCCTCCTCGTATCTACATTTTTCATTCATTTCTCTTCTAGTTGTTGAGGAGGAATCCTGAACGTCGTCTTGGCTCTGGAGAGAAAGATGCTGAAGATGTGAAGAAGCAGCCTTTCTTCCGAGTAAGTTTTTCATCCCTTCTCATAGTCAACAGACTGGTGTGAGAGTCTCTGTTAAAGACTTAACCTTTTTTTTTTATCCAGGGCATGGACTGGGAGGCTCTGCTCCAGAGGAAGGTCCTGCCCCCATTCATCCCCACCATCACAGCAAAAGAAGACATCAGCAACTTCGACGTGGAGTTTACTGCCGAGCATCCCACCCTCACGCCGCCCCGAGAGCGTCGCACACTCACCCGCAAAGAACAAGACCACTTCAAGGATTTTGACTACATCTCAGACCTCTACTAGGGTCAGAGGTCAGAGGTCAGGGGTCACTCAGTTATTAGCTGCTCACTGCCACCTGCGGACTCTGACAGAGACTGAGAGGTGACGGCTGACTCTGTGTCCCGAGCTGACGAGAGACGCGGAAGACTCTTCCTCTCTGACTGTGATTGATGATGGACAGACGGCACAGAGCGAGCACGAACGGGGATCAGCGGCGTGTGGTCCATGATCGTGTGCTGCAGTGTCAAAGATCTGCCAGAGGTCAGCAGATCTGTGACACTGCCAGGCTTCTAGAGGAAGAGGAAGCCGTGATGATAATCCAGATTATGTAAGAAACGGGATGATGAGGATGGACGCTGATGTGTGTTCTGCCTGACAACACAGCAACGATGGAATTAAATCATAAATCACTGAACTGAAAACAATGATCCTGACACACAGAAAGCAGCCTGTCTCTCCTCTTCCTCCGCTCCCTATAGCCTCATCTTTTCTCTCTCAGCTGTTTGTCGCTGCTACAGTCAGTATGTGTCGCGTGTGCGCTGTCCCTGCCTCAATCATCAGCTACAGTCATGCACCAACCCAACATGAGCACAAGGGGGAGCCAGAGGAAAAAGGAAGCTGCCAGTGTGTGCGTGTGTGTTTGTGTGAAGGAGAGAGTAGGGGTGTTCATCTTCATCGTCTCTTCTTTCTTCTCTTTCGGTACAACAAATATTTTGACTACAATCATTTTTCAATGACAGAAAAGCTTTCACAAATTTTTGGTTGTGATTTATAGTTTTGTTTCCTGTTTTGTGTTTCTGCCTTTGTCATTTGTTGGTGAATTGTGTTTCAAATGTGACTCAGTAAAAATGTGAACCTGACAAAAACTGTGTTGATTATTTGTAGCTGCTCGCTTCTATTTAATTCATTCATCCTGGTGTAGATTGCTTTATATAGAACATGGTGAAGAGAAATGGATTTTGCCTCATCAGTAACTGTCTGATGTTGAAAATTGAACCCTTTGGTTACAACATTAAATCTACCGCTCTGCGCTGAAAAGCTCTTGGCTGTTATCAGCTCCTCTAAGTGCAGATGGACTTGGAGGTTTGAAGTGGAGGTCACTCTGATCCCAGAACAGTACATTTGTTTTTGTATTTTATGTTGCAGAAAAATATCTTAATTTTTTATGTGAATGCTCGGAATGTCTGACTGCTATTGCAAAATGGTTTAATCCCTGGGAGGAAGTGGGTCCACGTTAAATGAAGTGCAGTGGCTCAGAGCTTGGTCGGGTCCCAGCTGGTTTTATTAACAGAGTCTTAAAATGATCATCGTTCCAAACATTGTTCGAAATAATTCTGAGAATAAAACTGAACAGATAAAATATGTCAATGTTGGAGCGCAGATGGCCTCGTGGTTCAGGTTGCGGTCCGGGTCTGAAGCCTGTGGCCACTTTACCATGTCACTCCCCACTCTTACCCTGTTTCCTCCACTATGCACTGTCCAGCAGATTAAAGGTACAAAAAAGCCCAAATAAAATAACTTAAAAAAAAAATAATGTCAATGTTGAAAAGCTTAAAAAGCAATTAAGAAAGAAGGATGCTGATCAGATGGAGGAGTGGACGTTTGAGAGATCAATAGTTACTCAGGAAATACATTTTTTCTTCAGGAAGTGAAGCAGACTTTCAATGTGATATAAAGATTCAGCAGAGAAATCTCAGCTTTTCACTTTCTTTATCTGCTGCACACAGAGAGGGGACAGATACAACACCAAACATGAGGACAGTGTTAGTCTGAAGACAGCACACACACACAATCAAACACACACTTCAGAAGCTGAGAAACAGCACACACACTCAAAGTCAAAATTCATCAGACTGACACATTTAGACACTGAGATACAAAACAGCAAAAACACAATTTTTCTTCGAAACACATTTAAAATTTCTTCCTCTCCATCTCCAACTTTCCTTCCGGCTGTTTCTTCATCACACACAACTTTCAGAGACAGGATTTTGTTTGTCAACTTTTTTTTTCCAGAGTTTTCATTTCAGTGGATGTAAGGATTCAATCTTCTGAACTGATGGCCTCCCCCTCCTCCCCCTCCTCTCATTCCCTGTGCCACTCAAACTCCAGAGGTCCTCCCTCCTCCTCCTCCTCTCCTCCCATCTCTCCTCCTCTTCCCTCCTTTTCCGCCTGAACACCTCCTTCCTGCTTGGAGACCCTTTCAGACTCTTTTATTCCTCCACTCACCATGTCTCTCTCCACTCTGTCACACCATCCCTCAGTCCCTCCCATCCTTACTCCCCTCCTGTCCTCACTGCCCCCCCCTTCCTCCCCTCCTCATGCTCTCTCTCTCTCTCTCTCTCTCTCTGTGCGTAAAAATGAACTTCTCCTGCTCACTTGTCCTCACCTCAGGCTCATGAGGTTGAGAGTTTGGAGTTTTGTGTGGCTTGTAGGGTTGTGTGTGTTCATGTGTGTGTTTGTGTATTTAGTAAATGAGGAGGCGTGTTTTCCCTTAGAGGACTCTGAAGCAACAGCTGGATCAGCAGAGCGTCTGTGTGTCCGCGCTGCGCTGCAGGTGAGTCTCTCTTCTCTGCACGCTCACTCTGTAAATATTTTCTTTATCCTGAGAGGAACTTTAGATCTGAGGGATTTAAAATGCTTTTGTTTTTACTTTAACACTTGACAACACATATATTTTTTTACACTTTTAAGGTAGATTTGTTTGCATACAGAATGATGTTTCTGTTTCCAGGATGTTTTAAGAAGAATCATCACATTCAGTCTGTAAGTGAAACCATCATGATGCGTTCACGGTCAGGGGTTGGATGGACTGTTTTCTGTCTCCTGTTCTGGAGGACAGCAACAGGTGAGAAGTTCATCCAGACTCTCTCCTCCTCAGAGCAGGGCTGAACAACTTGCAAAAATAATCTAAGTGCAGTAATTTTCCCCTATATTGCAATTACGATTTACAGTGCAATTATTTGTAGGTATTTTGTAAGAAAGAAAGAAATCCACAAAAGACAATAAACCTATACAGATACATCTCAAAAATCAAAATATGCTAAAAATGTTAAATATTTTTGGTAACTCAGTTTAGAAAGTGAAACCCAGATATCATATAGACTCAATATACATAGAAGAGTGAATTATGGCAAACTTTTATGTCTTGAAAAGTTGATGATTATGGCTTACAGATAATAAAAACTTAAAATTCAGTGTCTCAGAAAATCAGAATATTATACAGGATCAATAAAAGAAAGGATATTTTAAACAGAAATGTCAGACCTCTGAGGTTTTACTGCTTTCTGACCATTTTCCAAGTTTCCTCCCAATTTTGCTCCTTTTCAACATTTTTTGCTGCTTTTTGACCATTTTTGCCACCTAAAACTTATTTCTATTGCTACTTCTTGCCATTTTTTCCATGTTTTATCCCTTTTGATGATTTTTCTTGCAAAAGTCTTTTCAACAGGAGTTCAGGGTTGTAGAGCATAAAACATCTTCTGAAAAAAAATGTATCCGGTGTTCTGACACATTCAAGGTTAAATAAATATTGCACCGACTGGATTTAGAAAATTGCAGCAGGCTGTATGGCAATTTAATCCAATTTGTGATTAAATGGCCAACCCTACTTCAAGCCAACAGAGTTTATATTTGCGTGGTAAAACAAGAATAAAAACAACTATCACAGTGTTGATAAAACTTTTCTGTTTTCTGTCTCATGTTATCTTAAACGGAGGAGAGCATCATTAAAGCGTCTTCTGTTTCTCCTCAGCTCAGACTGGCAGTCTGCGTTGCTCGGTGGAGGCTCAAGCTGAGGCCCGTCACCCTGTTCAGGGTCTGCTGGAGAGGTTTGAGGCCGGCCCTGGTTGTGCTGCCAGAGAACGAGGAAACAAGGAGACTCATGTGGTTGCGGTGGGGCGAGCAACTAGCGGCCCTGAGAACAAGGTAAGAAAAATCCAAGAGTGTTTTAAAATGTGCAGAAAAGATGCTTCACACACTGGAAATTTGGTAGTTTGTGAAGAAAATGGTCGTATTTTGGAGGGAACAGTAAATGAATGAATGATTAAATCTGTGCCAAGTCTCCAAAAAAAGTCACTCAGGGAGAAGAGAAATGACCTCGCCAGTACAAAGGTTTGTTGATATCCTCAAACAACTGACTGGAGAACAGGAAAAATTCACTTTGAGCCCCTTTAAATTCTGGAGAATAGAAACATAATCTCGATATATTTTCATATCTTCCATCTCCTTCTTCTGTCTGCAGGTGACTGTGCTGCTGAAGCCTCTGTCTCTGACCCCCTCCCCTCTCAGAGCGCTTCACCTCCTGTTCAGCTCCAGGTTCCCCATCTCTTGGTTCCTGGAGGCAGAGAGACTCCCCCCAAACCTCCCAGTGCTGGTGCAGGTCAGTCTGAGTCCAGTCCAGTTTAAAATGCCATGAGCTTCTCTCCTTACTGCTCCCTTTCTTCACCAGGTGTCTTCAAACTCCAGCGTGCAGTCCCACTCTCTTCATCTGCGTGTCCAAATGATGCTTTCAGTGCCTTTTCGTCCACGGGCACTCCACCGCTGGGCTCTCAAGCATCACGGGAATCTGTCCTCTTTGACACACACAACTCATGGAAACACAGTTTACATCAGACTGGGAGAAGGTGAGCCCCCCCCCCCATCTTATCACACCGTCCTAGAACACACAAGAGAGAGGGTGTTGAAGCGGTTTGGAAGACACTTCTCAGATGAAGTGTAGAAAAAATGTTATCAAATCACATTTGACTGTTTGGGAGGATTGCAGGTGGAAAGTTTGGCTCCCAAGAGGATATATACACATGCATTTTGACTCCAAAGAGAATGCTTTTGTAATTTTGGACCCCAAGAGGGCACTTTTTTCACACATAATGGCTCCAAGGAGGTACTTAATTGCACATCCTGGCTCCAAAAAAGGGCACTTTAATGCTGGTTTCTCCTCCCAGGGGCACTTATGCACACATTACAGCTCCAAAGGGTGAACTTTAGTGTGCAGTCTCTCCTTTGAACCCCCCCCCCACGTCTGTGTGCACCACTGATTCACATTGATCATTGAGATGGGATCTTTTACAGATCCAACTCTGCCTCCCGTGTGCCAGCTACAGTCCATGTTCCTCTCCCACAACTACATGACCTCTGACCTGCAGCAGCAGGAGGTGCAGGGCTGTGTTAACTCGCCAGCAGGTGGGCTCCGTCCTGAAGTCCACGTCATCAAACTTCACTCAGCAGGTTCAGGACTCTGCGGGTGAGAGCCTCAGAAATCTTCATAGGGGAGCTTTTATTTTAGCTGTAGAGCCAATCACAGCGCAGTCTTTCTTTCTCTCAGCTCTTTACAGGTGGAGGTGGTCGTCTCTCTCGTGCCTCCGGTGGACGACTCCAGGATGCAGAAGGTCGTGTTGATACTCAGCAGCTCTGTGCCAGTTAACTGGGCCATTGCAGCTCATGGAGTCCAGGGTCACATCTCTGTTCATGTAAGGGATCCCCATCTCTGTGTTGTTGGAGTCTAAAAAGTCACTAGAAGGATAAGGCAACTTCAGGCAGAAATTATGTGCATTGTTGGTTTTTGTCTTGAGAAACTATAAAAGGAAAAACAGAGCTAAAATCTATTGAGATTTGTGTGTAGCTTTGGGTTGACTTGGTGCTTGTTTAGCTCATAAACATGCTCATAAACTTCATTCCACCTGACCTCCTCCATCACATTGTCTTTCAGTACAGGTGTGATGCTGTGTCCTTCTTTCTGTCCTTCCCACAGTCCTCCAACAGCATCTCTCCACCGTACCCACCTGAGCCTGACCTGATCGTATCCAGCTCCCTGATCTCTGACCTGTCCAGTGTACCCGACCTACTTCTGTGGGCCCATGAGAGCGGCTTCACCAAGGTGACATCATACACTGAGGCTGACCTGGCCAATCGCTTCGTGGTGCAGCTGGCCGGGGATGGGACAGGTCAGGACTGCTGTGTGTCTCTTGTTTCCATGGCTGTGTGAGTGGGATTTATTTGATCCATCCTTTTATTTCCCGCATGGTCTTCTGTGTCCAAAACACCCCCACTAGTTTCTTTGTGTTATGTTGAGGTTTTGAAGGCTCCATATGTCTGCGTCTCCTCTCCTGTTCCCCCGTGGTGTAGATGAGGTTGCTGGAGTGAATCCTCTGGTTGCGAAGCCTCCCTGGGCAGAGGAGCGCAGACTCAGGCAGTGGTTAAACGGTGGAGATGGAGCGAGAGGAGGCCCAGAGAGTTTCACTGTGAAGTGTGAGGACGGACGCCTGGATGTGACTGTCGACCAACAAATCCTGCAGGTTTTACAGCAAAATCATAACAATAAACAAGGCACTGAAGCATCACAAAGAAAAGGGCAGCATTTTATACACTGCCTGACCATAAAAAAGTCCCACCTTGGCTTAATTTAGCAAATAGGTGCAAGTCTCCTGGCAGGTAATTACTGCATGGGTGATTGTTTTTTCAGCTGGCAACAAATTATTTAACCCCAGCTGATGCAATAAGTAACTTCTCATTTCTTAAACAACCATGGATAGAGACACATCCTTTGGTCGTGGAAAAGCTGTTAGTCTGTTTGTAGTAGAACAGTAGAAATCAGGAATATGTTTCATAGTGGAAGTAAGAGCATTTCCACGTGCACAATGCAAAAAAAATCTTAAGGAATGGGCTTGAACAGCTGTTTCGCCTCGAGAAAGCCACTAATCAGTAAAGCCAACCAGAAAAAAGCTCCAGTTTTCTAGGGAGCATAAAGATTGGACTCTGGAGGAATGGAAGAAGGTCATGTGGTCTGATGAGTCCAGATTGAGATTATTAGCACTGAAATCTATGATTTTGGATTCAAGGTTAACTTTACTTCTCTCTCAGAGCTTGTCTGACCCCGTGGTGGCTGTGACTTTACGAGACTCAACGTGCCAGGCTCAGTCTAATGGGAGCCATTTCCTGTTGGTGTTCCCAGTCATTTCCTGTGGGACTGAAGGTCTGATTATGAGACAGCCCAGAGGAGTGCAGTACAAAAACATGGTGAGTGTGTCCCACCAAACTCTATGTGACTTCTGATCCTTGATATGCAGGTTTGAGACAACCCAGATCAAGTGTTCGGTTTAGATAATCAACGTTTCACAGCACTCAGGGACAACATCTCACATTGGTAGAAACATAAACACACAGCCCATAATGGACACCTGTAATTTGGGTAAAAGGGTCGCTGTACCCAGAGAAGTCAGTGACCCGGGTCATCATGTCCAGAACAGAGCTGAAGCTGGAAAATAGGAGGCTGCAAGAAAACAAATTAAGGGAGAGAAAATGTTGTTTCTCAGGACTGTGGAGAGGGAATATGGAGAGAGATTTCAGAAACAAGGCGGGATGTTGTGTGTGGAAGCCTTGATGGTTTAAACACTTGTATTAGCAGCTTTAATAAAACCCAAATCTATTGGATATGATGTCGAAGAAAAAGACAACACAATTCGGTTTTTACAGGGTGACCACAAGCTCTCTTTATAGCGAAAAATTCCAAAAAAGCAAATGATCAGACAAAAAAGAGAAATTAGGAGAATAGGAGACACTGAAAGGTTTGTATTACACCTTCAATGTTTCTTTCAGATATTATTGGTCGTCCAACATCAGTGGCCTACACAGACTTTTGTAGGGTGGGGCGAAAAGGAGAAAAACAGGCACATGCAGCGCATATTCATGACTAAAGAGGGCACTGAGTTCTATGTGTTTTTATGGATAATTTAGACATGTTTGTACTGTACAGTAAACAAATGGACTGGGCACTTAAGAACATGTTTTGCGATCCAAAAGGGGACATTTTACACTTTCACAAGCCAAGGGGAAAGTTCAGTGCATTTTTGCAGCCAGGAAGGCACTGAAGTGTGCGTTTCGGCTCTCAAGAGGGCATTTTAGCGCATTTTTCAGCAATTGGGCAACAAAGAGAGGCAACGCCCCCTTTTCACGACCTAGACAGCTAAGCTTTCTGCACCCAAAGGAGTAGCCATTTTAAGGGATTTGTTCAACAGCACCTCTAATATTGACAGGATACCTAAAATACACAAAAACAATGTGATATAAAGCTTTGATAACAACTGAGTATAAAGGACAAATCTGATTAAGATATCTCTCTACCTGTCTTTAAAACACATTTTTTAATTGTAATGAGACTTTATGGACAGCCTGTATATCAGGGTTTCATCAGGGTAAAAGATGATCTGACTTTCACAACTCTAGTTCCACAGGAATGAGGACGCTTTGATTATTTGCATCATCCAAAGCCTTTATTCAGCTGCAAATTGAAAAAAATCAAATGTGATTGTTTGATCGCGCATAACATTTATAACAGCTACTGCAGAATCATGTTTAGTTCTGTTTGTCATTATGTTTTATCATACCCTATATTATTTTTTACTTTCCTACAAAAATCAATTTGACAAACAAACAGAACCTGTTTCCTCTCCCTCCTCTTCTTCCAGGTGTTATTGTGGCAAGAGAAGCCTCAGGTCATTCTGACACTCAACAAGACAGAAAAGAAGACCAGAGGTCCACTTGGCATCCATGTGAGACGTTTTTGTGTTTGTCTTTCTGGTCTGTGAAATAAATCACTGTTACCTGCGTGATTTCCTTTTCCCATAACTTTTCATTCCTGCTCACAGTTCAGCTGTCTTGCTGCAGTCCCCGCCCTCCTGCCTGGTCTTGCTGAAAGAAATGAAGATGTTGTAAACCCTCCTCATGTTGGGCTGGTCCCCTGGCCACCCAAGAGTCCAGGGCCTGTTCTGGTACCTAACAGACACAGACCTGGGCCCTCTCTTGCTCTGAGGCTTTTTGTCACTGAGGGCTATGAGCAGGGACGGGTCGGCCCGTGTGTCATCACTGCAGACACCCGCGTCTACGTGGAGGTTTGTGTTTGTTTATTTTCTGTGCTTTTGTGTCCATCAGACCTTATACAGTCTGTCTTTCTGCACACAGATCTCAGCAAAAGGACCTTTCATAAACACTGTGGAAGTGAAGTCATGTGTGGTCTCTCCGCTATCTGACCCCAAAAAATCCCATTTCTGGACTGTTGTCAGGGACGGCTGCTCCTCAGACACTTCACTCAAGCTTTCTGCAAGGACAAGATATGAGGAGGAAGAGGAGGGTGACGCTGTTGATGAACATGGGAAGGAAACAGAAGAGACAGAGAGAAAAAGCAGAATGCATCACAGAGATGGAGCCGTCTCTACAGGGATGGAGGAAAGACACAAGAGGACGGGGTCAGAGGAGGAGGTGCAGCCCCTGAGGTTCAGTTTCATCATACGGCCTGTTTTCAATGACTCCATGCAGTTCCTTCACTGCAGCCTCCATCTGTGTCTCTCTGACTCGATAAGACAGGGACCCTTAAAGATAACAGGAAAGGACAGATGTCAGAGTGGGATACGTATCCCTCCACTTATATCCAGATCAGCAGAGCGTCAGGTACTAAAACTATCAACCAATTCAAGCAAGAAAATGAAATTTTATGGCATCCCTTTACATCATATTTTTGTGTTGGAATAACAAGTTACAGTGAACAGTGAAGCTGTACAGAAAAGTTACAGGTCTGCAGGTCAAACATTTACTGCTCAATAACTGATGAAGTTTTCTTTATATAGCCCCAGTGTGAGATCAGAAACCTCTCCAGGCCCATGGTTGTCACCCAGCCCATCAGCTCTCTGGTGCCCCAAATGCTGAGGCCCCCTACTGGCCAAAGAACCAAACGTCTGAGTGCGTCTCCTCTGGTGCTGCCTCACCTGGAAAACAGCAGTGAGTGTCTTTCTCTGCTCATATTTCAGGGTCACTGTGAAACTTCTTAACCTGTTGTGTTACACACTCTGTCTCCAGCTCCTGTGATGCCGATTGGACCATTAATCGGGATAGTATTCTCCGCCTTTTTGATGGGTGTCACCCTCATGGGGGGTTTGTGGTGTATCTATGTGAAAACAGGTATTCAGATCTGCTTCTCTCTGCAATGAAAACAGTTCATGGTCAACATAAGCATCATTTTTGGGGAAATGTTGAGCAGACTTTGTGACTGTGTTTCAAAAGGGGCTCGTTTGGCCACTTTTGGAGGAGAAGACCGCTTGACAGATCAAACTCATGAGGGTCAAAACATCTGGAGTCAAGCTTCACTGTCTGATCAGTCCTCAAGCTCCATGTAGAGGTAAGAGCTGGATTGACATAAATTATGTTAAGTAGAGTTAAAATGTGATCATGTTAAGTGAGCAGGAGGGTTTGAAACTCATGCAGGACCTGATGTGAGGTAGAGGTCTTTCTTTAACTTTGAAGGAGGTCTGATTCTAATTTCAAGCATCAAACAGTCGTAGAAATGTCAGAGCTCAGCAGCAGCTGCAGATTGAAACTCTGATGCATTGATGGGTCTTAACAGATTTACTCCGTCATCTCTCTCAGGATTTCCCCCCCTGCAAATCTGAGAGAGGAGAACTGGAACAACAGTGTGTGTGCTTGTGTCTGTGAGTGTGCCATGTTTGTGCTGCTCTCTTTGCAAGCGTCTCGTGCAGCAGCTGTTTGAGGACTGAAACCTTGTGAAAACAGACCTGGTCATGGCTCTGCAAAGCGTTGAAGTCTGATGGTGTGATGCATTCTGCTGCAGTCATTTTGAAACTGGCACAACAAGCTCTGAACCGTGACTGTGACTCAGAGTGAAACCACATCATGACCGGAGCAGGAGGTCAAAGGTGATAGAGGGGGTGTCTCTTTGATGTGCAGAAACGTTTTACTGTCTGTGCTGTGATGTGAATCAGTTGGTTGTCAAACTATCTCTTCTGGATGTGAATTATTTCTCATTGTCAAATCAAACAGGCATTGAACTATCTGAGCCCCTTGGTGATATGTAATCCAAATAAAATGTGAAGTTTTGTGAGTCTGTATTCTTTTTGAATTCTCTGAATTTCTTTAAAAGGTGATACAAAGTTTGGCAGCTGGAGGGCAGCAAAGCTCACAACACTGATCTTTCCCCTCTGTTCAACCGGGTAGATGTGCATGAACAATATATAACAACCCAGCACAGGGAGAAGAGAACCCAGACATCACAAGAACAACAACACAAAAACAACATGTACAAAATAAAAACAGCAGATGAATAAATAGATAGAGGAAGATGTGGGAGAATAAAGGCAAATGTCATAATGATCAATAATTTAAAATGTTCATTTCATCAAAACAATTAAAGTTAACTGGAAGAAATTATATAATAATAATAATAATAATAATAATAATAATAATAATAATAATAATATTAATAATAATAATAATAATAATAATAATAATAATAATAATAATAATAATAATAATAATAATAGAGGTGGGTAAATATTGATACAACAACACAATAAAGCAGCCATTTACTTTGTCAGAGAGTAAAAACTCAAGCTAATAAAACAGCTCAATGAATAATATTAAATAAGATGGGCTAAAAGTCTGACAAGAACACAATAAGGGGTCAGTCAGAAAATAAAAGGATAAGAATAATAAGAAGGGTGTACGACGGAGTATTGGGGCCACAGTGAGGGGAAAAAAATGGGGGGAGGAATTTTTTTTCCCCTCCTTCTCATCAAGTCAGTAAAGTCGAAATGTCGAGAATAAAGTCGAAATGGCAAAAATAACGTTGAAATGTCGAGAATAAAGTCAAAATATAGTGTTGAGAATAAAGTTAAAATGTCGAGAATAAAGTCGAAATATAGCCCTGAGAATAACTCGACTTTATTGTCGACATTACATTTCAACTTTATTCTCAACATTTCGACTTTATTTTCGACATTTCGACTTTATTCTCAACATTTCGACCTTATTGTCGACATTTCGACTTTACCGACTGGGTGAGGGAGAGGGGGAAAAAATTCCTCCCCTCATTTCCTTTTCTCAATGTGGCCCTAATTCGCCGTCGTAAGGGTGAGAAGACATCACATTAAAGCATGACAGTATAAATGGTTTTTTGTTTTTTGTTTTTTTTTTTTTTAAGAAAAAGGAGTTAAAATCATTCATTTCTGGCTGTGGACCCCCTTTAAATCGCTATCTGCTGTAGAAAACAGTTCATTTGATAACAATGAAAAGAATTTTTTAAAAATTAATTCTTAGTTAAATTGACAGTTAATGTTTTCCCTTGCCCATTTTTAACGCTCAGTCATTCGCTCTCATATTTGTAGTCCCTGTAATTAAACTACAACTCCCGTGTTCCCCCGCTGCTCGCTCGCTCAGAGGGCTGGTACAGTGCTGCTGTAATCAGGTTTGAACATCAGGAGCGAGCGGGAGTGTTTGGGTCTCTGTCACACAGAAGAGTTCAGGTATAGATCTGATATTAAACATTGATTGATAATGGGATCAGACTAAACTCTGGGTCACTGTGAGCGCCAATAGAGCTGATTCATACAGGAGCGGTGGGACCAGACTAATTCCAGTGACATGTTAGCCTGTCAGGGCCGAGTGAGAGCCATGCTGAGACACATGAAGGTTCATCTGAAAAGTGATGACTGTTCTTTTGTATAAACCGATTAGAAAGTGATAAAACAATAGAATATATAGAATAAAATTTACATTTGGTCGTTACAGGAGCTCCATTAGCATTACACTGTGCTCTGTTTGTAGCCTGATAGCATTACGACACATTAGCATCACCCAGCTAATGTTAGCTCCATGTGTATAAAGGAGAAATCCACCTATACACAGGATTAAATCCCCATGAACCCCCAGGTACGACACCTGAAGGCTACATTAATTCCAAACTGAGCATTTAACCTCTTAGGGGAGAGTCTGGGCCTCTGGAGATAGTTGTTTTAGTGAGTCCAGTCCAGGATTGACAGGGCTAACTTTGCCTCTGTGACTAGAGCTCCATCAGCTGATTCTGTTTGAATGGGAGGTTGAACTGAACCTTCCAGTAAACAGGGGTTACCAAGGTCAGAAATTCATCCACCGCTTCCTGAGTCAGAGTCTAAATGGCCTGTAGTAAAGAGTCAGTAATGTGTGGTTGTTAAATGGGAATAAGTGCAGAACTGCTGTGTTAGCTGGTCAAAACCAAGAGTGTGAAAAAGCTTCATAAAAGTCAATCTGATGTGTGTTTTAGGCGTTTCTCTCAGGTGTCTCTCTCGGGCTTCCTGATGGCAACAGACATTGTTGAACAGTTGGCCGACTCTCTGGCCAAAACAGGAGTAGGTGAAGGGGAGCTGAGCTACAAAGGCCAGGGCAGGAAGCTGAATGATGCTGCTTCAGGTGAGTCAGAGTCCTGGTGCTATTCAGCCCCATCCTTCGCTCCCTAGATCTGTGAAACCGCTCCTCTCTCCTCCTCTCACCCCCCTCTCTGCTCTTTTTCTCTGCAGTGGAGGACATGGTGAAGGAGATCCAGGACTTTGTGGGTCTCCAAGCTCTGAGGTTGGAGGGGAACACAGTGGGGGTGGAAGCGGCTCAGGCCATTGCGAAGGCCCTGGAGACAAAGAGCGAGTTTAAGGTGATTATTTTCTGATTCACAGTTTTGCTTGTTTGGGGAAACTCAATGCAGAGATTCATTGTCTAATGTTCACACAGCAGATATTTGATCTACCACTTTATACAAAAGCAGGGTCAGTATTTTTTTGGGTTGAAGTCTCATATTTTTCTCTTTTGTCCGGCTGACCCAGACAACCTAGATGTTAAATCAAATAAAAAACATACCCATTTTCAGTACTTTTTCTCCTGCAGATTAAATTCTATTGACTGTTGTTTACTGAATTTAGAATTACTCTGCTAAACTGTTTTTGATGTTGTAAACCAAATCCAGTTTTTTTCACTTTCTGTCTGTCCCTCCCTCTATCTGTTTCTCCTAGTGCTGTCATTGGAGTGACATGTTCACAGGTCGTCTGCGCTCTGAGATCCCTCCTGCTCTGGTAAATTACTTTACAATCTAGTGGTCATCATCACGTTGTCATACATCCTCTTAGCATTGTTATTACATCATTTCTTGTGTCATAGAATTCTCTTGGGGACGCTCTGATTTTGGCCGGTGCTCGGCTGACAGTGTTGGACCTCAGTGATAACGCCTTCGGACCAGATGGAGTGAAAGGCATTGAAACGTTGTTGAAGAGCCCATCCTGTTTCACCCTGCAGGAGCTGAGACTCAACAACTGTGGGATGGGTATTGGAGGAGGAAAGGTAAGAAAATATCTCAAAAAAAGGGGGAAAAAAACGTACTCGGACTCTAGAAATAAACAGGATGTGTGCTCAAAGATTTGTTGGATCCTTTTTTTCATCCCTCTATATTCATATCAGGATTAAGTCACGAAAGAGAACTTGTCTGTTTCGGGCCTCCTCAGATCTTGGCTGCTTCTCTGACTCAGTGCCATAAGAAGTCCAGTGAGAACGGCGCTCCCCTCAGCCTGAAAGTGTTTGTAGCAGGTAGAAACCGCTTGGAGAACGACGGAGCCACAGCGCTTGCACAAGCCTTCCAGGTACAGATGTCCTCCTCCCTCAGCTCTACAGACAAATTGTGGACAGACTGAGGGTGAACCGCCTCTACCTGAGCTCTTTACGTCCTCTGCCTCGGTCACTCTAAGACTCACTTTGTTTTCCAGCTGATGGGCAGCCTGGAGGAGGTCCACATGCCTCAGAATGGCATCAATCACGCAGGTGTGACGGCACTAGCCACAGCCATGCAACACAACACCAACCTCCGCATCCTCAACCTCAACGACAACACCTTCACTGAGAAGGGAGCTATTGCCATGGCTCAGGTACAGATGGGCACACGTTAGTGCAGGGTCAGAATGTCAGAAAGCTCCGCTAACACTGTCTGTGTCTTGAACAGGCTCTGAAGCACCTGCGCAGCGTTCAGGTGATTAACTTTGGAGACTGTCTGGTACGACCTGCAGGAGCTGTGGCAATCGCAGAGACTGTAGCTGAAGGACTGCCCGTCCTCAAGGTGAGTGACCGGAGTCTGAGCTGCCCTCAGTGCAGCGAGGGACCGACGTGTTGTTGAGGCTGAGTGTTGGCCAGGGCTGATCCTGCTGGCCCTGATCATTTTTATCTTAAATTTGATCACTTGGGACATGTGATCAAGTTTCCCTCCTATTTTTTTCTGCTTTGTTAAAGTGAATTTCTCACTTTGCTGAACAGGAGCTCAATTTGTCGTTTGGGGAGATCACAGAGGAAGCTGCTCTCGCTGTGGCTCATGCAGTGAAGGACAAAGACCAGTTGGAGAAACTGGACCTAAACGGTAACAGCAGAGACCATGTTTAGATTTTTATTTTCTAAAATGATGAGAGTAGAAGGAAGAGAGCCAAAGGAAGCAGCCACCATCTTTTTCTAATTCAGTTATACTTACTTCAAAAAGGAGTTGTTTCCCCTCTGAGTTTCTTTGCTGTCCTGTTTGAAGGAAACTGTTTGGGAGAGGATGGGTGCAAAGCTCTGAGAGACGCCCTGGAGGGTCTGAACATGGGCGAGCTGCTGGGATCACTCAGGTACCACGTGTGATAAAACGTTTTCTGTGTGTAGAGAGACACAGAAAGGTGAAGATGCCATCAAGGATTAGAAAGAAACACACTGGTCTGACTGTGTTCTTCTTACTCTAGTGACGACGAGGGCGAGCCAGAAGACGATGAAGACGATGATGAAGATGAAGAAGAGGATGAAGAGGATGTGGATGAGGAGGAGCTGGAGGAGGAAGAGGAAGAGGAGGAGGCTGAGGAGAACAGCAACAGCATCAAGGTGAGTTAAATGATGAGTTTGCATAAACCCTGAGTTTGATAAATAAGGGAGGTTACTGAACTTTCTCTTCTTTCATCCTGTCATCGTAGATCTCCACCCCAGCTTCAGCTCCTCGACCTCCAGACGTCTCCTCCTTCCTCAGCTTCCCGTCTCCCGACAAACTGCTGAGCCTGGGCACCAAGAGAGCCACGCTTATAGAGCAGCAGGTCAACGAGAAGGAGCTTTAGTTTTCTCACAGGACTGGATGCCGTTGAGGAGCAGATGAATCAGTGATCTCATCCATCTCTTTCCTCTTCTCTGTTTTCAGGTGGATGTTTCAGATGCATCAAGAACAGCCGAGGCCTTCCTCAAGATCGCATCTGTGTACAAAGAGGAGAACAACGATGTGAAGAGCGCTGTGCTGGAGAGCATTGGTGAGAGTCAGAGAGTGTATCTGATCCTCCTTTCAATACCTTCAAGTTGATTTTCTAACCCTGATGGTCTCTCTCAGATGCTCTCCTGAAGAAAGCCTTCTCATCTCCCTCCTTCCAAGGCTACAATTTTGTGTCAACCGTGTTGGTGCTGCTCGGCCTCATCAAGGTCAGTTTGATAAATCAAGGTCGCTTTCTGGTGTTTTTAGTTTCATGTCTGATCTTTGTGCTCCATGTTTTCTCCTCTTTCTCTCTCAGAGTGAGGATAAAGTGAAGCCGATGCGTGTGGCTCCAGGTCACCTCAGTGCACTGGAGCATGTGGTTCAGCAGGACTATTTCCCCAGAGAAAGCATCGCCGTGTTGGAGGCCTTTGTGTCCCGGTAAGAAAGTAAGAACAGAGCCAATCAAAGGCACCAAGCTCTGCTACAGAGATTATTGAGCATTGGGATAACTTTGTGAAAGGGTTTTTAGTTTTTTTTAATTCCTCTCAGTGGACTCCTGTTTATCTTCATGGTCTGACTCCTCTGAGCAACAGCGGCACACTAATACACTGACATGAGCTTCTCCTCCTTTAAAACTTGTGTCTCAGAGAGCGGACTTTAAAGCAGAGTACTCTCTGTGATCTGCTTTAGATTTTCTCTGTCCTCTAACTGTCCTGATGGTGTCCTCATTCACAGAAACAACAAGTCTCTGGAGCCGTGTGCTAACGCCAGAAACAGCCTCCATTCAACCCTGCAGAGAGTCCGGTCAGAGAGCTGAGGACGCACACACACACACACACACTCACAGACTGAACTTTGACCCCTGCCGGACCTTTGGACTGTAGCTCTCACTCTGGACTTGATGTTTGCTGCAGAGCACGGATCACCCTCCTTACCACAGGACTGCACTGACCACCCAGGTTACCTCCTCCTCTTCATCTTCCTCCTGGTCCAGATCAGCTGCTGTCCTCGGACTTATTGATATCTATTCTGTCTGTTCTCTTGTTTTATATGAATTGTTTTATCAGACTTAATAATAAGGTAAAACCCAATGAAATTAAAGTTTGACTTGAAATGAAAAAGGGATGAAAAGTGTTTTGTGCTGATTAAAGAGCAGCTGTGAGAGGATCTGAGTTTAAACTAACCTGCTACATGTCTTTATTTCTGTGTGGAAGAAATAAAATAAAACAAATGCCATCAACATATTTACATCATGACATGCATTGTTTTGTGGAAGTCTTCATGAAGGGGAAGAGAAAGGGGGTAATCATGAAGGATCTGGTGTGCTTCACTCCTCCATCATCCCTTGATCATCCCTGTGCTGTGAGAAGGTAAAGTGTTTCAGAGACAGAGAGGATAAATAAATGTGATCCACTCTTCATTCAGAGGGACGGACTAGAGTCTTCTGCGTTCCGATCAGTTCAGACTTTAGATTTGCTTAAAGTGGGCTGAAATGTAAAGCTGAGGTGTGAATATGCAGAGATCAGAGGTCATCCCTGAAGAATTTACCAGAGCTCTGTTTGTGGAGCTCAGGCTTCAGACTGAGGGAGACTCTGTGAGGGGAACATCTGCAGCTAAGGATTTAAGATTAAACTGAATCTGATTTTATTTAAAGTCTCTGAAAGCACCAGAGAGAGTCTGAAGGTAAGCTCGCTTTATTCTCTGAGACCCGGTTCAGGTTTCAGACAAATCCTTTACCGACAGGTTTATGGTCTCACAGGTTAACAGGTCAGTGTGACTAAAGAAAAGTCTAAATATCAAACAGTGTGTTTTTAATCAGGTGCTGAAATGGTTTAGCTCCGATGTGCTCTTTTAGAATCACTATATTTATTTGTTTGAATTGATGTGATTTATTGGGAAAAGTCAAACTTCACAGATTAATTATGATGAAATGAATGATGATAAACTCTGAGAAAAGATTGGTAGAAACAGTATCTGTGTGTGTTATCTGACAGAATGATCCCTCTCAGAGTTTACTTTCTTGTACAGATGCATTTCTCTGCCGTTGTCCTGCTGACCGTAGCTCTCAGTTTCTCTGCTGAAGCTTTCAAATGTCCTCGAGTCTGCAGCTGTGACAGTGCCAAACTCACTGTCACCTGTGTGGGCAAAAACCTGACTGAGGCTCCTGCGTCTGCAGACGAGGTGAGGAGCTCTGCAGCTTTCACTGCTGCGACTGTTTCAGGATGAACATCAGAGAGCTGAACACCAACATGTTCATATTTCTTGCTTTGAATAAGAACCACCCAGTTTATAAGATCACTGAGAGATCTGTTGTTACTGCACTGAGACAAAATCTAACCCCTCACTTAGGACAGAGATAAACTGAAGAAAGGTCTCCTTCTCACAGATTTCTCTGAAGCTGGACCTGAGGAACAACAACCTGCAGGTTCTGGCTCGGGGGGCGTTCAGCAACACACCTTATCTCACCCACCTGAACCTGCAGCGCAGCAACATCCTCCAGGTGAAGGAGGGCGCCTTCAGGACCCTGGGCCGGGTCGTCTCCCTGAACCTGGCTTTCAACAAGATTGAAGTCCTATTTCAGGTAAAAGAGGGAGGAGGAGCCACAAACCTGACTCTGAACAGACAGATGTAGGTGTGATTCTCTTCTCTCTATGATAAAAAAATATCTATATCAAAACTAGCAACAGATGCACAAAGTCAGTAAAGTTGGTAAAAGCATTACTTGTGTTTTAATTTTAATTTTCCTCTCTAGTTGTTAAACCTGTCTCCCTTTCATTGGTTCCTGGGCTGTGGTAGGTCTTGACCTATGCCCCCCCAGTGACAGTTACCCCTTTCTTTCCTCTAAAGATAAACCAATCCTCTGTTTTTTTTCCATTGTCAGCTCTGAGTATTAAATCTAACCATTTTTCCCTCACTCTATCGCAGGAGTCCTTTGACGGCCTCTCCTCCTTGAAGGAGCTCCATCTCGACCATAACCGGATCGAGGAGATCCAGCCTGGAGCCTTCACTCAGCTTGGTTTCCTCCAAACTCTGGATCTCACTTACAATCAGCTGGTCTATATCCCAAATATGGCCTTCCAGGTACGTGCAGCCAGGTGTTCACCTCCAACAGGCAGGAACGGCCTCAGAGTCACACATGATGTTTCTGTTTCTCTTTCAGGGTCTGAACAACATCAAGTTGCTTCGCCTGAGCCACAACTCTCTGAGTAACCTAGCCCATGAGGCGTTCACCAGCCTGTTCACTTTGAACCGGCTCAGCCTGGACCACAATGAGCTGCAGTTCTTCCCCACAGAGACCATGAACAGGTCAGACTCTTAGATGGGTTCACTGACTCAGAATCAAACATCAGACCAGGACTAGTTAATGATCTAATAAAAACAGGGCTAGAGTCCAGCCCAGAGAGCTTTTCCTCTTAGAGGGTGCCTTGGTGCAGGAGGGCATCAGGTTGGGTCTGGGTGGTAGAGCAGGTGGAGTGTGGATTTGATGGCTTTACTCTCCTCTCTCTCCATCCAAAAGACTCCGTGAGGTCACTCGTCTGGACCTGAGCTTCAACCCCATGACCTACCTCGGGGAGGAGTCGGTCTCCATGGCCAAGCTGACACACCTTTACCTGGACCACATGTCCCTCCAGGACCTGTCAGACCAGGCTCTGTCAGGGGCCCCCCAGCTCTTACACCTGGACCTGAGCCACAATCAGCTTCGGTACCTGGAGCCACTCAGAGGCCCCAAAGAGCTGAATAGCCTGAACTTGACAGGTACAACTCCCTCAGCGTCTTTTACATAGATTTATTAACATTTCAGTGTCTCTGAACGTCTATCTCTTCTCACAGGAAACCCATCCTACTGCAACTGCTTCCTGCGGCCCCTCAGGGAGTGGGCAGCCCTTAGAGGGGTGAAGCTGCTGGGGGCCTGTGCTGGACCTGATCACCTGTCAGACGAGCCATTGCAGGCCGTGGATCCTCAAGACCTGCGCTGTCGCAGTCGAGGAGAGAGTCTGCAGGACGAGTTAGAGACGGAGGAGAGCCGAGGAGATGCCTCCCCCACAGAGAAACCCAAACCCAGGGTCAAGTGCCCGGCTCGCTGTGACTGTGACGTAAGTGATCCTCTGGGGGACTGTGGGGCCTCCTGTGGACAAAGAAACAACCAGCCTCACACCTTAAAGCAATGCTGATATTTCTGTCTCCCTCAGGCCAGTCTTCTGCACTTGTCCTTGTATGTGACTCTCAGCTTTGATCTTCCTCCTCTCAGGCTGAAGCCCAGCACGCTTCCTGTGTGGGTCAGGGTCATTCCAAAGTCCCTCATGGTTTCCTGCCACAGACTCAGCTGCTGGACCTGCGCAATAATCACTTCCACTTCCTGCCTGCTAACAGCTTCCGGGGCTTAGGACAGGTGCTCTCTCTGCACCTGGAGCTCTGCAAGATCCATGAAATTGAGGCTGGAGCGTTTCGAGGGATGAAGAAGCTCTACTACCTGTATCTCTCTGACAACGACCTCACATCTCTGGACCCTGGAGCCTTTTCTGGAGCTCCAGAGCTCACCTACCTGCACCTGGAGGGGAACAGACTGGCTCAGTTTCCTGGACCAGGTGAGTGGTTGTTCAGGTTCAACTGGCTATGTGATAGTTTCTGGATTTAGTTACATCAGTGGAGCCACATCCAACCCTTTAGAGCCTGATGTCTAATTTTATCCTATGAGCCAGTTCACAAATCGCTCTGATGAGGCTGTTATCAGTTGAGTTTATCGCGTTAAATCAGTCCAGGTCTGTTTCTCTGCTTTTCCTGCAGCACTGAAGCTTCTACCTGGTCTGTTCGTGTTACACCTGGAGAGAAATGTGATCTCCAAACTGGAGCCGTCTGGTTTACTATCCTCAGTGGCACCGACCCTAAGGGAGCTCTACCTCTCTAATAACACCATATCATCTATCACTAAGGCTGCTCTGGACTCACCCCAACTGGGTGTCCTTCACCTGGACTCAAACCAGCTGATGGAGATGCCGACAGATGCTCTGTCTGAAGCAGCTCACCTAGAGGAGCTCAAATTGTCCCACAATTCAATCCGACGGTTGGGACCAGACTCTCTGCAGCCCATGTCCCAAAGTCTGAGGAGATTGTTCATGGATCAGATGGGCTTGGAGAAGGTATAAGTTTAGATTTACCAGCAGGTCAATTCCATCATTGGTCTATTTAATGTCCTGTTAAAAATCCTCACAGCTCTTTTAACCTCTAACACCTCCAGATATCTCCGGAGGCTCTGACCAGTCTGGGTTCTGGTCTGAGGACCCTGACTGTCAAAGGAAACCAGCTGGAGGAGCTTCCTGACCTGAGCCTGCTCACCGGCCTGGAGGTCGTGGACCTGCAGGAAAACCCTTTGCTCTGTGACTGCTCCTTATTACACCTGCACAGGTCAGTGCATGGCTGGCCTCGAGTTTAAACTGTTTGGAGTATACAGAAAGACTCTGGTGTAGATGAAATAGCTGCAGTCATACTGCCCTTCATGATTGACCCTGAAGCCTCTCTGTCTCTGTCTCTGTCTCTGTCCCTCAGGTGGATGGAGAATGCCAGTCTGGAGGTGGAAGCAACCTGTGGCAGCCCTCCTGAGATCAAAGGTCAGAAGGTCAGGGAGGTCACTGTGTTTAAGTCTTGCCCTGAAAATGACCCCCCTCCAGTAGAGAAGGTTGTTGTGGACTCTGGACTCTCCAAACCCAAAGTGAATCCCTCTAAAGGGTCTGCAGTCAAAGCTCGTCCTGCAAAGCCCAAAGCCAAACAAGCCAAAGCAGTCAAGAGGAAGCTGCAGAGGAAACCTGCAAACACCACCAAGAGCAAGAAGACGACGTAACAAGGCACAAACAAACCTGGATTGGATCTTTATACTGTTTATATTTTTCTTTATACAGTCAATAAAAATCATGTGACACACCACTTTAACTTACAATTTTTAATTTATACCTAAAAACTTTGACTTATCTCAAAATGTTTTACTTATAATCTCAGGGTTTTGACTTTCATTTCAAAATTTTGACATAATTTGGGCAATGCCTCTTGCGTGCTCATCATCTTGACAGGTAACATGCAACATCTTCGAAAACAAAAATAACTGACTGGTGGGAGGAAATAAACGTTTTCAGTTTAAGATGCAGAACTCCTGTTTTTATTCCCAGCATACACTTTGCTATACATTATTTGTTTTAAAGTTGATTGTAATTTATGCAATTCGTGTGTATAGCAATACTCCACATTAACGTATTTATAATTGCACGATATATATCTTAAAGTTGACCAAGCGGTTCCATGGTGTAATGGTTAGCACTCTGGACTCTGAATCCAGCGATCCGAGTTCAAATCTCGGTGGAACCTAGCTTTTGATGACACTTTTAAATTAATATGCCCGAGCATCTTCGAAGATTAAACACGGATTTCAAGATAATGAAACAGCAGTTTCTTCTTGTCCAGAATAAATCCTGGATCGAGAGGAGCCATAAACCGAGTTTGGTACCGGTAGAGTGTGACTGACTCTACATCCGGGTAACGTGATCACAGTGTTGAAGATGGCTGCAGCGATGGATGTAGATACACCGAGCGGAGCTAACAGCGGAGCCAGCAAGAAACGGTTTGAAGTAAAGAAGGTAAGGCTGAGATAAGTTACAAGTAACTTAATTTCTTGCTGTAAAATCTGTCCACAGAACTGACTGGATGCTGAAACAGCTAACTACCCTCCCGAATGTAGTTCGAGACTGAGGCTAGTTAGCAGTTAGCCGTTAGCGGTTAGCTGCGTGAATCTGCATTTACCCTCTGAAAACATGATCTAAGAAACATGTATGAACAAGAACAAGTGGAAATGTAGAGTTTGATCGTTTATTGTGATCTCTGTCTAGTGGAATGCCGTGGCGTTGTGGGCCTGGGACATCGTGGTGGATAATTGTGCTATCTGTCGTAACCACATCATGGATCTCTGTGAGTTCAAGCTGTTGTTGTGTTTCGGACACTTTCATCCGTTAGTGAGGAATATTCGTGCTGATGTCTTTCTCTCTGTCATCAGGTATAGAGTGCCAGGCCAACCAAGCCTCTGCTACGTCTGAGGAGTGCACTGTAGCCTGGGGGGTCTGCAATGTGAGTCTATGTACTTATTATATGCTCACCTGATAATGTCATGAAATTAATAAAGAGATGGTCTGTGTGACTATAAAGAGGTCAAAATACATTAGACTGAGCTTAAACAAACAGTTCAGTGTTCACAAAGCATATATCAGACACATCGGCCATCTCTACGCTGGATTTATGTCTTTTCTCTTTCCCAGCATGCCTTTCATTTCCACTGCATCTCTCGCTGGCTGAAAACTCGACAGGTGTGTCCTCTTGACAACAGAGAGTGGGAGTTTCAGAAGTGAGTAACTGCTCTGGCTGTTTCAGTGTTATAACTGTTTTGGTATTGTCTCAACCGATGATATTTTTTAACCTGACTGACTGTCCATTCCCTCTCTTTCTCTTTGTACAGATATGGACATTAGCTCCTTCCTTCACCTTTCTGTTTTCGCTCCTACTCGAGTCCCCCTCAGTGCCCCTTTCTCCCCCTGCTTGTGATCCCAGTTCTTATTCTACACCTGTCTTTTTTTTGGCATGTTGTAAGTACGCAAATAAACATTGTTGACACAAACAGGTGTGTGCACTGATTTCAGGTATCAGGAGTGTGCTGGTTTGTAAGAGCACAAACTTCTGAGGTTGTGTAAGAACATCTGCTCAGCTGGAGGGTGGAGGACCACAGAGCACATTTTATCAGACAGAATCCTTAGTCCTCAACTATCGGCTGTGACGCAGTGTTTCAGGGACAGGCTGCGTTAATCCTGCTTTCATGACAGATGGATGGATTACGTGTCCTGCTGACCTGCTCTCCATCCAGTCCTGTTTTTTACTGCAGCACCTGCACACGCTCACTGTAGCTCTCAGCCTGTGTAACCATGCTGTGAGACTGAAAGACCGTTAGAGGCATCAACAGTTTGTCTTTTTAGGCAAAACATTCATAGACACGTTAAATTCTGCTACTTCTGTGACTGACATAAAAATAGTTTTGAGAAAATCCCTCATTCAGTGTTTTCCTGCTAAAATCCATTTCAGGAAATAAGGACTGAAAGAAGGCAGATGTGGAAGCAGTTTTGCAGTAACTGTTTTATTATTGTGAATTTTTTTCAACAGGATCAGACAGATCATAATTTTTTTTGAAGTTATAATTTGTTAACAAAAAGTACCAACAGTAGTGTGTGTGAGAGTTCAGCTATGTTGGGAGAAAATGTAAAGACTGTTAGCTAAACCATAACCAGGTATTAAAGGTGTAAAAGCTCCCTTTCAGCTGATCCAGGGTCAGGTTAGGAATCACCGCCCTGCGGAGAAGTGAAGTCCAGGCAGAGACGCATCAGGAGATTTGACTCTGATGCTTTGCTAAATGCTAACAGGCTGATTTAAACATTAGAAAAGTTGATCCACTTTCTCAACATCACCAATTTAAGCCGTCACCACTCCGTTTGATCTGCAGACTGTGGAATAAATGTTGAACAGCGTTGTGGCTCCAGGTCGACACGTTTTCTCTCCACTTCGCTGCTTCTACGGCTGAGGTGAAGCTCCAAATTTGGCGCTGAGCTTGGTGACCAGAGCCATGATTTTGGGGTTGTTCTGGTACTTTGCGATGTTGGCTGGGTTCTGGGCCACGTCCTGGAAAGCCGCCATCACCTCCGGGTCCTGGAGAAGAAAATAAAATACAGTCACATGAGGACCTCTTGAAGCAAACAAAGAGAACTCAACCTCAGTTTCGATGTGAGAAAATTTCATTGGTCTGCTGCTCTGTGGATCTGATCTCACTTCACCACTGTGAACCAACTTTATCAGCTGACAGCTGGCCCTAATACCAGGTTTGTGAATCCAAACAGGTTTATGAAAGTCTGTAAACTTAGTGCTTCAGAGTCAGTGAGCAGGGGAGTCACCTTCATGGCATTCAGCAGCTCAGGATCCTTCAGGAAATCCCCAAGACCAGGCATTCCAGCAGGAGCTCCCCCAGGGAACCCAGCAGGACCTGGAGACCAACAGGAACATTCTTAATGGTAGCAGAACTTTTATACACCATGAACTGCTGTCCCCACACTGAACAACTCTAACAGCATCATAGTGTGCTCATGTATTTTATTCACTCTAACATATTAGGTGTTCCAGCCTTCTGCCTACCTGGGAAGAATCCTCCTCCAGCCTGTCGAGCCTCCTCCTCCTGCTCAGAGAATAAAGACAGAGACAATGATCTGAATCTGTCAGCTTCTGTAATCACTAAAAACAAGGACAGAGACAACGGTCTACTCACCCTCTGAGCCCTGGCGTGCTCCTCTCTGGCTTTCTTTATCCGCTCCTGCTTCTCTCTCACCTCCTTCTCTTCTCTCTTCCGTTCATATTTGCGTCTGTGCTCTGAGATTTTGTTTGCCTGTTAAGAGAAAGAATGATGGGCGTTGACAAAAGGGTAATATTTGGTTTAGAAAAAAAGGCTGAGGAAGCACTAAAAGCTGCAGTTCATGAAGAATCTGCTCGAGGCTGGCTGAAGATATTAAGATCACAAGTTCGTCCAATAAGAGGTGTAGCTCATCTCATGTGACTGACGGACCCAATAGCTATTAGTCAGGAGGCTCAAAGCCGGTATCATATCTAATATGGCTTCACCAACTGGGTCAATACTCTGCATTAGAAACAGATGGGTGACATAGCTGAGGCTACATTCACATTTTATACTGTCTATGGTGTGAACCCTCAGCTCCTGCCTGCTGTCAGGGCATCTCTGATTCTCTTCAGGAGGATTTTAAACCTAATATAACGTAATTAGCACTAACTCTTATCGCTCCTCATCATATAAACAACACTGCTGACTTTTAAGGGCTAAAAACAGAATCTCATATATATATATATATATATATATATATATATATATATATATATATATATATATATATAGTTATCCTCCCTCCTCTCTTTATTCACCTTTGGCTGGACTTCCTTCAGCATGGCACTGGCGTCCTCGTCATAGTCCAGTTTACAGGCCATGGCCAAGTCCTTTGCTGCTGCTTCCCAGTGACCCAGCAGCCTGAAGAGAACAATCACACGCATAAGACACGGAGCAAAACTGTGCTTCATGAAGGAGCTGGTGAAGAACAATGCCGTCAGGTCAGAATCTGTATTTTTATTTCAAATAAACTTTAGTCAGAATCTTAAATCTAAGGTGTTGACATCTCTTTTTGAATCTGCTGTTTTGATCTGAGGTGAACAGGCGAGTATGAACCTGTGAGCTTTCCCCCTCCACTTGTACGGCTGAGCAGAGTCGGGGTTGATGTTGATTGCTCTGTCACAGTCTCTGATGGCTGCATTTGGTTTCTGCATCTTGATGAAGACACTGAAACAAAGAGGAGGGATGTCAGACTCATACAGACAAGTGATCAGGAGAAGGAGGGAGATGAGGCAGGCTTATGAGAGTCTACGAGGGCTTTCACACTGGCCCGGTTCTGTGTGGTTCTGGTCCACTTATGTTCTAAATTCTTTTTTTCTAGCAAACAAGCTCACATTCATACAAGTTCAAATGGGATGGAAGTAACAGGGTGTTATTCCGTGTTACTCAAACAAAAGTAAACAACACACCAACAAAACAGATGAGAATTTATGTATATTTTTAATTTTTGTTCAATAAAATCATCTCAGTTGTATATATCTTTTATTCACACTCCATTTACAGCAGACAGTTTTTAGTGACTGTGTACTGCTTTTGAAATATAAAATGGCTGAGCGAGAAGTGCCATACTTTAGTGTAGCACAGTGTTTTAATGACAAAACCTGCTTTTTATATCATTAAAAGCTTCAATATCAAAATGTTCCATGTCTGTCCTGGTATAAAACATAACAAAGACATCAGTAAAAGAAACATGACTGTAAATAAATAAAATTCCCTGAACTTAATTGCCATCTAACATTTGTCTCCTCACTCTTCTTTATTTTTCTTGACTTCCTCAACTACATTTTATCTACACACAACATCAATGACGTCATGGTCGCTGAGCTGGAACCAACTTCTTTTGGTTCCAGCTGTTAAACAACTTTTCAGGTTTCAATCTAACTATTTTTCTGGTCAGAACACGCCAGCAAGTTCAAATTTGGGTTCAGTAACTGGAGCTGGTGTGAAAGCCTTCTGAGTGTTTCCAGCTGTGAGTAAAGGACAATAGGAGGTCTCAGGAGGACTCACCTGGCTCTCTTGGCATACAGGATAGCTGAGCAGGGGTTCAGCTTGATGGCCTCAGTGAACAGATTCAGAGCTTTGGTCAGATCACCTACAGGAGGAGAGAAATGTAAGCTGAGAATCACATCTTTGTTCCCTAAGAGAAACTGTGTCTGACAACTCAGTCTACCACTCACCTTCTCCTAATGCGTTGATGGCTTCCATCTTCTTTTCATTGGCCTGATCCATCATCTCATCTGTGACCTGAGGAAACAAACACACTGGTCATCAAGGTCTTCAGGGGTTTAAGAACACTGAGGTGTAGAAACAGAGATAGTTTTATTTGTTTACCTCAGCATTGTCTAACTCTCCCATGTCCTGAGGATCAACAGTGTCCGGCTCAATAACGCCCTCGTCCTCGATTTCTGAGGGAACAAAATAAAATCACAACATGTGCTTTAAACCAGACCAACAGAGCTCTGCAAGAATAAACTCACATGGGTTAGAAAAAAGCTTTCAGTTTTCCAGAAAAGGTTAAAATAGAACAGTTTTTCTTTTATATTTATAGAATATTTGAGGAGGAGGAGGTTGAGATGGATGTTTTACCTAATTCACTCTCCTCACTCTCAGACAGCACTGGAGGCTCAGGATCAGGAGCTGATGCTGATGAGGGAGGGGGACCACAGGGACAGCTGCCCTGTGAGGGAGACAGGTACAGCACAGATGAGACAGGTAACTCATGAGTGCAAACTCTGCTAAGTTAGAGTCTAGAATAAGTGAATAATCTCCAAAAGACAATGAATATCAATGATAAACTCACATGACATGAGCCCTTGGTCTGAGGAGGAGGAGGGATTGTTGCACCCATGCTGCAAAAATAAAACATAACAATACACCAGGTAAAAAAAAAATCTCAATCTCTTTGTCCAGGTTTTCAGTTTCATGATTAAACACTCCTAACATGTGATCCTGTGAAGAGTTTAAAGTTGGTTACAAGAAGATAAATAACATTTTCATCAGCATTCAAACAAACAGGTCAGCTGAGGGTTTTGTCTTGAGTGTCCAACAGTTTGATGCATCAAATCAACTGAACCAGTTCACAGAGACAGATCCTGATTAAACCTTTAGGAGCCCGTGGTGGATGTACATTGAAAATACACTGCCTGGCCAAAAAAAGAAAAGGTCACACACTCTAATATTTCCCTGGGCCGCCTTTAGCTTTGATTACACCACGCATATGCTGTGGCTTTGTTTCAAATAGCTTCTGCAATGTCACAAGATTTATTTCCATCCAGTGTTGCTTTAATTTTTCACCAGGACCTTGTATTGATAATAGGAGAGTCTGACCACTGCACAAAGTCTTCTCTAGCACATCCCAAAGATTCTCAATGGTGTTGAGGTCTGGACTCTGTGGTGGCTAATCCATGTGTGAAAAAGATGTCTCAAGTTCCCTGAAACACTCTTTCATAATCTGAACCCAATGAATGCTGACATTGTCATCTTGGAATATATATGTGCCATCTGGATAAAAATGTATTGATGGAATAACCTGGTCATTCAGTATATTCAGGTAGTCAGCTGACCTCATTCTTTTGGCACATGTTGTTGTTGAATCTAGACCTGACCAACTGCAGCAACATCAGATCATATCACTGCCCTCACAGGCTTGTACAGTAGGCACTAGGCTTGATGGGTGCATCACTTCACCTGCCTCTCTTCTTATCCTGATGCACCCAAGACGATGGTTCCCTGCCATCTAGTTTTTAATAATGCGTTGGACAGTTCATAACCCAATTTGAGTAGTTTCTGCATTCTCCTGAGATGTTTTTCATGCTTGATGTATGCCAATGATTTGATCCTTCTCCAACAGACTAACATCTTTTCCACGACCACAGGATGTGTCTTTCACCATGGTTATTTAAGAAATGAGAGGTTAGTCATTGTATCAGCTCAAGTTAAATAACTTGCTGGCATCTGAAAGATAATCACCCATGCAGTCATTATCCATGTTGTGCCTATTTGCTTAGTTAAATCCAGGAAAGTTTTTTTTTTTTTGGTCAGGGAGTGTATTTCAGTTAATAAACAGTACAAACTGTTCATCAGATAGTCCCTGTGATTTCTGATTACTTCCCACTCAAACACCAGGGCTCACATGCTCTGACCATGAGTCTGCAGGGGGGAGGTCCTGAACACAGTCAGGAACCAAGTCTAACCAGGAAGTGCAAGACCACAGCTCTGTACCGACCCGATTAGGCTGTGAGTCATCATTTATCACAATATCTGCTCAAGTGCTAACAGAGCCCCTGGTCCAGAGCAGCTGAGGAGCACTCACCTGTGCAGCCAGGTGCGCAAGAAGCCCAGCTCAGGCAGGTGGAGGATCTCCGGACTGGAGTCGCAGAGCTGCACGAATCCTTTAAGCTCAGCCACTTTCTGTGGGTCCATCGTTCCCCTTCACGTCCAGCACAGAGCCCTGCATGAGGAGCCAAACAGACAGAGAAGCAGCGCAGGGTCAGCTGAGTCCGGCTCTGTTTACCTGCTGAGCTCCTGCCATTAATACCTGAGCCCATAGTGAGCCAACCTGCAGGGACTGAATGAGCGCGTGCTTAAGCTACACCATCACTCCCGTAAATAACACCCTAAATGAGACATAGTCAACATTAATGCTTCTTCAGGTGCGAGATCATGGTCATGGTCTGAATTCATAAGTTTCTAGAAATGTGAACCATAACGCGGAGACTGTTTGACGCAGAATAACGTCGTTAGCCGCTACCAGGCCACATCAATAAAAACACCGACATGATTTTTACTCCAACAACCAGCACACAACCACCTGATCCAATGAGCCGGGGTACACACCTGAAACCCGTGAAAACAAGCCACAGAGTGAGGATGAGAGATAATTCCTGTCTCCTCTAAACTGGTTCACAGAGAGCTGCGTGAATCCTGTTCTCATTCAGGCAGCTACAGGACAGCCCCACGGAGGACCCCTGTCATCTGAGCCCCGAATACAGGCTGACAGGCACAAGCCAAAATTAGACAACCAGAAGAGATATTCAAGTCCTGAACAGAAATCAACAGACCAAATCTCACTCTGTTCATCACGATAAAGACTCGTTTCTGGCCCTATGCTAAAAACTGTGAGTGATCTTTTGATCTCTCAAACCTTGACTTCTAATTTATATTGATTACCACCATAAGATCCGGTTGTCAGGAGAAAAAACAAGCTTTGACATGTATGTAACATTGAATGATCACTTAACAGATTGGAAACTCTGACTTTTAAAACCAAACCACCTGCCTCATACACCCCTAATTGGGCTGGACAATTAATTGCAAATTAGATTAAATTGAACCGTAGCCTGCTGCAATATTCTTTTCGCAGACAGTACAGTATTTCTTCAACCTCAAATGTATCAGTATGCCAGATCCATTTTTTTTTTTTTTTTTTTTTTTTTACAACCAAGCAACCAAATTGTGTTGAAAACTACCCTTGCGAGAGCAACAATCTAAATGGAAGGAAGGAACCAAGGATTAAGTACAATACAGTACGGCCTCACTGTCCCAATTTCTTCCATTCTGCCCTGATTACTCCCTTCGCCAAATGTAGACTTCATGAAGAATTGGAGAAAAAAGACAGATCAACTTCCTGTACAGCTCATAGTTCGGAATTATTTCAACCAACATTTCTCCAACAGAGTGTTTATTTTTACAGACTGATCTAAAGATTCAAATACAGGGTTTTACCCTATGTTTTGAGAAAAGATTATCATACCATCTTTCAGTATAAACCACAGAGCTGTTGGCAATAATACTGGCATTACAGTGGATAGAGGTGAAGGGAAAAAATATAGTCATTGTGTCTGACAGTTTTTCAAGCATATGATCAGGCAAATCAACAATCATAGAGGACATAATCAATGAACTGTTTCTATTGACATATAGAATGCAACTCAAGGGCATATTCACACAGTTCATCTGGGCTCATGTGGGTGTGAAAGGAAATGAGCAGGTGGGTATTCTGGCCAAGCAAACAATGCGAGTTACACAGACATAAAAGTTCCGCTGAGAAAAGATGAAATGAAATTGTCCAGTCGGACAAATACACTATCTTCATGGCAGGGATACTGAAACGTCAGGGGAACTTGACGGCATTTGTATCAGATACAAAGGAATGTGGGTGATGAGAAGAAGGTGGCAACAAATGCAAAGAAGATGAGACTAAGTCAACCAGGTCTCAACCAGACATTACAAAATAGACAAGCACCCAACTAGAAACACATAACCAGACAGAAATAGTTGAACATGCAGTACTTCACTGCAAGAAATATAATAACCAGAGGAAGTATCTTGTTCAGTCACTAGCAAAGGCAAAACACTGCAACTTTACATTAACAGGGCTTTTTGGGGAATCACTAGATTAAAAAAAAAAAAAAAAAAAAGAGTATGACTTTATTAAGTTCCTGAGGGAAACTCACTTGGATAAAAGAATTTAGATTTTTTTTTCTGCCAAATTGCTTTCTACAGACCCCAGTCCAATTGGTCGCAGTAATGCACCGACACTAGTTTCCCAACTGCCAACAAACCCCAAAGAAGAAGAAGAAAACTGAGGTGGGTTCAGTTTCTGAGCCTGACAGACGGAACTCAGGGCAGGATGTTCCCCCTCATCCGCTGAGCAGACATGGAGCTAACAGGAGCTAACTAAAGTTAAAGGGAGCTAACTGAAGCCAAGCTGAGGGAAATAAGAAGATAAAAAGGTTTAAAAGCAGCTGAATGTGTTGGTGAGTGGGGAGCAGGCTGATGAGTGTTTCTGGAGACTCTCAGAGTCTGGTTGTGGTGTTTCCTGACTCTCCTTCTCATGTGGAAACAGGTCAACATGCAGTGACTTCTCTGACATCCAGTTGCAGCAATGTTGCCGTCAACATTGGTGCCGAGCACCTGGCTCAGGTGTGCTGTCAGGCTGCTTCCCCGGAGCTGGAGTCCAGGTGAGCCAGGTGTTATGACACCTGTTAACCCCCACCCCCTTCCACTTCTGCAGTTCAGAGCTTCATGATGAACAGGTCAAATGAAAGTTATTTTTAAATATGAAGAGTTTAGATATAGAGATCATGCTGATGCTGATTTCCTTTCGAAATATTACTTTGTGAGGTGACAGTCAGCTGTTCTATGAGTTCATGCACGTTTGGTCATGATGATCAACAGTACAGCCTCTGAACACCTCTCAGTAGACTCATGCATTGTAGATTTTAATGAGCAGCTACAAACCCATGCAGTAATAATGTTCACTTCTCTGCAGGATGTGTGAGCTGTGCGTGCAGACACATTTCTGTCAAACCTGGAGGTTTGACGCCAAAGACGGTTCCTCCTCGGTATCTTGGTCAGCCCAGTCCATTCACCCACCCGCACCTCATCAAACAGGGTCAGTGTCTGAGCACCTTCAACCTCTTTTTATCCCTTAGAGGGGATTCCCTGTTTCCTCCAGTCACACCTGCACAGACAGGGTGGGAGGTAGTTCATTTAGGTACATAAACTCCATATTAGGTTGTTCAGGAAGAAGTTGTGCAGACATCACAGAGTGTCTGCATGACGACCTGTCAGAGTAAACAGAGAGCATTAAGCTGCAGGTCACGGAGCAAAGGAAAGGCTATTTCTGCCTCATAGACACACACTTACACACAAAAAACTGAAAATGTTTTTTTAGAAAATCCTGTGACACCTGTTCTATGTTCTTCAGGTGAGGTGACACCCGGTCTGAGCCAATCGGAGTTCGAACTCCGCAGATATCGGCTGGCTTCACTCATCGAAGCTCAGGCTGATCGGCTGGGACCCTCGGCCTCCTCCAGCTCACACGTGGTCATCGTTTTATCTCATCCGACCCGCTATATGACCAATGACATCCCCTATCACTTCCACCAGAACCAGGTCAGACTACCTAAATCCCAACATTTGATTTTGTCAGAAACAGTACCACTTGAAACACTTCAAAGACTTTTAACACACACACAGCTGGAGTGAGTATGAATTGTGTCAGATCCACTCTGTTTGTCTCTGTAAGTGATCTGACTTGTCTCTGCGTGGCCTCTCCAGGATTTTCTCTACCTCAGTGGCTTTCTGGAGCCTGACAGTGCCTTGGTTCTTTATGGTAAAGGGAGACCGGACCAGGCTGCCTTGTTCGTCCCTCGCAGAGACCCGGGGAGAGAGCTCTGGGACGGACCGCGGTCAGGGAAGGATGGAGCAGCTGCTCTGACCGGCATAGAGAGGATCCACTGCTCAGAGGAGCTGGGGGTCGTCCTTAAGAGCCTTAAAGGTGTGTGGAGGACTTAGATCTGTGTCCTGGGGGTGATGCAGTCTCTGAAAGGTGTTTTCTTAGGAACAGAACTCTGTTCAAGGTCCTGTCGGCAAACAATGTGTCCGTAAACATGATTGAGATACAACCAAAAGATTCTGAGAGTCTAAACCAGGACTGGAACTACCCATCACTGAAACGGACCCTCCTCCTCTCTCCTCTCTCAGGCTCCACCTTGTGGTATGACAGCTCTCAGCCAGCCCACCCTCGACTCCATCAGACTCACCTGATTCCTGTCCTGGAGGCGGGGCCAATGCCTCGATCTGTTCGGCCCCTCATTCATTCTCTGAGGGCCCTGAAGAGCTCTGCAGAGGTGGCCCTCATGCAAGCAGCGGGTCACATCTCAGCACAGGTTGGCATTGGATATTTATTGGTGTTTTAGTTTCTAATGAACTTTTTATTTTTTCAAAGAAAGGTGTTCAGTGAACTCTATCTGCTGCTCTCAGGCTTTCAGGCGGACCATGGCTTTTTCCCAAGGAGACGTGGATGAGGCTGTGATTTTTGCTAAGGTGATTAAAACATTTAAAATTATTTTAAGTTGTCTCTGTGTGTCCGGGCTGTCTGATAAATCTTTCAATCCTGTCTCATGCACTCCCATCTCTCTGTATTTGCAAAGTTTGATTTTGAAAACAGGATCCATGGAGCTAACTTCCTGGCCTATCCCCCGGTCGTGGCTGGAGGAAATCGAGCAAACACTCTGCATTACATCAACAACAACCAGATAATCAAGGTGAGAGGGACTGGAAGAGAGCTCAGTCTTCTTAGAGCACAGTCTGTCTGTCAGCACAGTTACTTCAGAGATTGCTATTCTAGTTAAAGACTTTAAATTTTCCCCCCTTCTCTCTCTCTCTCTCAGGATGGAGAAATGGTGCTCCTGGATGGAGGTTGTGAATACTTTGGTTATGTTAGTGATATCACTCGAACATGGCCCGTGAATGGGAAGTAAGTTATGATTTTCTGACACATAGAAGCTTTATTGGCATGAAGTTTTTGAACATTTTGCAAAAGATAATGTAAAATTAAAACAAAGATGAAAACTTATCGATGCCCTAGCACCTATCATTATATATATTAAATAAAACAATAAAAACAAAAGTAACAAAACAGAAAAAAAACAAAATCAATCCAAAAATGAACTAAAAGATATAAAATAAAAAAATAAAATAAATAATGATTTATATTTACATGTATAAAGTTGTTTTTTGTTTTACTTAGTCACGTCTTATTAGTGGTCTTTCATAGAAGTCTAACTCTCTCTCCCTCTCCTGTCTGTCAGGTTCAGTCCAGCCCAGGCAGAGCTGTATGAAGCGGTTCTGGAGGTTCAGCGCTCCTGTTTGTCTCTGTGCTCTCCAGGCATCAGTCTGGATCACATCTACAGCACCATGCTGGCACTGTTAGGTCGCCAGCTCAGACGGCTAGGCATTGTGAAGGCCAGCTCCAGTGACGCTGATGTGCTGAAGGTGATCAGACCCGAGACTCAGATGAATGGACTCAGGATGGATCATAGGTTTGACCTTATACTCCCTTGTATTTGTAAATCAGTGTTTGTGAATTTTTTTGCTGCTCCTTAGGCTGCTCGGCGGTACTGTCCTCACCATGTGGGCCACTACCTAGGCATGGACGTCCATGACACTCCTGAGCTTTCCCGCTCACAGCCTCTGCAGCCAGGAATGGCTATCACCATAGAGCCAGGTACAGATCTGTTAACCCTCCTGAAGCTGGGTCATCCTCAGAAAGAGCAGCTGTGTGTGTGTCTGTGTGTCTGTGTGTCTGTCCGTGTGTCTGTCTCTGTCTGTGTCTGTGTTCATCTTTCAGAGTTTGCTTGAATCTTGGTCTGTGACTGTGAAAGTCATGTGTACCTACCTGTCAACACCTCAGCTTGTCTCTGGAGAGCTTACCAGAGAGAAGAACCAGGAGATGTTTAGAATAAAAATATAAAATCAGAGACAGCAGTAAACTGTGCTGATTAGAGCTGCCCACATTGGAAAGACAAAGAGCGAGTGGTCCTCTCAACAGCAATCTGTGATTCAGCCTCTCAGAGTTTATTAACCATGCCATGCTTTCCCATCCTGTCCCAGGTTTGTACATCAATGAGGACAACGACGAGGCTCCAGAGCGCTTCCGTGGTTTAGGCGTCAGGATCGAGGATGATGTAGTGATTCAAGAGAAAGGTGGTCCTCTGATTTTGTCCTTTGAAGCTCCAAAGACCATTGCTGAGGTGGAGCAGGCATGTGCCTGCAGATAGGACAGAAAGAGGGACTCATGCTCAGGTGAGACATGGTGTCCACGGTAGAGTCCAAACTGGAGGATGTCCTCAGGTGCACGAGAGGTTATCACACGGAAAGACTGGTCTCAGAAAACACATCAGAGCTCAAGGAACACAAGACTAAACCTGACTATGTGCCGCCATGCTCAGAACAAACTGTTCCCTTTCAACACTCAGAAGCAACAGGTGACCTCCTCCATCAGGTGTTTTCCTCCATCAGGTGGCCTCTGTCAAGTGTCCCACTGAAGAATCAAAGGTCCAACCAACACCTGTTTCAGTTTTCTCTCTGTTAACCTTCCTCCACATCTTTTTCTGAAGAATAAATTTATTTCTGTTTGTTTCACCTCAAAGACTTAAAGCATCATGCACACATGTTGTCTTTCTCACTTCTCCTGCAGCTCCTTCAGGAGCTCATTCTGTTGAATGTGCACTCCCTGTCCTGGTGGACGGTCAGCAGAGGTCATCATGTGTCAGATCTGCAGATGTCTGTGTTAAAAAATGAAACTTGCTTCTAATTTACTTTAATCATAGCTAACATCACACCCATGTGGTGTGTGTGTGTGTGTTTGTGTATGTATGTGTCTGTGTGTGAGTGTGTGACCCGTCAGAAGATAATTATGATCTTGTGTTTTAAATAAAGTTTTTTCCTGTAGGCATTTAAAGTCTTTGCTCCTTGATTGGGCTGTTATTGAATCTACAGCTGTGTAGCCTTCAGTAAGGCTAACCGGAAAAAAAGCTTCAGTTTGATAGGGAGCATAAAGATTGGACTCTGGAGGAATGGAAGAAGGTCATGTGGTCTGATGAGTCCAGACTTACCCTGTTCCAGAGTGATGGACGCATCAGGGTAATAAGAGAGGCGGGTGGAGTGATGCACCTATCATGCCTAATGCCTACTGTACAAGCCTGTGGGGGCAGTGTTATGATCTGGGGTTGCTGCAATTGCTCAGATCTAGGTTCAGTAACATTATGTGCCTGAAGAATGAGGTCAGCTGACTACCTGGCTTAATGAATGACCAGATTATTCCATTGATGGATTTTTTCTTCCCTAATGACACGAGCATATTCCAAGATGACAATGCCAGGATTCATCGGCTTTAATGGTGAATGAGTGGTTCAGCGAGCATGAGACTTCTTTTTCAAACGTGGATTGGCCTCAACAGAGTCCAGACTGTAAACCCATGGAGAATCTTTGGGATGTGCTGGAGAAGACTTGGCGTAGTGGTCAGACTCTCCCATCATCAATATAAGATCTTGGTGAAAGATTAATGCAGCATTGTGACATTGTAGAAGCTTAGTGAAACAATGCCACAGAATAGTCAAAGCTAAAGGCAAAACTTTAGAGTATGTGACCTTTTTTTTGGCCAGTCAGTGCAGAAATAGAGAACAAACAGGATAAAGTTGAGTGAAGAAAATATTTAGTATGAGGAGCAAACTGAACAGTCTGACTGACAGTAAAGGCTCAGAGCAGCTTCCAGGTCCGAATAAACTCGTCCTGTAATCGTGGGGCCTCTGTGTGTTAGTGTGTGTGTGTGTGTGTGTGGTGGTGGTGGGGGGGGGGGGGGGGGGGGGGGGGGGGGGGGGGGGGGGGGGGGGGGGGCTTGGCCCCCTGCTGATAGGACCCGACCTCGGAGCTCCGTACCTGTTTCCGGAAAATCCCGAACCTTGGCGAAGACGGCCTCCCCTGTCCTTCCCTCCCTGCCTCCCTCCCTCCTCCTCCCTTTCACGCCTAATGTTGCTGTTCCTCCAACCCTCCCCCCTAACAGAGGAGGAGAAACAACAAGCCGCCATTTTGTTTGTGCGGACAGACCGTCAGAATCCGGAGCAGATCACCGACACGCCGAGAGACCGGGACCCGACTGCAGCCGCTCCGGGACCCGCAGGGAGAGGAGAGCGAGACCGAGCCCGGCCGTGCGAGAGATCCGGAGAGAGGGAGCATCGCAGAACCGATCAGAGCCGAGGGGAGGGAGACCGAGGCGGAGAGATCTGTGTGCATGAGAAGGAAAGAGTCCGAAAAACCCCAAGGAAGGAGCGGAGACAGAGAGGAGAGGCGGAAGAGGGCTCAATAATCTGAGGAGGAGGAAAAGGCTGAGGGAAAAAGGAAAAGATCAACATGAAAAACCAGTATGAGTCCTTCTGGGAGCCAGCACAGAGCCCGCATACACCATTATATAAATAAATTGCTGCCGGGCAGAAGGGAGAGGTGGAAAGAAAGACGGGTTTAAAGATAAGAAGGGGGGTATTTCTCCATCACAAAGACTCAATCTGAGTTTTTTTCAGCCCCAAACATTTTTTCAGGGGGTGTCAACAGACCTGAAGCTGTCTGTTTTTCTCAGAGGCATAATCTGAGAGTCAGTTTATCACATTTCTCCCGGAGCTTTTTCTCTTCTCTCCTCACTTTGGATGGCCAGCACATCCCACAAGTCCAGAGAGGCAGGTAGAAATCTGAGCAGGTATAAATGAGCATTATCATTTTCTGTCTGTGGGCTAGAGAAGAGTTGGAAAAAGCGGAACCTGAGCAGAAGTGACCCCACACTTCAGAATAAAAACTAAGTGGATCAATCTGATCAGTGAGACCGAGTCGGGATTTCCTCCAGAACCATTTGTCTACAGAGGTTCAACCTGCATCTGGATCGATCCCTCCCCAGGAGTGATTTCTGACAGCATTTCTTCCCGTGTTCAAGCCCTGCCAATCCTGCTGCTAATGCTGAAGGCAAAGCCGCGCAGGGACGGGGGGCTGCTGCGACCAAATGTGCAATACAAGTCTGCTCTTTCTGACCCAGTGCCTACACATTTTACCCTGCATGCAAAAGAAAACTTATGCATGGAAATAGACATTAACTTCAGCTTGAGTTTTTGCAAGTGTGCAACAGCAGTGTTTTCATCTTTTTTCAGAAGTGTCACTTTTACTCCAATGCAAGTTCTGCTCTCAGTGTCACACTTCAGGAAACCAAACTGCATTCATTAAAAAAGCTGCAAACCCGGAGGAGTGTGAGATGACTGCTCAGGTGAGAGGGAGGCTGAATGCAACCACGGATCTCATCACTGCATAAGAGAAGAAGAAGAGGAAGAAGGACGAGAAGAAGCCCCAGGAGTTAGACATTTTATTTCTCTGACAGGGACTCTGAGCTGCTCCACGGGAGATTTCTCCGCTGGCGATGGCGGACAGGACTGAGTGCGGCACGGAGGACGGATCCTGGGATGGTCTCTGTATCTCAGAGGAGGCTACATGAGGTTGTCAGTGCACGCTTTCCTCCTTCTTCGCCGACTCCACCTTCTCACCTCCTCCTGATCAGAGCCGTGAAGAAAGCGGAGCAGGGCCCGGGGAGGGGGCTGGTCCGCTCAGAGAAGAGGAGCACACCGAGAGGAGGAGGAGGACCCGTGAGGGAAACACTCACACACTGCTGTCTCCCCCCTACCGTCCCCCAAACGGTGGGGGAACCATCAGGACTCTTTCTGAAAGGGAGAAGGAGACACAAACAAGGGAACTAGTTTTCCCTCCGAGGATTTAAACTTTTATTTTTTAATTCGACTGAACTATGGCCGATAATGTCCTGGAGTCCGGCCCGCCTTCAGCCAAGAGGCCCAAACTGTCCTCTCCAGCTCTCTCTGTGTCTGCCAGTGATGGAAACGGTAATCTAACAACTTTATTCTAAATCACTTCATAATGAATCACTTTATCATTCAGCTGCTCCTAAACCATAACCCAGCTGTGAGAGTTTGCTGCAGGTCAGTCTATAGACAGAAGAGTTAGTGTATAACTTAGTTTATCTCCACTCAGCTGCTCCATACCTCAAGTTTCAACACCTAAACATTCTCCAACATTTGTTAAAGTGAACAACTCTGGTAATTGGACTCACTTCAGACTAAATTCAGAGTTGTTATATCGTGAGGAGAAACTTTCCTTCAGGGATGTTTTGATGCGTTAGCCACTTCATGCTAACTAGCTCCAACTCTGAGGTCCAACTCCAAACAATGGAGAGCCGAGTCACCCCAGTTCACTACAAGTTCCTTTCTCTGTCAAAAAGTGAAAAGATTTAATTAATGGGCACACCCATGCTTAAAGTGGGTATATTCTTAAAGTCTCTGTGATTTAAGAGACTAATGAGCGTTTGTGGAGCCGCTTTAGGAGAAAGTAACGGAGCAGGCTACAGCTAACTAGCTCCTGAGGTAACCGGCTCAGCTGAGCCCCGCTAGCATCAGGGAGACCCCCAAAGAGTCTCTCTGTTAACCTTAAGAGATACACCAGGAGGCTTTTTAATGAGCGGTTCACTCTTTCTATTGTTTCTCCTCGGATATATGTGGTGTGATGTTAATAAACCCACCGTGTTGTTCGCCCAAACTCGGTGTTTCAGTGATTTGTTGACGGTAACCTGCTAACTGTCCATTGTTCACTCCATCCTGAGCGCTGCTGACCAGGTGGTCCATATCTGAGTCCACGATTAATGTTTTCACTCATTTAGAGTTAAATTATATCGTAAAAGCTTCATCGGTGTCTGAAAGCTTCCCATTCATATCCTCTGTTTGAAGGGTTTTAGTTTATTAGTTGTTGGACCAAAGAGACGCTCATTCTTATCCCCGTCCATTGTCTGCCTGCTCAGTCTCTGCGCTGCTCTGTGTTCACCCCACTACTTAACCATTCAACCTAAAGTCACTCATATCCCTCCACTAGGCTGAACATTTGATCTAATATCTGATTCATTAGCAGCTCAAACAGTTTTAGCATGCTGAAGAAGAGAAACTCAGAGAATCACCTCCTCCTGTAAGGAGACAGGAACATGTTGATTAACTCACTTTTATACAATTCTTTACAGTAAAGACACCACTCTTGTGTCTCAGTTATAGTTCAGTGATTTCAAGATAAAATGACTTGGTTAAGAAAAAACACAGACCAGTGGTGATGTCCACCTTGTTTATGGGAATACTGAAAAGGAGAAGTGAGAGGGAGAGTTCCCCCTGATGTCAGGAAGGCATATAAACAACATGTGAATCAGACCAAACTATGTTACAGGTTATCTACACAGAGACCATAATGTTAGGGAGGATGACATAAGGTGTTTCTCTGCATAAGCTGTTTCAAAAAGTCTTGAGGAAGATGAATTCTTGTTCATTTCTCTCCCGGTGCCTTTTGCTCAACACAGCCGTAGATGTAATGCACACACCTACCTGAGCTGTGCTGTGTTTACCTCTCTGCGGCTTCTCACCCTGACCCTACTGGGTTCACTCTCCATGTTTGGCTTCCCATCAAACCACAAACTGATGCCCAGGAGAGAAAACCAGGCGTGCTGCCTGAGTGTCCGTCTGCTCTGCTGTGTTTATGGTAGATAGTTTTAAAACCCAAGAGCAGACTGTATGGTTTGAAGAAAAATCCGAGGATGTAGTTTGCACAGGCACCATGGATGTTAATGAGCTGTTTAAGCTAGCACAGTTGTGATTTGGATCCTGTCAAATGAACTACATAAAGATGAACTCCAGAGCCTTCATTTCGTGAACATCTCCTGCTTTTCATTTCTGAACTCAGTCTGTGATTTTCCTGTGGTTTAAATGTTTGTCTCTTTGCCTCCACTTGTAGATTTTGGTTCCCTCTTTGACCTGGAGCACGACCTTCCAGATGAGCTTATCAGTTCGTCTGACCTCGGGCTTACAAATGGCGCCGATGCCAGTCAGCTCCACACCAGTCTTGGGGGTCTCGCCGGAGGACTCGGCATGGGGGGCCTGGATGCAGCTGCCAAACACAAACAGCTTTCGGAACTCTTACGAGCTGGAGCACCAACACAGCAGGGGGGGGCTACTTCCAACAACACAGCACCCGGGGCTTCCATTGGGATGATGGGTGGTGTAGGTGGACCTCAGGGCATGGCCCCCCAGCAGCAGCAGCAGCAGCAGCAGCAGCAGCCTGGATTAATGCAGCAGGTTGGGATGGTTGGAGGTGTTGCAGCCCTCAACAGAGCAGCTGCTATGATGGGGACTCAGAAGGGGAACACTGGACAGCAGCAAGGTCTGATAGGAGGGCAGGTGATGAATGGATCACCTAGGATGGGTTACCCCAGCAGTGCAGGGATGGGTAACAACAGTAACCTGTCTGGAGATGGCCTGCAGCAGCAACAAGGAGGGCAGCAAATGGGACCTGGAGGACACGCAGGGATGAGACCTCAGCAACCTGGAGCACTGAACAAGGTAAGCTCTCTCAGCCTGGCCATCATAAACCACAGTGAGCAAGCAAATCAGCAACATCTCAGGTCTCAGGTTTGTTTTTAATATATGCAGAACTAATGCTTTAAGTCTGAAACTTACACCAGGAGTGGTTGCACGCACTGCTTTTTGACATGTTGCAACCTGAAAGAAATGTTTACTGATCTACTTGGTCTGGGCTGTTCACAAACTTGACCTCTTTGAAGCACACCGAAGCCAGAAATGAAGATTTTTTATGGATCCTTCTAGAAAACAGGATGGATGGAGAACAACAGTTGTACACAGTGGGAAATGATGCTGCATGTTTCAAAGCTGTGTGAAGCTGCATGTTTCAGAGCAAAGTGAAACTGGATGTTTCAGAGCTGCAGGAGTCTCTTGTGAGGAGGCTGAAGATCAGATCTCCAGAGCAGGTGTGATTGTGGTTAGGTGTGGGTTTCAGGACCCTGTCACCTCTACGTTGTGGTTTTGATGTTTAACCCCTCTGCCGGTTTATTGACCACATCACAGTTGTTATAGAGGTTGAGATGCTCTGGTGCCTGCCTTCTGAGGTGACTGTTCACTGTAATAAACAGCATTATTCTCTGGTCCTGGTCACAGCGGGGACCACAGCGTGTTTTTTAGTGCTGTGCGTATGGTTCTTACATGTTCCTTCTGACAGTTTGCACACCTTGGTTTGGGCAGAATCAGATCAGATATTTGACCCGAAGCTAAGACTGTAGATACTGAGGTGTGAGCAGGAGCCCTAACAGCAGAATCTGACCTGTTGTTGAAGTTTCAGCTGGTCTGTGGTTGTGATTTGTTTTTGGCCAAAGTAAGATCAGAAAAGGGACAGTTGAAGCAATGGTAAGCAGCTCACCTGTGAGAAAGCAGTTTAACACCCTCACTTTAACTTCACTGGACCAGAGTTAACGTGTTTGTGTGTGTTCTGTTGTTTTAAACTCAGCCAGGTGTTTTCTTCCTGCCAGGAACCTTTTTTTTTGCTGTTTTCTTGAAGAAAGAAGGTTCTAGATTTGGATCCTGGCTTGATTCTCTCTGTGTTAAGAGATTTGTTCTCCTTGTACACGAGTGGCTTCCTCCATATGCTCCAGCTCCCTCTGACAGTCACAGACATGCCTGTCAGGTTAACTGGTTGCTCTTAACTGCCTGTGGGGTGTGAAAGATTGAGCTCTGTCTCCTCTCTCTCTCTCTCTCTCTCTCTCTCTCTTTTCAGATGAATATGATGGCTAACTCGGGCCCCTATGGTGGTCCGTACAGCCAGTCTGCGGGCCAGGGTCTGCCTGGAGCCGGGCTGGGCCCACAGCTCCAGAATAAGGCCGGTCTGCCCAACAACATGGCCGCCCAGTTCAACATGGAGAAGAAGGTGCCGCCGGGTCAGGGGATGGGTGGCATGGTAGGAGGAGTTTATTTCGGCTCTATGACTCTGAGTGTAGATCAGTTCTTAGTGTTAGTGTCTTATTCTGTTACACCTTTGCTGTTAAACAAGCCAGTTTTTACCCACAGAGCTGTATGACAGGACCCTACGCTCTATGCCTGAGTTAATAGTCTGACTCCTGGTAGGGCCAGACAATTATTTGTAAATTAGATGAAATCGCATTATAGCCTGCTGCAATAATTTTATTGCAGACAGTGTTTCTCAACCCTGCTCATTTAAAGAGCCAAATTGTTGAAAACCACCTTTGCCTAGCTTTGACTAACAATCTAAGTGGTGAAAAGTGGCAAAAACTGCAAGAAGTAGCAATTAGACTAAATTTGCAAATGGTCAAAAAGCAGCAACAATGGGTGAAAATGAGGAGAAAACTTGGAAAATAGTCAAGAAGGAAGCAAAGCTTTTCAGAGGCCCTTCTTTATAGAATATACTTTTTTGATTATTGTAGTGTTCTATTTTTCTACAACACTCCATTTTGGGTTTTTATTATCTGCCAGAATCACTAACATTTCAAGAAATAAAGGCTTGGAGCAATTCACTCAAGGTGATGAGCCCATTTAATGTTTTGGTTTCACCTTCTGAAATGAGTATCCAAAAATATTTAGCTTTTCATTCTGATTTTTTGTTATGCACCTGTTTATGAAAAGAGTTTCTGTTGATTTTTTTTGACTAAAATCTTTCTCAGTATGGCAATTCACATCAAATTTGCCATCAGAATCAAAACGGCTCTTCGTTTTTCAATAGTTCCGTTTCTAACTCCTGGTCCTTGTGATATATGTTCAGACTGCTGGTTCTTAAGTCTCTGTATGGATTGGAGGAGCGACGATAGAGATGATTTATTGAGCTCACGAATATAAATCAGGTAATGAATGTTCTCTTTGCTGATTTCTCTCTCTGAAGCAACCTGGGGCGGTGGGAGGTGTGTCCCTCAGTGGAGCAGCGGGTGTGGGAGGGCCCCAGGTTGGGCTCAGCGCCATGGGGGCAGGTCCCTGTGCAGCGCCCCCTACTGCAGACCCTGAGAAACGAAAGCTGATCCAGCAGCAGCTGGTCCTGTTGCTCCATGCACACAAGTGCCAGCGGAGGGAGCAGGCCAACGGGGAAGTGCGGCAATGCAACCTGCCTCACTGCCGCACCATGAAGAATGTGCTCAACCACATGACTCACTGCCAGGCCGGCAAGTCCTGCCAGGGTGAGTGTCTGTCTCTGGTAAAAGTTCTTCATAAAGTCAGGGTGAGCTGGTGAGTGAGTGCATCCAGTAAATTTATCCAGCAGGTGTGTTGTTGTTTACACCATGTGACCTGGTACTGAAGCTGCTTCATCCTCTTGTCTGCCCTCATCATGTTCTTCTTAGAATCAAAGACTCCAACAATAGTTCACCTCTTTCATACTCAAAATCTTCTATCTCTCATTCTCACTCTGACTCCTTTCTTTTGTCCTGCAGTGGCTCACTGTGCCTCGTCCAGACAGATCATCTCTCATTGGAAGAACTGCACGCGGCATGACTGTCCGGTCTGCCTGCCGCTGAAAAACGCTGGAGACAAGAGGAACCAGCAGGGTGAGTTATCTTACATCAGCTGAAACACAGTCATACAAGCCCACAGAGACAAACAGACAGGTGGATCATGCTTTCTTCAATCCTCTTCTCCTCCAATCCTCCTATTCTCTTCTGCTCCTCTCCTCTTTGACCTTTCCTCCTCAGCTCTTGTAAACAGCGCTGGTCTGGTGAACTCTCTGGGTTCCGGGGTTCCTGGTGGACAGTCCAACCCTCCCAGCCTGAACCCTGCTAACCAGATAGACCCAAGCTCCATAGAGCGGGCATACGCAGCTCTGGGCCTCACGTATCAGGGGAACCAGGTCCCTCAGCAGTCGCCTCAGAACAGCATGCAGAACCCAGGTCTGCAGGGCCAGCCGGGGATGAGGACTCTGAACAGCATGGGTCAGTTTGAGTCCCCCTTTCCTGACCCCACAGGTTGTATTTTCATTTGCTGATGTCATAAAAAGTGAAGCTGAAATATACCCTGAGTGGTCTCTGGATGCATCGGACCTCTCTGGTCTCCTTCAGTTGTCATTAAATGATCGGAAGTGATGTGTCTTTGAGTGTAACTTGATACCATCTCTGTTTTCAGGAGGGAGCACTCTGGGAGTGAACGGTGGAGTCGGTGTTCAGTCACCCAACCAGCAGTCTAACCTTCTGCCCAATGCCATGATGCACAACAGCATGAACACTCAGAGGTAGGACTCCCTCTCATCAGTCACATTCAGCTGTTTGATTTCACAGACTCAGCTGAAGTCTGATCCTCCTCCTGTCTGATCCTCTTTAGCTTACTGAGCGATGGTTTGGGGGCCTTGGGCTCGATGCCCACGGCAGCTCCTCCCTCGGCCACAGGCATGAGGAAGTCTTGGCATGAAGACATCACGCAGGACCTCCGGAACCACCTGGTCCACAAGCTGTGAGTCTCTGACCAAACACCTCGCTGTCAACAGGAGCTGAATATGTGTGTGTGTCCTGAAGCTCACTGTGTGTGTCTGTATGTGTGTGAGCAGCGTGCAGGCCATTTTCCCCACCCCTGATCCAGCTGCTCTGAAGGACCGGCGGATGGAGAATCTGGTGGCCTATGCTCGTAAAGTGGAGGGGGACATGTACGAGTCAGCTAACAGCAGGGTAAGAAACCAGCGAACCCACACACACACAACACAAACACACAGAGATAAAGGGTTTATACTCTGCCATCTCTTCTCCAGGCGGAGTATTACCACCTGCTGGCAGAGAAGATCTATAAGATCCAGAAGGAGCTAGAGGAGAAGAGGAGGACACGGCTGCAGAAGCAGGGCATGATGCCGAGTCAGTCCGGCCTCGCCTCCCCCGGCCTCCCACAGGTGCCCCCCAGCATGGGACAGCCGCCCCCGAGTGAGTACACATCAACAGCACCTGTGGGTAGGTGTATGTGCATGGACACACGAGAGTGTGACAGCTTGTATGACCAAAATATTCTTTCTGAACTTTATTTCATTGCTTCGGCTTAACTTGATTAAAAACAGAAGCATGTTCGACTCTTGTAAGTCTCTAAATATTTCCTCTTCACTCTGTTAGACGGTCCTCACGCTGATCCGTCCATGGTCCGACCTCCTGGCCCTGGTCAGATGGTGAACAGGATGCAGAGTCCTGCAGGTACGTCTGCAGTTTCTGTGGAGTCTGCTCTCGACTGAGCCACCTGAAGCTCAGGCATCCTTATCGAGCATTTTGTTTCTCAGTCATGTTTGGCTTCTCATCCTGAGATCTTGAAGTACTTTTCTAATGTAGTTCCACCCTCTGCCCCTGAGGGGCAGTATAGTCCAGTTGTTTATGGTTTAGGCATCATGGTTGACTCTTTACAGGGTAACAAACCTTTGAAACGTTCTGGACTTAAACTTTGATTTCCAGGGCAAATATGACCTGTTGGTCCTCCTTGTCCCTCGCCCCTTGTCCTGATTCTATCTCTCATCCTCTTTAACCCGCAGGAATAAACCAGTTCAGTCAGATGGGGATGCAGTCGATGCCTCAGAGGATGACTCCTCCTCTTCCTCCCAATGCTTCAATGAACCAGGTGAGAACCATCACTGTCCCGTTTTCTTCACAGGTCAGTGTGAGCTTTCTTAAAGTGCCAGCTTGCATATTCTGAAGGTAAACTCTGGGTCAGAGGAGAACCCTGAAGGGTGAGAAACTTCAGCACAGCGGCTGAAAAACAATCAAAAGGATCTCTTTTAGTTGAGGATCAAACTTCTATTTAAGACTGTTGCTCAGAAATTTAGACAAAAACATGAAAGTTACAAACAGTGAGAGTCTTGTGGACTTAGAAAGCTACTCCGAGAAGAAGAGGAGCAAACAACCATCTGCACCTAATTCTAAATGTAATGTTTTGTTTATCCCTCCTTCCAGATGAGCATGGGAGCACCAAGGATGGGTCAGCCCAACGCCTCACAGTTACAGAATCAGTACCTCCCTACGGGCCAGTTCCCCGGGTCTAGTCCTGGACGAGGTTCTGGTCCCGGCCTGAACCAGCCAGGGCCTCAGGCTCCCATCCCCCCGGTAAGAGATGATGAGCAGTTTGAGGGTTTAATGGGCAGAGATGTTCAGGGTGAGATAAAAAAATTCTCTGATTTCATTTGGTGAAGTTCTGAAACTGCCGATAAGCCTGTCTGTCTTTCCTTCTCCGTTAATTCGCCACCGGAGTTTCAGAGTTTTGATTTATAGATCTGGTATTCAGTCTGACTTGTCTAGCCTGTAATTGTCTCTGAATCAGTCTTAAGTGTCTCTAAAACCTTCTCTCTCTGACCTTTAACCTCTGTGTCCTCTCTTCTGCAGCAGAACCAAATGTCCACGCCCCCCTCCCTCCCCGCCAGCAGCCCTACAGCTCAATCGGCCCCCTCTGCACCAGGCGCTGGGGCTCCTGGAGGCTCCATGGGGCCTGGGAGTGTGGGTAGTGCTGGCCCCTTAAACAATCTCCCTCCGTCCTCAACCGCCATGCAGCCAAATTCATTCCCTCACTGCCCGCCAATGCATACCAACTCACCCTCACCAGCACGCAGCTCCACGCCTCAGCCTCATCAGACCCCGCCCACACTACCGCAGAGTCAGACGCCACAGCCACAGACGCCTGGGACGCCGCAGCTACCCACTCCACAACAACAAACGCAGCAACAGCATCAGGCTCCTCAGCAGCAGCAGACTTCAGGACTGACTGCAAACTCTGATAACACCAATCAGCATCCACAACAGATGCTTGGGGGTGTGGCTTCCTCAGCCCCCCAGGCAGGTCAGGTGCCTACCCAGAATGCTCATGTGCCATTACAGCGACCTCAGACCCCGGTGAGCAAAAACCTCTTTCTTTGTTCTCATTAAAACAAGAGTAAAATGTCAATGAGCATAAAAAGAAGAGCTCAACCTGTTTCCTGAATCATTTCTTGTCCCTCAGCTGTCTCCAAAACCGTCACGAACTGCAGACGGTCCAGTCTCCCCTCCGGCCTCAGTCAACAGCATCACAGACCCCAGATCCCAGCTCGCCACAGCAGACAGCCCCGTGCCAAACCAGGAGGACGTCAAGATGGAGGTAAAGAAGCAGGAGGAAGAAGAGGAGGAGGAGGAGGTGGAGGAGGAGGAGGGCGGTGACAGCCAAGAGGAGGGCAAAGGGAAGACAGGAAAGGGTCAGACAGACATGAAGATGGAGGAGAAGCCAGAGGTAAGACTGTCCTGGTCTCATGTTGTGATCTGAGTGTTTCTGATGCTAATCATGATGAGGGCTTCTTCATCGTGACCTTTGGTTCCTCTCTCAGATAAAGAAGGAGAAGTCCTCAGGTGATGGGTGTAAAGGTGAGCCCATGGACACGTCCTCGTCCTCCGTGTCTTCAGCAGCAGCGACAGCCGTGGACAAGAAGCCAGAGGTGAAGAAGGAGCCTAAAGAGGAAGAGGAGGGGTCAGGGTCGACCGCCGCAGGCAGCTCCCCTGCCAGCACCCAATGCAAGAAGAAAAGTATGTCTGCTCCTTCACCGATTCTTTAAAATATGATATCAATCAGAAATAAACCAGGATATAAAAATACCTCTTCATCTCTCTCTCTCTCTCCTCCTTCTTCTTCTTCTGTTTCAGTCTTCAAGCCGGAGGAGCTGCGTCAGGCTCTCATGCCGACCCTGGAAGCTCTGTACCGGCAGGACCCTGAATCCCTACCCTTCCGTCAGCCGGTGGACCCCCAGTTACTGGGAATACCCGTACGTATTCGAACTAGTAACAAAACTAACCTGGTAAGGGACTGCACTGGCTGCCATTTTGCTTCAACTCTTCTAAAAAAGTAGATTTTATTTGTTTTCCTCCATCTGCAAATGTATTATTTCAATGTCTTAGTGATCATCTTCCCTTTGTTTACATCCACTGCTTTTGTTGTTTGATTCAATTGCATGTCAGAAGAAAGGAGTGTGTGTGCATACGTTTCTGTAAATAAAAGCAATGACTCGTGAATCATTTGCTCATCCTGTAACTACAGCTCTACAGCAAATGGACGAGTAAAAAGTTTTTCGGATTATTTGATGAACAAATGTGGTTTTTAAGTGAAAGAGGTCACATAGCTTCACAGCTCACTCTCTGCAGCTTCAAGTCTGTCACTAAGCACATGCAGTGGTTGTGATCAGAGTCTAAATGCTTCATGAGCTGATTGCTTTCATTTTTCTGCTTGTCCACATCAACGCCATTTTTCAGGTTTTGATTTGCATTTGATTTTTCTACTGTCCATCGTAGTGATCCATCGCTAGCTCTCTAGTTCAGTTCCTCACCAGTAGTTGTGTATGTGTGTGTGTTGAGGTGTGCAGCTTGTGTACGAGGAAAATCTCTACCTTGAATGATTATTAGAAAAGCAGAGACCTGATAACCTATGTGCAAGTTTGTTCAGGTTAACAAAAAGGGGGTATGTCTCCTGTTTTTTGTAAAGTCTGACTGGTGTCTGAACCCACACAGTTGGGTGATTCATCTTTACCCTGATGCCTTGTAACCCCAGGGTGTCAGCATTAACAGCATCAGTGCCTGTCTGTCCCTTTCAGCTCCCCGTAGTTTAGCTCCTGCAGCAGCACCCTGCTCTCTGCTGCTGTGTAAAACATTGCTACTGCTGCTTTTCAAAAACCCTCTCTTTGAGTCAAAATGCTTTAAAATATCTCTGAAGGAAGTCTAAAAGCTGAGCTGACACTGAGCATGTGCAGATCCCTCATGTAGGGCTGAGCTCTGGTTTAAGCTCAGATCCATCTGAGGGTGGGATCAGATCCTACAAGTTTTAGTTTGTTTCTAATCATTTTTGTATCCTCACTGGACCTCACTGATCACTGAATCCTCCTGCAGGTTGACGTGGTAACATGCATCACTTGTTTGTGGTGTGAGTTGGTCCATTTGGAGTTCAGGTTCTGTTTCCTTCCTCCAGTTTCCATGGAGACTCTGAGATGGACCAGCTCTTTAAACTCACGCCTCCCCTTTATTCATCAGCTCTGTATTTTTGGTTTGGTCTCCAGAAAGTCTTCCTCTGCTCGCTCTCATGTTTAAGTTTGAGAGCAGAGAAGAGAAAGGTTAGAGACAGCCTCGTCCACACGTTCCCCTCTGCTCTGTTGGCTTCTTGTTGCTGTCGTTCTGCCTCACACTGCTGTCCCCACTGGCGGCCATGCGGCCGAAACGTTGAATGTGTGCCTGTTGCTGCTCTGTTTGTGATTATTTTGCACCCTGATGCTGCACAGAGCTAAGGCTCTGTTTGCTGTCACACATCAAATGATCCAGTGCTATAACGCTTCATACTCAAGCAGCAGGATCTCTGAATCAGGCTCTGAACTGAGTGTAGTCAGTGTGTCTTTGTTCACCTGTGATGGTGTGAGCAGCAGAGGGCGGCGCCAACTCACCACAGCCTCCTGCTCATAGACTGGAAATGGAAATGTGGGGTGCAAAGCGGAGAGCTTGAGGGCAGAAGTTGTCATATCTCTCTGTTTGCACGCAAACCTTTTCTCTGCAGCGCTCAACAACATTGTTCCCCTGCACCCTCTTCTCTCCCTAATCTGGTCCATCTTCACCTGGTCCCCTCTGGAACTTGGATGTCCCCCAAAGCAGGACTACTTTGACATTGTGAAGAACCCAATGGACCTGTCAACCATCAAGAGGAAGTTGGACACGGGTCAGTACCAGGAGCCGTGGCAGTATGTGGAGGACATCTGGCTGATGTTCAACAACGCCTGGCTCTATAACCGAAAAACATCCAGGGTCTACAAGTACTGCTCCAAGCTAGCCGAGGTGTTCGAGGCTGAGATCGACCCAGTCATGCAGGATCTGGGTTACTGCTGCGGGAAGAAGGTGAGCCAAGAGCAGGCGTTTGAAGTCCTGGATATGTTTTTAAGATCTCTCTGTCATGAATGGAGTCTGAAGAGCTCAAAGTTCAGGGTGATTCAGAATTTGTTATTGCTCAGTCCGAGCATGCTCAGTCTATTATTGTTGGTGAATGTAAGCTCTGTCGTGTTCACGGGCAGATTTATTCATGGCCATCTCTCTGTCCTCGCAGTTTGAGTTTTCTCCACAAACTCTCTGCTGCTACGGGAAACAGTTATGCACCATCCAACGAGACGCAGCTTATTTCAGCTACCAGAACAGGTGAGGCCTTCCCACACACATGCACACACACGCACATGAACACTCACTCTGCTCTTCATGCCTCAGCTTTTTGTTCTTTGCCGTAGATATTTTCAATCCGTTTGAAAACAAGAGTTGAATTGGCTCCATCCCCACATCCACAGCTCACATTTTGATTTCATGATAATGATGTTCATAAATGTGCTCCTGTCTGTCTGCTCGCCACGTGGCGCCCTGTCCCTGTAACATCACATAGAGGTAGATAGAGTAATGAATCTCTGCTCTCAGACAGGCTCACACTTAATGAACCAGCTCACAGGATGATGGTCTCTGTTGCTGTTTACTTCCCTCATCCTCCCCTCCCTGTCTGAGGCTCCTCCCCCTCATGTCGGAGACCCCTCCCCTCCATGTCGGAGAACCCTCCCCCTCCTCTTCCTCAGCTCCTGGTGGTCTCTCTCATGTTGCTGTAATGTTGTTGTTGTTGTTGTTGACACCTGGATGTCTGACGCTAATCTTTGCTTTGCCTTGGCTCTCTGTCCTCTGTTGGTCATTGTTTACACCCTGTGCCCCACCCCCCTTTCATCGTCCTCGTCTGTCCTGTAACCGTTTATTTCACGCTTTTTTAAACTTCATTTTGACTCCCCCATCTCCCTCCCTCCCTTCTCCCCTCTCTCCCTCCTTCTTTAACGCTTGTGATGTCTGCATTGGCCTGTTTTGGTGTGACCAATCATCCACTCCAAAATTTACTCGCTAAATCAAAACACGCGGCCCACACAAAATCCCTGCATCACGATTGGCTGCTTCCTCCTGGCGACGACCCACCTGTCCCTCTGCCTCCTCCTGTGTGTCCGCCCCTGGCCTGCCCTGCCCTGATTGGTGGCTGCTTCTTCGTGCCTCTCTGTGATTGGCTGTGCTGATGGCGAACGGTGTAGTTCACCAAAATATGGGCTTCTTGCTGACAGGTACCACTTCTGTGAGAAGTGTTTCAACGAAATCCAGGGCGAGAGTGTTTCCCTGGGAGACGACCCCTCGCAGCCGCAGACGTGAGTAGCATCACATTCACTCACCCACACACACATTTATTCCCTGATATTACCAGTAATCAGTGAACATTGGCTGTTTTTAACCCTTTGTTGGATGTTTAAAGAGCAGACTAATGTATCTCCATGGTCAGAAAGCTCCTCTCAGTGCCTCAAAGTCTCCAAAAGGTTCATCATATCAATTAAGTTTGTAGAAACAATTTTTCAGAAAAAGTTCACATTTAATCATCATGTTCGGAAAACTCAACATTTCAATAGTTGCTATTAAGGTTTTAATGTGATGTTTCTTCTCCACATCATCTCATATTTACGAAATACATTTCAACCTGAGAGAGCTGACTGTTGTGGTCATCAGTTGGTTTAGAAGAACAGGAGTCAGTGAATCAGCTCCAAAGGAGCAGAAAGTCATTAACAGAAAATTTCCCACTGTCGCCTTATTCTCTTTAAACTGAATCTTGCAGATCTTTTTACCTACCAGCTCAGCTTCAGACACTTCCTGTGTCGCAGGCGAATGCCATCAAACAGAACAATCTGCTGACAGAGCACTGCGAACGCTTCCTGAGGAAATTAAAGCTCAGGTTGTTTTTAAACCTGATAGAGAACGTACTTCTCTCTTTAACACTCAGGGGAAGCTTCATAGCTCATTTAAGTTTATTCATGGTTTGAAATCATTTTATGAAAGAAGCAAAGTTTCCTTCAGAGTCCAGAATAATTTTTCCATTATCGTTGAATAAGATATTTAATAAAATAGGTTAAGATACACAATTAATACTGGCATGTTATCAGTATTGGATGATATTGGCCCTAGAATTAGCTGTTGGTTATCGACTGATAACCCACTGGTATCTTCCGATATTATGGGTTAGTGCTTACTTGATTATATGTCTGACCGTGGGACCAAGGCAGAATGACGATGTGTGCAACGCAACATGTTCCCTGTGAACAGAGGTTAAGTTTCCTCACTCTGTCAAGTGTGAAATAGGCCAGATTTGCCCTGGCTGTGGGTAGTGTTATGATTGACCAAGAGAAAGCAATTAAGTACTTTGATTATTTTCTGAGAAAATTAGTATTATCTAAGAAATGTAATAAGAGTATGCACTATATCACTGTATGCTAATTCCAATGCAGAATAGTATTGATGATCTCTGCAGTTAGGTGTGCAGAAAAAAGTATTGGTATTTGTAATCAACTCAATCAGTTGTAAAATATCAGCATATTGGATATCAGCCAATCCAATCCAATATCATTCATCCCTAAAAACAATGAATGACTGGTATTTTTAACTTTAGGTTTTGTTGAAAGTTCTGATCAGAGCAGCATGGAGCAGTTGGAAATATAAAACCCTGTTCAAAGGTCAAATGATGACAGACTCCAGCCTTGAACATCATCCTGAACACTCTTTTCTCACCCAGATACTTTATCCTCTGTTATCCATGAATTGATCAGCATCTAAAACTAAAAAGCTTGGTGGCTTCTGGGGGTCGGGGCTTCAGGAGCCTGAAGCTGCTGGAAGTGATCAGTGAGGACCAGGAGAAAGTAAAGACTGACAGCAGCTTGTTCTCTGTTTCTGCTCTCAGGTCCATCAACAAGGATCAGTTCCAGAGGAAGAAGAACGACACCCTAGACCCCGAGCTGTACGTCCTCCTCTCACATAACCATTCACATACTAGCAAAGATTACTGCTAATATAATCGTTATTTAATTATCCCTCAGAATATCGCTTAGATTATTACCACGAACAATCTTGCTCAGATTATCACAAAGTTTATAGTTCAGGTCATAACTTACATTCTTTCTCAGACTTTCACTCAAAATGCCTCTCACTTCAATCCAGGATGTCTAACTTCAGTCCTAAATCTTCTCTCTCTCTCTTTCTCTCTCAGACTGGTTGAATGTAATGACTGTGGTCGTAAAATGCATCAGATCTGCGTCCTTCATAATGACACCATCTGGCCTTCAGGGTGAGCCGGCCGTCAAACACACTCCACCAATTTTGCTCTGTACACACTCTAACACACCCCTATTTGTTTAAATTTTCTGATTTTGTCTCTTTTCCTCCTTGTTCACAGATTTGTTTGTGACAGCTGCCTCAAAAAAGCCAACAAGACGAGGAAAGAGAACAAATATGCAGCCAAACGTGAGTCACCCGCATCCTGTCTGAGCTTCTTTCTTTCAGACTCTGTTTTCATCCTTCTCTTTCCTCCCTCTCTACCTCTTCTCTTTCTTTCTCCCTTGCTCTCCCCTCTTAAATTTAAATTCAAAAATCTCTGTTGGCATAAATAGAAATCATTGTTGCCAAAGCACAGCAATAACTCAAATATATACATTGTTGACATAAAACGGGTCTTGCTGGTCAATATGATTGAATGTTGTTATGAATGTAACACAAGACTCTCTCTCTGTACTTACTTTCTCTACCCGCTCTCTACCCTCACTGTCTGTGGCATGGCGCCTTATGTTGTGTTGTCTGTGTATGTGTGTTGCAGGACTCCCTCAGACCAAGCTGGGAAACTTCTTAGAGACCCGAGTGAATGACTACCTCAAGCGTCAGCAGCACCCTGAGACTGGAGATGTCACCATCAGGGTGGTCCACGTCTCAGACAAGGTGGTGGAGGTGAAGCCAGGCATGAAGTCCAGGTGAGATGCTGATCTCAATGTGCTCTTAATAAGGGATCAGTCACTCGGTGAACCCGTCAACAGGTGACTGATGTAGAGAGATGACTCTGTCAGTCCAGCAGAGTGCGCTGCAGTTCTTTGAGCACTGTCTGCAGCATTTTCAGCTTCCTCTCCTCCATTTCCTCCCACTTTCCTCTATCTCTCCTCTGCTCTGACACTCTTCCTTTCACTCTCTCCTCCTCTGACTTTCCTCCTGGTCCTCCTGCAGGTTTGTGGACAGCGGAGAGATGTCTGAGTCCTTCCCATACAGGATGAAAGCTCTGTTTGCCTTTGAAGACATTGACGGAGCAGATGTGTGTTTTTTTGGGATGCATGTCCAAGAGTATGGCTCTGACTGCCCACCGCCCAATCAGAGAAGAGTTTACATCTCCTATCTAGACAGTGTGCACTTCTTCAAACCTCGACACCTCAGGACGGCTGTCTACTACGAGATCCTGCTGGGGTACCTGGAGTATGTGAAAAGACAGGGGTAAGAAACCAGCTCTGACTTTTGACCTGCAGCAGAGTTTCATCTTTATCCTGTGTCTGATCAGACGACAGATGTGTGAGCTGATACGTCCCAATACAGGAACCATTCTGTACTTAAATAATGTTTGATGTTTCCTGGTGTCTCCAGATTTACTACGGGTCATATCTGGGCTTGTCCTCCCAGTGAGGGCGACGATTACATCTTCCACTGTCACCCCATGGACCAGAAAATCCCCAAACCCAAACGGTTGCAGGAGTGGTACAAGAAGATGCTGGATAAGGCCGTGGCCGAGCGCATCGTACACGACTATAAGGTAAAATAACACATCCCCACCAAAAGATCATTTCTGGCAAAAATACTTTGTAACTCCATCACTCATCACTCATCAGATTACAAAAGGCCTCTGATTAGGTCTTAGTCCTGCTCAGGGTGAAGCCTCAGTTCAGATCTACCAGGGGCTCCCATCATGCTGTGTGTTGAAAGGTTCCTCTCTCTCAAGAAAAGATGACTCTGACTCTGTGTCTGTGTCCATCAGGACATCTTCAAGCAGGCTACAGAAGACAGACTGACCAGTGCCAAGGAGCTGCCATACTTTGAGGGGGATTTTTGGCCCAACGTGCTGGAGGAGAGCATCAAGGAGCTGGAGCAGGAGGAGGAGGAGAGGAAGAGGGAGGAGAACAGCACGTCCAACGAAAGCACAGATGTGAGTGCACCACAACTGTGTAAAATACTAACCAGCTTTTTATTAATCTTTATTCATTTACATTCTTTTACCTTGATTTATTTTTAATTACAGGCCACAAAAGGCGACAGCAAAAACGCCAAAAAGAAGAACAATAAAAAGACGAGCAAGAACAAGAGCAGCCTGAGCCGAGCAAACAAGAAGAAACCAGGGATGCCCAACGTCTCCAACGACCTTTCACAGAAGCTGTATGCCACCATGGAGAAACACAAAGAGGTATGTGAGGACAGCAGCTGACTGATATCACGCCACACGGCTGAATGTTAGATACAGAGATTGATTAAGAGTTAAGCAAGCTCAACAGTCAACCAGACATCTCAGCTCCTCTTCGCTTGTCTTTGGACCTCAAGCTTATGCTCTCTGCTCTCATCCTCAGGTCTTTTTTGTAATCCGCCTCATTGCCGTCCCCTCTGCCAATTCTCTGCCCCCCATCACTGACTGCGACCCCCTGATGGCATGTGATCTGATGGATGGCAGAGATGCCTTCCTTACACTTGCGCGGGACAAACACCTGGAGTTCAGCTCTCTGCGGCGCTCCAAGTGGAGCTCCATGTGTATGCTAGTGGAGCTCCACAACCAGAGTCAAGACCGCTTCGTCTACACCTGCAATGAGTGCAAACACCACGTGGAGACACGCTTCCACTGCACTGTGTGCGAGGTGAGACCCAGGAAGCACTCAAATATACTGTGAAGTTTTCAGACTAGAGTGAGACAAACCTTTTCAGCTCCAATCAGCCAACTGCTTAAGTGTATCAAATTCAGTTTAAACAGTTTGAAATCGTTTTATGTCTCCTTGATGACTAAAACTAATCTGTCCTCTTTAACTCCTGAAAGCACTCTGTACTGAAAATACAATGTTCTTAAACATTTTAACCTTCATTCCCTTCATCCCTCTCCCAGGACTATGACCTTTGCATTACCTGCTACAACACCAAAGGTCACGAGCACAAGATGGACAAACTGGGCCTGGGGCTCGACGATGACAACAACAATGCCGCTGCAGCAGCCACGCAGAGCCCTGGAGACTCTCGTCGGCTCAGCATTCAGCGCTGCATTCAGTCTCTGGTCCATGCCTGTCAGTGCCGCAACGCCAACTGCTCCCTGCCATCCTGCCAGAAGATGAAGCGCGTCGTGCAGCACACCAAGAGCTGCAAGAGGAAAACCAACGGGGGCTGTCCTATCTGCAAGCAGCTGATTGCTCTGTGCTGCTACCACGCCAAACACTGCCAGGAAAACAAATGTCCTGTCCCTTTCTGCCTCAACATCAAGCAGAAGCTGCGTCAGCAGCAGCTGCAGCACCGCCTCCAGCAGGCCCAGATGCTGCGGAGGCGGATGGCCAGCATGCAGCGTGTGGGCCAGTCAGCAGGGGGCGCACCTGGAGGCCCTGTTCCAGGACTTCCGTCACCTGGAAACAACGGAACAACAGCTCCCAGCACCCCAACTTCTGTTGGGACTCAACCCCCAACACCTCAGACCCCAACTCAAGCTTTGACCCCTGGTCCTCAGCAGGGTTTAGGTCCTGGTCCTGGTCCTGGTCCTGGGGTCCAGCAACAGCAGCAACAAGCGGGTGGGATGCCTCCTCAGCACCACCACACGTTCCAGCCCATGGCCGGCGGAGGAGGGGTTGGGGGGATGATGAGCTCTCCTCAGCACCAGCAGCAGATTCACCCTCAAGTCCAGCAGCAGCAGCAGCAGCAGCAGGGTGGAGCAAACCCTCAGCAGCTTCAGCAGCATCAACAGCACCCCAACAACCTACCCCCATACACCGGGAGGCCCCCGGGCTCCTCCCCCCTCCATCAGTCCCAGGGGAAACCAGTCCTCGGCCCTGCTACGCCTCACCAGCAGCAGCCAGGAGGAACAGTCATGGCTGGATCTGCCGGACTGCAGCAAACCCCAAACCAGGGTCAGACCCCACTCCCCCAGCAACAGCAGCCGTCCTCGGGCCCCCCACCTGCAGCTGTAGAGATCGCCATGAAGATCCAGCAGGTTGCAGACGCCCAGAGGAAGATGGCTCTGCAGAGACAAGCAGGGATGATCCCTCCTCACCACCAGCAGGGCCAGGGCCCCCAGATAAATATGGGACATCCTGGGACCACAGGGATGGTCGGCCCCCAAAACCCAGCAGCCCGGGCTCACATGGATCCACAACCAGGGGCCCAAGCCGGGATGATGGTGGGCCCTGGAGGGCCCATGCAGCAACCCCCTCAGCAGGGTAGCCTTCCCCAGGGACAGATGCCCCCTCAAGTCCAGCTCCAGCAGCAAAGAATGGGGACCCCGCTCCAGAACCCTCAGCAGCAGCAGTGGGCGGGGGGCCCGGGGATGCCCCCCCAGCAGAGACAGGCCATGATGACCCAGATGAACCATCCGGCCATGATGGCTGCTCAGCAACAGCAGCAGCAGCAGGCTCCGGGCCACACTGCCTTACTGAACATCGGTCAGCAGCAACAGCAGGCTGCAGGAGGAGGCCCAGGGGTCCCTGGAGCTGCGGGGGTCCAAGGGATAGCTGCCGGAGGAAACATCCCCCAGGCCGCCCTGCAGGACCTGCTGCGGACACTTCGCTCACCGAGCTCGCCACTGCAGCAGCAACAAGTCCTGAACATCTTGCGCTCCAACCCTCAGCTCATGGCTGCTTTCATTAAACAGAGGGCTTCCAAGTACAAGGGGGGGCCAGGGGGACCAGCTGCTGTCCCCGGAAATGTAGCTGGAGGTCCCGGTCAGACAGCGGGGCCAGGAGGAGGTCCACAGGTGAACATGAATCCTTCCAGTCTAGGACAGCCAGGGATGCACATGGGGGGTCAAAACGTGAACATGGCAACCATGGCTCAGCTACAGCAGGTGCAACAGCAACAGCAACAACTACAGCAACAACAGCAACTCCAGCAGCAACAGCAACACCAACTACAGCAACAGCAACAACAGCAACAACAGCACCTCCAGCAGCAGCAACAGTTGCAGCAGCAGAGGCCAATGCTCAACAGTTTACAGCAGCAGCAAGTTGCAGCTCTTCAGCAACAACAACAGCAACAACAACAAGGCGGGGTCAGAGGCATGCAGGGCCCGGGGCCCCAGATGGGCAACCTGAACAACCCTCAGTTCAGGGAGCTGCTGATGAGACGACACCTCCAACAGCAGCAGCAGCAGCAGCAGCAGCAGCAGCAGATGAACCACGCCCAGTTCCAGCAGCCGCAGCCCCCTCAGGGCCAGAGCTACATCGGCCAGCCTGGTATGCAGCCCCCCTCTGTGGGTCAGGGTCCCCCTTCTGGCCCCCCTCATGGCCCCCAGCAGCCCCAGCAGGGTCAGGGTTTCCCAAGCTCTGCAGCCCAGCAGCAGGCTCTCCAGCAGAGACTTCAGCACCAGCACCACCTGCAGATGCAGCAGCAGAATGCCATGTCAGGCCTGCCAGGGGGGGAGCCAGGCCCAGGTCCTCAGCAGCCCCTTCAGGGTCCTCAGCCCCCCCAGAGTGGCCCCCAACAGTCCTCCCAGGCACTGCTTCAACAGGCAATCCACCAGAGGCTGCTCCATCAGCAGCAGCAGCACCTAGGCCCAGGGGGGTCACCAGCCCAGCACAGTAACCCCATGAGCCCCCAGCAGCCCCAGCAGATGGCCCCATCCCCCCACCCTCACCTGCAGAGCCAGACTCTGCCCTCCTCCCTTGCTAACCAGGTTCGATCCCCGCAACCTTCTCCCAGACCGCAGTCCCAGCCACCACACTCCAGCCCTTCCCCCCGCATGCAACCGCAGCCCTCCCCCCATCATATCTCGCCCCAGATTCAGACCGGGTCTCCACACCTGAACCAGCACCACCCAGGCCTGGTGGTCCCTCCTCAGCAGCAGGGGGCGCCCCAACAGAACTCCATGGACCAGTTTGGTTCTGATCAGAGCGCCATGCTGTCCCAGCTCAGTGGCATGGCGGCGCTCCATGGGCCGGGGGTCGGAAATCAGGACCCGCTGGGCCAGAATCCACTGGGCCAGAACCTGAACCACAACCCTTTGGACATCATATAGGACCTTAACTGTGTCAAAGCGAGCTGAGGCTCGGGATTCTTCGCACAAACTGCACTCTGCCTGGACAGTGTTAGCATTAGTGTTTGCTGGCCTTGGAGCAGATGTTATTTCAGATGTTTTCAGTAAAACTGTATGAACTGAACTTCATGGGAGGTGACGATAAATCAAGCAGTCCGTATAAAGTAGAATAATTCTGATGTAACTTATTTCTGTTAATATATTTTTTGACTATGTTGACTGGGGGGTCCAGCCAGGGGCCCTTCCCCCACAACTCCTGAGTATAAAGCAGATATTTTTGGGGTCTTTAGGGGTCAGAGGATTAAATGCCTTTTTTAAGAGAACTTTCTACGATGTGTGTGAGGATTTCAGAGGAAACGATTTAATGCAAAGAACTCTTTGGTTTCCCATCATGCAGTCTGTTTCTGTCCTGCACAGTGATGTGGATTCATGTCGATCCAAACGTAATGCATATCTTCATTTTTGGCTTATTTATTTTCTTTGTCGGGGGGGGGGGGGGTCTGATTCTTATAGAAATCTATTTTTGTTATGACTGTGGGGGGATTACTTTATGTCTACAGGCCGATAACTAAGCCTCAGTGTTTCTGCAGCCGCTGAGGGACATGGTGTCCTGGTGTCCAGGCGTCCCGTTTGGACTTGTGCTAGGGGAGACTGGTCCTTCGCTACATGCAGACCCCCTCCCTTGAATGTGTGTGCACTCCCTCCTTTAAAGATCCTCACATGGAGCAGCGGAGGCTTGGGGAGGGGGGTGCGTCCCTGTGTGCCTGTAACACTCTAAGGATGTGGGTGAGGCCTACCGGCCCCCTGTGGTGTTGTAGGATTCTATATCTGCTCTGAACAGGATGTTTGATCCAAATGAACTGTGTTGCACAGAAAGGAGGTGATCTGAGCATGCTCAGTCTGTCTCTTACCCTCCTTGTCCCCTTTGCTGCTTCTCCTGGACTTTAAACCCTCTCCCTCCTCTTCTTCCTCCCCTGGGGGAAGGTGTTCTTCCTCCCTTCAGACTCCATCCTCTTTAACTTTCTGCTCAGAACTTTGGGAGTTTAATTTAATATTTTTTACTGTACAAAGAAACACAAACTGTGGACTCAAATACTGTTTTTTTTATAATAAAATGAAAATGACCAACAGTCATGTGTCCTCCTACTTGTCTGAATTAACCAAGCTTTCACTCACCTGCCATCCAAACACCCAGTGATGACATCTGCAGGAGTCTTTCCTGGGAAACTTCACGCCCTCTCAAGGTGCAAAAGGCACTGCAACAAATCTGAAGCTTTTCTCTCTCAAACAGGAGTTTAGGAGCCTGTTTCTGACATTCATATGTCCACTTAGTATCCGCAGAGTGAGAAGAGAGAATCACACCAGGACTCAGATACTTTTACACGTTTATTGGAAATGCACTAAAATAAAAACTCATTTTGTAAAGAGAAGACGTCTGACTGACACATTCAGAGACATAAGTTAAAGTAGCTCATACATGTGAACATGCAATAAATAAAGCTCCTTACAGCCCGACTCAACGCGCGCATGAACAGCAGCAGTTAAAGTCACATGGCCCTGTTTGAAGCGCACAAAGCTAGAGAATAGTGTAGACCATCAATGGTGATACAAAAATAGAACCAGGAAGCATATACCAGATAAAAACAGACAACAAATACCATGGAGCACCTCTCCAGTTCTACTCCTCCTCAAAGAGCTGCAGCAAAGCATCAGGCGTGATTTTAGGCATGATTTGCTTAATCTTTCGGGGACAGTAATAAACATTAGCCAAGCACAGGACGGGCCCCTGAAACTAACCTCCAACAGCACAGGACAGGCCCGTCCTCAGCCCCTTGGTTGGCCTGATAACATGCAGCGAGCTGGAAGTGCTGAAGACAGACTGAGATCTTTACAAAATGTAAGAAAGAGGCGAGGACAGGTCAGAGTTGTGAGCGGAAGAGGAGATGTGGCTTAAACCTTAAATCTAGTTTATAAAAGTGGAAACAGGATTATTAAATCAGATTAGGTCAGGTAGTAATCTGGTCCTGTTTCTGTCAGGATATAGAGAGACTTGGAACTGGGCTGAGATTGTTTGGATCTAAACATCAAGATGATTCTGAACCCTATAGAGGGTTAGATTGACATTGACATTAAGTGCATTTTTTCACGTTTTTCTCTGAAAACTGAATCTGTCTGTTAAATGAGACCGATTCTGTCAATGTTGGAGCAGCTGCTGGATGTTCAGGTGTTGGTTTTAGTGCCCCCCTGTGGACAACGTGTAGTCTCTGGATACCTCAAATGTGTCTTGATTACAGTTTTTTTTATCTGGATTAGTTAATCTGAGATAGAAAAATGGATATGTAGACCTGTAGTACTCTAATCCAGACTAAACCTGGACCAAGCCTCTAAGAGATCACTGCATCGGATCGTGTGTAGCTCCTCAGACCTCCTGTTCCCTGCCTCAGAAATGAATCTGGTCCTGTGTCAGTGAATGGTCTCAGTCAAGCTGTTTTCTTGTGGATTATTTTACAAACACAGATGTGCACAAGTAGAAAAGAAGTCCAATGTGACCATCTCCTTGATCAGAATCCTCTGAAGAATCCTTCGGCCACTGTTGCTTCTTTGAACGTCACCGTCAAAGAGTCAATAGTCACTCTTGTCACAATCACTTTCCCAGGATGCTTTGCTGGGGTTGGAGGAGTCTGGTCCCCTGTTGTTGGTGTGGTGATGATGTCATCTTCCTCCATCTTGTCCTCAGCTGACGTCTGGCTGCTCTCCTGAACACTCCCCATCTCTGAGCTTGTGTTGTTGATTCGCTCTAAAGTGGGACACTCCAGCTCTGACTCTGCCTCCTCGGCTCCGCCCCAGAATGACCCACCACTCGTCAAGTCTTCTGGTCCTGCTCTGGGCTCCAGGGCGCCATGCTGTGATAGTTCACAGGAAAATGTTTGGTTCCGTCGTGTTTCTGACTGGCCCATCCACGTCTCTGTGCTAGCGTCTGTCAGACTGTCCACCCTCTCCTGCGGAGCCTCCATCGCCTCCATCTCCAGATCCTGTCGCTCCAGCAGAGGGGGCGAGCTGCACTCTGACTGACCTGAAAGAGAGAGAAGAGTTATGGGTTAAAGGTAAGCTGCAGGTAAATGTCTGCAGTGTTACCTAAACTGAGAGGAGCTTTTTCTCTGTGCTGTTGTGGCGCCCCCTGTGTGAACAGCCCAGTGCTACAGTTTGGACTGGAGGACAATGTTTGATGGTTGACTAAAACTCCAGGGACTCACCATATAAACTGTCCTCACGTCTCTCCTCGGAGGCGCTCTCACTCTCCTGCTTCTCCTCCTCACTACTCATGCCCCACTCTTCCTCCTCCTCCTCCTCTTCCTCCATCCTTTCCTCCTTCTTTCTCAGGGGACGGATGCTGGAGGTTCCCTCTGCTCCTCTCTTGGTCATCCTCTGTTTGATCTTCCTCCAGGTATGCTGGCGGTACATGCTGCTACGCTCGCCCTGATCCACATCTGTGCTCATGGAGCGAGTGAGAGACAGGCGTAGTCGAGGGGGGGGCTTTTCCACCACTTTGTTTGCGCTGCGGAGGTCCATTGCAAAGACGTTCTGAAAAAGGTTAAAGGTCAGCAGTGAGCTAAGTCCTTGTGACACACACAAGGATATTTAACCTCCGACACGCCCTCATGTCTGACTGAAAACCTGCTGAAAAGTCCTCACCCTCAGGACCAGCCGTCTGGGTCTGAGACCTTTCCTCCGATAGGCCAGAGCTCGCACCTTCTCCTGACTGAAGGACACACAGAGACACAGACAGAACGAGAGAGAGAAGAGCACGAGAAAGAAGGAGGAGAGGATTAGACTGTGAATGAAAGGAAAAGCAGAAAAACAAAGTAAAAGTGCCGTGTCAGCGGATAATATTTATTTCATTACTCACTTCTCCTCAAAGGCAAGGACCAGACGTGGGTCCAGAATGTTATCCTCTGGTTCCCAAGTGCTGTACCTGTCACACACACACACACACTAGCTTTAATACAACTGAGTCTGTGTGTCCCAGAACCTGGTTTGGGGTCTGAAGGGTTTGGGTGAGTCTCTGAGTTTATAAAGGGTGATGACTCAAGTCTTACTCACTTTGTGGACCATCCCTGCCACTTCAGGAGATACTCCACGTTCCCCTAGAGACGAGAGACAGAGACAGAGAGTGAGAGAAAGAGAGAGAGAGAGAGAGAGAGAGACAGAGAGTGAGAGAGAGAGAGAGAGAGAGTTAGGAGAGAGATCATTGCTCACCTGCTCTGGTGTGATTCCTAAGCGCGCGGGAGAAAAGTACCCCTGTCACTTTAACGCGCGGAGGGAGGAGTAATGGTTGAAGGAGGGGTGGGAAGGAAGGGGGGAGGGCCATGTTCCCTCTTAAACGGTGTTTTTCTCCGGGATGACGTCAATGACAGCGGGGCCAGTTCCTCTTTGCGGTGACGTGAACGCACATGGCCGCACATGGCCGCACGAGCCGGTCTGAAACGCGCACGGGATCTTTCTGGAACATCACGGCGGGGCCCCGGAGAGGAGGGGCCACGCAACATGTAAACAAGTATGATGTTGCGCAATGTTCAACCAGAGAGCCGGAACATTCCCACAACCACAACATCCCGCGAGACAAACCAGTGTGCCACTCTGCGTGGACACTTTGACCGTTTGATGACGTCACTGTAAACTTTGTGACCACCTGCTCTACGACTGGAGGGTGACGTCGTTCTGCACGTTTCATTGGTTTGATATTACGTACACGTGCTGGATCAAACTGACAGCCCCGTCCCTCCGTGAGTGGTCCGTGGGAGCAGGGGGTCACCGTTACGCAGCGCTCGGGAACATCACGCAGCACAAACCGCCGCGCAGCGCTCCGCCGTCACTGAAATCAACTGCGTAGCTGCCCCCGTGCACTGACCGTAGCTCCACTTCCAGGATACACACCCCCTTCAACGCTCACTACAGAAGTCTCACTCCAAAACACGTCCACGCGCCGCGGCGGGGACAGAATAAGACTCAGGACGAGACTTAGGAACAGTAGGAACAAAGTTCAGCCCCCGCGCTTAGAGCTCAAATTCACGCTCTATCAGCCTCGAGTCAACATCTTTTCTGCGTAAACACTTGGATCATGCGTAGCCTAGTTTTTGTTGCGCATGAGAACAGAGTGTGACAGAGAGAGAGAGGGAGAGAGCGGCGCGCTCCTTCAGCTCTTAAACAGCTCAGAATAAGTTTAAAGTGAAGCGCAGTAGCACTCCTTTACCTTTCTCACTCTTTTCTTTGTGATGGACTCCACGGCAAACACCTGGTCCCCGATGGATGACAGCTCCATGTCAGCAGCGCTGCAGCTCCACACGCTCAAAACACAACAAACCTGCTGAGAGCTGCGATCAAACTGTGCAGAGGAGGAGGATGTCTCTGACTGTACTATCTGTGTACTGCTGTGGACGCTCGCTCCCGCCGTGGACTCTTGTTTTCTGCGCTCAGACTCCGTGCTCTCTCTCTCTCTCCAAACTCCTGCTGCCTGCTCCCTCACTTTTTAAAATCTGCGACACATCAACACAGGACAACATGGGCTCCGCTCTAAGCCAGGCGCGCCCCCTTTCCATTGCGTAGGGCCGAGCCCCCAATGTGCGTGCCCGCGCCATCGAGGCCGCGCACGCAAATTAGAGCAGAGTGCAGGAGAGGGACAGAGAAGGGAGGGGGGACGGTCACAACAACAAGGTTATTTATGAAACTGAAGTTCGAAGAGAGAAACAGAGAAAGAGACAGAGAACAGTATCAGGAGCAGAAACACAGACAGTGTTTTACCAAAAACTTAAACCAGAACTGTGAGGAGAGCAAGCCTCCACATCGAAGAGCCATCATCTCTAAATCACCTCCTGCGCCTTCATTCACTACACATCACTTAGTGAGGATGTGCAGCATGAGGAAACAAAACCAAACCATGATATGAATCAACATGACTCAGCATCAAATCCAGGGTACACTAAGGGTGTACAGTTGGAGCTGCTGAAAATCTTGTGGTGAAACACCAAAATAAAAAAGCTATAATTGAATGTCAATAATGTTATTATGCCATGGTTGTTTGAAACTTAGAAAATATGAGAACCAGCTGCTGATACTCTCTAGTCTCTAGTTTCACAGTTTCAGTAGTACGAGCACACTACTCATACTACTGAAATACTACTAGTGTAATTTTTATAAACACTTTGACAATTATTGTTCTGAACAGATGGCATCACTTAGAATAATATCAAGCGCATGTGACTGGGGGGGTATCAGGGTGGCCCTGCCCCCCCCTTGGTGACGCCACTGGTGAAATCAGGAAACACCTCGCACACACACACACACACACACACACACACACACACACACACACACACACACACACTGTCTCTCTCTCTCTGTCCACACTCACTCTGCACCTCAATACTCGCATCACTTACGGGCAACGGGTGTCATGGCAACTGTTTCTACAGTGATTGCTGAAGAGCTGGATGTTGAGGGTGACGAAGAGCAAGAAGAGTTTAAGAAGAGCTTGGAGTGAACAGGTGATGCACCTCCACTCACCCCTTTGATACCTGAGACCGTCAGGTGAAGTTCCCACTGTCCTCACCCTGTAGTTTGACAAATGGTTGATGTGTTTGAACGAAGTTTCAAACATTGATGAGAACTCAGCTGATGGGGGGGGGGCTTATTTAAAAAGGTTGAATCAGTGATACCACCCACCCCCTTCATTGTGTGCTGATACGAAACTGATCTATCAAAACTGAAACCATATTTTCAACAAGGATGTAAAACATATTTGTTTCTGCTGTAAAGATTGGCTCTTTGAATGGGTGTGTATGTGGTCTCTGTGACCCCCTAGGAACCGTAACTTTCAACACCTTATCACAAGTTTCTTGCATGTCCAGCCATCAGCATTTGTGGCTAATGACTTGACTTTTCTGGACCGATCACAGTGTTATTATAATGTTTCAAATTATGGCTTTTTAATGGCCAGTGGGTGAACTGCCCCATCTAACAGTTGTAACATGATCTATAGTTTATCAGTGAGGTTATTGCTTTCCCGTTCCTTCTTATCAGCAAAAAACCTTTGAGGACCATTCAGTTTCATACCAAACAGACATGTTTGTGCATCATTTGCACAGACAGGATCTCTATGAGAAGGTTCAACAATAACAGAATAAAACATTTAACTCCTGCTTTCAGTTAAAAGTTAAGCTATTTCTCCTTGACTTTCATCTATTGCTTTGTTCATTTGCCTATCATTCAAACTTAAAATCTTTGAGTTCTGTTGTGGTGTGATACTTGGATCCAAATTGTCTTCAAATTGTTCAGATATGAAGCTCGGTCGTGTCCCTTCGCTTCATATCTGAACATGGAGTAGTTAATTGTTGAGTATGAAAGTAGACTTAATTGAGAATCAAAACTCAAGCCTTATTTATGTCCCTAACTTTAGAGTCAAGTTTCCATTTTCTCGGTTTGCTTTTGTCATCTGCATCTTATTCCTTCGCTGGGGCAATTTGAGCCACAAGAACTTTTTTTTAAAGACGTCGTATTTACATTGCCTTTTATCATGGATGCATTCATAGCATTTCCACTGTTAGAAAACATCCTGAAATAAAGGTAAATGTTTTTGTTTAGCTTCTGCATCATTTTGCCTTGCTTAGAGGATAACATGAGTAAAAAATGGCTCAATTTACCCCACTCTCCCCTATTCTGTAAAACAGTCTTCAGGGTCAAAGTTCACAGGATCTGTGGTACCTGTGCTGACCTGGACACGTGCATCAGGTGGCTAACGTGAATTTCCTACTCAGCCCTGAAGTGATTTTTGGTCTTTGATCTTTACACAGTGTGTGTTTATATGTATGTGCGCGCGTGTGTGTGAATGAGGAACTCCGGTAGTTTTCCGCCGCACTGACTGTGAAGGTCTCTGTTCTTTGGAAGTAACCCCTCAGGGACCGGGGGCCGGTCTGTGTGACATGTTCTCCGGGATCAGGATCGGTTTCCCGTAAGGAGGAAGTTCAGTGTGTACAGAAAGACGGAGATCACATGACTCCATATCTGCCCGGATACTCCTGCAGGAGCAACAACAACACAGCAGCTCCACAGCTCCACACCCACGAGCTCTGAGTCACCAGTGAGTCACCAAACGTGACGGTAAGTCCGCTTCTTCAAAACACACACATACACAAACACACACAGACACAGACACACACACACACACACACACACACACACACACACACACACACACACACACACACACACACACACACACACACACACACACACACACAGTATAACTTATAGCCTGATGCCGGGAATCAGCGCCTTTGTGAGGTCGCAGCTGGTTTGAATCCTCCACTCTTCATCAGTTTCGGGTGAAAATTCTTCGTTGGAAGTGAAACAATGAGATGCTGTAGCCACAATTAATGAGAGAGAGGCTACTTCTCTCGAAAATAAAACAGCCTTAAATCTATCCAGAAACTTCTCCTCTCTGAATATCCCCCCATCCCTCCTCTGATCCCTCTGTCCTAGTGCCAGGGCTTCTGCTCTCTAAAAAGGGATCTTTAACCTAAAACACAGACTTTACTCCAGCTTGGTGTTGTTCAGACTCACAGACCCCTCAGGAAGCTTTGAGCTGAAATAGATAGTGTGATGACACTAAACATCATCACACAGAGTCTCAGCTCGGAGCCAACTTTGGCTTTTCTCTCTGATACGCTCTCAAAATGAAACTTAACATATTTGGCCTGGGAATGATTTTTCGGATCAGTAAACAAACAAATAAAAAGTTCTATTGTGTTGCAAACTACTTCAGATGAGTTATCTCAACTACCTTTATCACGTTTGTTGAGTGAAGTTGTTCTCATTTCACAGGTAAAGTTGACCAAAGTTAACTTAGACACTTGGAGACCGTCTCTGCTTTTCTATGGAGATTTGTTCTCAGGAAGGAGAGTACTCTGCAAAAAGAGGTCCCGATCAGTTGGAGTAATGTAATTTCTTGAGTGAATTGCACTCCATTCTTAAAGTTAAGGTTTCCAATCTTCTTTTCTTCACATCAATTTGAAATCCTGCCTTACTACCTTGATGTAATATTTCAAGGTAGATGAAAGCGAATCAGTTAAGTCCCTGTTAGATTTAGGACCTGATCTGACCTTTGACAAGCTCAATAAGTTGTCATAACATATCATTAATTCAAATAACTTGAACTTTTGTATGTTATCAATTTAGACCACTGAATTAAGTTGGAGCAACACTTTTTTTGTAGTGTGTATTTCCTTTAGAAAATACAAACCAATCTAAAACTACTGCAAAAAGTAATTTTAATATTACCACATCATTAGGTTAGAAAAGAGCAGTATTTTGATCTTGGGTTGTTCACATTTTTGAGTTAAAACAACTAAAAACTTCCACTTGGGTTAATGCAAAATGTTGATTTGAAAAATGTTAAATTATTAAATACATTTGACTTAATCAATTGTGTGAATGAAACTTATTTATGTAATTTCAAAGAACTTAATTAATTTAGGTGATACCAATTCAATGAAGGTGCTCCAACTATTTTCTTTTTTGGTGTATATTTGTTTGATTTTTTTGTGTTGTATTGAGCTTTACAGTTGCTCAACTGATAATGACTTGGTGAATTTGTGGAATTTAATTGGTGGGAAGATGGTGTAGTCATTGGGATAGTCATGGTCCACCAAATTGAAGGTCACTTGATTGAATCCCATTTGTGTTTTCATTTTTCGAAATTATTAGTATGTACAACTCAAAGCATTAGGTTTCATTACATAAAAATAATTAGTTATCTCAAAAAAAAGTCAGTAGTTTGTTTAACTGCAAGATTTTCGTTGGCCTCAAAAATCAAGTGCAGACAGTTGCCTTGAAATTTTGAGTTTACAGAACTTTTTTTTTTTTTCTGTGTAGTGAAACCTTTTTCTGTGGGCTAAATGGGCTGAGCAGCTCCTCTGATAATGTTTAAGTCCTTTATGTTTCTGTCCGGTTGGTCTTGACCTGTAGTGCCTCAGGTCCTGAGTGTAACCCACATTTTCCTCATCTCTTTTCCTGCACATGCAGCTGCTTTTCTCACACACACGCTCCTGAAAGTGTGTGAACGTCTCCAAACAGCATGCCTCTAAAACTTCCTTGAGTGGTCCCGTCACAGGCTCCTGTCTGTCAGAAGAGCCGTAGTGTACAGTTTGAGTCACCATGTGTTCTAATGAGGTCTCAGAGATTTAACCTCTGATCCTTTTCTCATCCTCCACTGAATCTGTCACTCCCTCTCTCTCAGCTCCTCTGTCTGTAAAGTCAGGGCTGTGTGTGTAAATTTTTCAAGAGTTTAAGATAAGTATCACTTTAAAGTTTGCAGCTTCGACTCAAGGATTTATCCACACTTTCAATGAATTTTAGAAAGCGCAAAGAGCTCATCAGCAGTATATAACACTTTCCTCTTCTTAACTCCGTCTCTTTCTTTTACCTTCCTTTAGGGAATTCACCAGATAATCACCTGACTGACGGGACGTGTGGAGATGACTCAGTGGTAGAGTGGGTGGGTCCTCTTGTAGTAGTATACTGAAGCATCCTTGAGTTTGAAAACCATGTTTCTTCTTCTGTTGTTCAGCTGTGTTAAAGAGAGGTTACACACCAGAAAAGGGATTTAAATGTTTATCATTAACCCCTGCTGACAGTCAACAATGATTTCTGTGTTACATCGTTCAAAGTCTTTATGATAATAATATTTTTGATTTATTAAGTGCTTTTTGATGGTTGGTTCATGTTTTCTCAAGTTCATCTTAAAGGAGAAAAAGAATTTTTCCAGCTTACTCAGAAGATGTGATCACCTGAGCATTTTTCACATCATGATGTGTTCGAAGAGATGTGTTTGGTAAAAATCATCAGAGAAGGAGATTTCAAACCTTCTGTGTGGTTTTTGTTTGTTGTGAAAGAAGCAGAAAAATGTTAGAAGGGAAGGTTGTTTCCTAAATCTTAGACTCAAATTGAAACTAAAACTAAAGAAAAAAAAACTAATAAAGGATTCAGAATAAAAGAGAAAGTGAAACATGAAGCAGCAGGATCTGTTTACTTGATAAACATGAAGCAGAGTCACAGCATGTCAGCTTTATTAGGATCAGAAATAACAAAATAAAATCATCTGTTAGAAAAGACTGACAGAGAGTTACCCTTCTTCACCTGGTCATCGGAGAGGTGAGATGACAGAGGTGACACACCAAGGCTCTGTTAAAGACACTTGGTGACAGAGTGAGGTACAGACAGAGGTCGGAGGTCAGTCAGTGTTTGTCAGTTAAAATCAGATCATATGCAGTCATCTATTTTTCATGCTGAGGGTTTTTCCTTGTTTTTGGTTCTCATAGAAACTCTGACTGAGTGAGTCTGTTTAAAATCCGCTGCTCGGCCGATGTAGTCCACCTTAAGTGTTCACAGTGCTCACTGATGCGATGATATTCTAGGCTAAGTAATAACTGTGTTCTGATCTGTTCTGAAAACAGAGAGGATCATCCTTTAATGACTCTTTAAAACAAAAAATGGAGTGGACTTTCTGGACCAAGAAAATAAAAGTCTGTTTTAAAATCAGGTATCAGCTCTGCTTCAGTTTGTGTCACAGCTTCAGGGCCACAAAGCTTCAAGTTTTCTCCTGGAGGAGCTCCTGCGAGCTGGTTCTGACTACTCTTTAGCCCCTATTTACCAGCTCAGAGTCTGACAGCAGCGTTATCTCTGGGGGCAGGTGACCCGTGTGTGACCTGGCATGCTGCAGATGCCGCAGGTCCGAGCTTTCTTGGCAGCTGGGGGTCTGCTGGAAGAGGTGTCGGCCGTCATTTTCCTCACTTTCTTCGATCTGTCTCCAGAGCCATTAAAACCACCAAACCCAGAAAACCCACCTGAAACAGAGCGAAAAGAAAATGAGCGAACAGAACAAACAGAGGACGAGGCGTTTAGAGGTCACTGCATTAATGACGTGAAGGTTTTTTTGTGTTCAAAGCGTCAGCAGCTAAACGGCTCAAGGTCTCAGAGGGAGAATGAGTGAGTCGTGACAGCTTTTCTTTATCATAGAGGAAAGTTTCTCTCTCTCTTCCTTTATCTCTCTTCTACCCCCCTGATGTTTGAGACGATCTGTCCGTCAGTTTAACTCAGATGTTGACCTCTTAAAATCAAACAGATGAGCAGATATCTGTGTGTCTCTGTTACTCTGTATGTTTCCGTGAGTTTCCACATCCTGTTGTATGAATGTTTCTTAGTTTGTGAGAGATGCAGAAACACTTTTCAGATTTTTACTTTAAGGGGAAGAAATGTGATAAAATAGATCCAGAGTCTTTTGAAGGTCTCTTTTTTGAAGAAGTCCTTTTGTTGTCATCAGACTCAGTTGGACGAACAGGAAGTAAGAGATCTGAAACCAAACCGTCTCTGATTTCAAGCCTTTAAAAGTCTAAGAGTGAGAAGCTAGTTTCCAGCTTCATGCTCGGAGACGACAACAGCTTCAGTCTGACTCCAACAGAGTTTACACATTCAGAGTAAAGAGTCACACACACAGATAACGGATCAGTCTGCAGAGGTAAAGCCTGATCCATCACAGCGACTCTCATCAGACCTTTTTATATTTCTGCAGCTAATAATTCGACAAACTATCTCTGACAAGTCTCTGCTTTTAAAAACATCCAAACCTCCTAAACCTGCTCAAGTAAAAACCAACCCTGATGGGATCTGATATCACAGAGTATTTGGTTTTTTGTGTGTGTGTGTGTGTGTGTGTGTCTTGCCTTGTTGTGGTGGTACGTTCTCATCAGCCCACTGGAAGAAGCCACACTGCTGCTCTCTGGGTCTTCCACAGGTGTGAAACGTGCGTCCTTTGTTAGGTCCGTCTTTCTGCACGGTGCGCGTCACAGCCGCCTCATTACAGTTACACATGGTCTGTCCCCCATCGTCCTCCAGCGGTCTCCCTCCTCCTCCTCCTCCTCCTCCTCTCCATCCAACCCCTCCACCGTGGTTGTCCCTAAACCCCAGGGAGGACCTTGGGGGCTGCGGTGGCTGTAGTGGAGGCCCTCTGCTCTGTGGTGCCCCCTGCTGGCTGGGCTGATCTGCCCACAGGAAGAAGTTGCAGCTGCCAGCATTGCACTTGTAGAACTGCCGTCCTTGGTTTGGACCATCCTTGCGTACAGTCAGGAGGAGAGCGTCCTGCCCACAGTTACACACGATGACCTCACTGTTGGCGTCTGTGCTGACCCCTCCGCTTCTGGGGGGAGCTTGTGGCTTTGGGGTCCAGACAGGGACAGGAGGGAGAGAAGTGCGAGGGTTTGCGTTTGACGCTCTGGGGGGTTTTGGTCTGGGGGGCTGCGAAGCATGGGGGAAGTAATTGTCTCCTCCTCCTCCTGCTCCCCCTGCTCCTCCCCCTGCTCCTCCTGCTCCTCCTGCTCCTCCTGCTCTAAGGTATTTCAGGTCCAGCACCTCTCTGAGTGTCTCGTCACAACCCCCGATACAGCCAACAAACTCCAGAGGCATCATGGGAGGAAGACTGCCCCTCCGGAACTTAAACTTCAGCCTGAGACAGAAACACGGAGACAGAAAGGGACATCCAATGAGTCAAAGTCTTAAGTGTCACAGAGCGTCAGCAGCCTCAGAGCGGGTCACTAACTCTTTGACAGCTGTAAAAGAAAGTGGCTCCTATATCAGAGTCAGTACAGTAACAGACTCTGTATGCCTCCTCAAACTGTTCACAGTAGCTCTTTTGTTTCCCTGTTTATCTGCATGCTCACAATTTCACTCCTGTGTTTTAAAGATTTTCGTGAGGAACTCTCCCTGTGTGTTGAATGTAGCGCCCCCCTGTGGTCAAAGCTGGACTCTTTTTCCTTTATTCATGTCTATGAGTAAAGTATGTGACCTGCTGAGATTATCGGTCTCCTGTCAGACTGTTTCAACTTCGTGTCAGGGATCAGGCTCAGGCTTAATCAGACAAACTCTGACCTGGACCAGAACCTGGACCTGAACTGGGACCTGGGGCTCAGAGAGAAGCTTCAGCGTTAAGTTTCATTTGTTTCATGTTGAAAGAAAAACTGCTAACAGGAGCTTTAAACTCAGTTAATCCTCCCACACAGAAGCATCAGCTGCAACTCCGCACAGCTCCTCAAAGCTTCCCATGGCTCCACATTAAACTTTTTAATTTGATCATTTTGTGCAAGTAAAGCAGCAGGATCTCTGGATGACCTCTCACCACGCGTCAGAGGTCATCCACACTTCATCAGCCTGGTTTCATGTTAAAACTGTGTGGGAGAACTGTCCGTTTGTCTTTGGGAGGATTTGAGTAGAAAGCTAATTAGGAAATGTTGGAGGCGGTAGGAGGTAGTTTTTAGTTTTCTGTAAAAGTGATCAAAGCCCCGACTGCTGTTCAGAGTAGCCCTGAGTGTGTATGTGTGTGTGAGTGTGTGTGTGTGTGTGCGTTAAGCTGGATTGAACATTGTGTTCAGTACCTTACACCTCTGCTGTGAACATAGCTCCTCTGTGCAGGGTGAGTCTGATTAAAATAAAGAGAGAGAGAGAGCGAGAGAAAGAGAGCGCAAGCTCCAGATTGGTTGTCATGGTAACAAATGCTGCTGGATGCCCGTGGCCTATATTTGGAGCAAGCTAAGGCACGTGCTTGAGGGGTTAACGCCTACAAGTGTAAACAAGAACTCTGACAAGTTTCTAATACTGCTGAAAACTCACTCAAAGACACACTGTGTAATCTGTGTGTGTGTATGTGTATGTGTGTGAGCACAAAGGGGACAGATGAATTCAGATGAGAAAGATGAGACAGATGAGATGCTGTGAGTTCAGATGAAGATAAAGTGACCACTGAAGATTGTCTGTGTCTGTGTTTGTGTGTGTTTGTGTGTGATGTCTGTTCTGAGGTGTGTGAGATGAGCTGGAGGATGACAGACGAGTATTTTTAACACAGATGGTGATAACAAACTCTAAGATCATGCTGGATGATCAAATCTGACAACATGGAGCTAAAAAAGGAGTGTGAGTGTGTGTGTGTTTGTAAACTCAGAGAGGGTCAGATATTTAGGATTGAGCTGCTCTTCAGCCCCACCTGTGGCAGTGGGCTGTAACTGCAGCAGTGATTCTGCAGGAGAACTTATGGTTGGTTTGGATTGTGGCGCCCACTGTGGACAGAGTGATATCCAGTAATCCTGTCGATCAGATGTTTTCAGCTTTGTCTGTGTTCAAAGTGTGTTGAGCTAAAAGCACCAAACCTTACATGTGAACAGGACGTGGCTGACAGGAGGGACACACGCTGTCATCTCTGCTGACCTCCAGCACCATGTCAGGGAACCACACGGCGGTCTTACAGGCGGGGTAACCTAAACAGGTCAGGAACTTACTGCAGACATACAGGAAGTAGACAGAGGTGTGATGTTCAAGGAAGTTTACACTGATGATTGAGTCTGACTCTGAGAGCTGTTACTGTCTTTAAAGCATCTCTGCTGAACCATGTGAGGATTCTGAAACACACAGGAGGTTTTGGTCACAGAGCTTTTAGTGAGATTGATCTGACCTGTTCCCTTCTCTCTTTTTCTTCAGCACCATGTCTTGACCGCAGTTAGGACATTTCCTGACCGGCAGGGGTAAATCCACGTCCTGCTGCTCAGGGAGTTGCTGAGCTGCTCCAAGATACGGAACCAGAGCCTCGTCCAACCTGAGACAAGAGACAGAGACTGTGATGCTTACACTCATCAGGTAAACAACCTCCGCCATCAGGTAAACAACCTCCGCCATCAGGTAAACAACCTCCACCATCAGGTGAACAACACTCACTTCTTAGCCTTCTTGGCTGACTCAATGAAGATGGTTTTGTATTTCTGGACATAGTGCTGCAACACGCTCCATTTGTCCTTCCTGCCCTCTGACACCAGCTTCAGATCAGCTTCAAGCTCAGCTCGCAGGTTGGGTTTAGACATCTCATAGCCCATGGAGTTGTACCCTAAACACACACTCACACATAAGTATAAAATGACAAACTTAAAGAATCAGTATGTAAATAAGAGATGACAGCGTGCGCACCCTCCACCAGTCCCATGCCGAGCTCTCCGGGTAGAAACCTCTGGTCCGCTGTCAGACCGACATACATCCGACTCTTTATGGTCTCGATGTGCTCCGCATGAGTCGCATCCGTACCTGGAGGACACACACAGGTGAGTCTGACCTTATCTCTCGCACGGGTGAAAGAATAAAGAACAGGTATTTATTCAGAAAAAGTCTGCACGTCTGTGTGTGAGTGTGTGTACCGATGCCGTGCTTCTCCATCAGTGATATGAGGTCAGCTTCAGTGAGCAGCTGTGGAGGACTCGTCTGTCCGTCCGTCATCTCGATAGCAGACGGCTGGAACTGAGAGCCCTGCTCGTACACTGGAATCAACTAACACATGCACACATACATACACACACACAGCAGGATTAATATTTCACACACAAACGGACACACATACACACACAGACCATCTGCTCTCTCTCCCACTCTTTCTCACCTTGGTGCTCCACCTGTCGTAGGGGTAAATGTCCAGGTAGTTCCTGGCGATGATCATGAGTCCTGAGGCGGAGAACTGCTCCTGGGCAATGTCAATGTCCACCACTGTTTCCTGCCCCTGAGCATCTTGGGATACACACGCCAGGAAGTGCCGGACGATGAACTCATACACGCGACCTTCATTCCCCTGAGAGCAGAGAGGAAGCGAAGTCTTCACTAGGTTTTTTTCAGGTAGATCAGTGCAGGTATAATAATCTGCTCAGACACCTGTCTGCTCTCTATCTGGTCCTGGTCAGCACTTTCTGTCTCTTCTCATCAAAAATAACTTGCTGTCTCCTACCTGCAGTGAGCCACTGTACTTGGTGGGGTGTATAGGAGGATGGGCTTGGTCCGACTTCTTGCCCTGTCGTGGGTTTGGGCCCCCAGGCTGTTCGAGCACCCGCTGAGCGAAGGTCCCCCAGACTGGACTCTGTGTCTGCTGCTCCACCAGGGGGCCCAGGGGCAGGTTCTGGGGGAAGATGTTGGTCTCTGTGCGGGGATAGCTGATGTACCTGAGGAGAAATGACAGGGATGTGTCTGATGGTGGAGATGAGTCGTTGACATCAGAACGAGCACAGTTTGAGACTCAGACACGGCTGGGACCACTCCACAGTGAACAAAAGCCTCGTGGACCTGAGCAAACCTCAGCCACGCACAATCACGCTGTCTGCTCTGCAGCAGTTTGAGAAGTGCTCAACCCTTAGATGGAGCGCTGTGATAGTTTTTGCAGATTTAGGAGGCACAAAATCTGCTTACTCCTTAGAGGATCAGGTCCAGAGCCTCCTCTCAAGACGCTGCAGAGCTAAGGAAAGCCTCAACTGGAGGTTCTTTTTCACTAACAGCTCACTGCAGCAGCATAAAAAACCTGAGCCGCGTCAGACCTGAGCCACCATAGACTCACCCTTGTGTGTACAGCTTCTCTGCAATCTTCATTGTCTCTTTGGCGTTTATTCTGAGCTTCCTGGACGCAAGTTTCTCCAACTCCTGAGAGAGAGGGAGGCAGGGAGAAATGGAGAGAGAGAAAGAGTGAGGTGGAGGGGGAAATATTTTTTTGACCCGTACACACTCAAGGGTAAAAGGTGGTCCTTCGTGCAGAGACAGAACAAATGTCAGTGGATGAGGACTGTTGGGGTCTGTGAGAGTGAGTCTGTGGAGGATGCAGCGTGTGTCTGAGTTGGTCTCTTGGACTCTGCGTTCTCACCACAGTGTCCAGAGGCAGCGGTCTCCACTTGCTCTTGGGTTTGCTGGTTACTGAGGTGACGGTTGCCATGGGATCCTGGAAATGAATGAAAAGATGTTCTTATGTGTTCTTCTCCACACGTGGACTTCAGCCCAGTTTATACAACAGATTCACATTAATGTGTGTGTGTGTGTGCTCTGGAGGTTAGAGAAGTTACACACACCTACACACACACACTGTCCATTCTGCTCCCCTACGTGGGCAGCACCAACCATCAGAATATTTCTGCATTAATATGAAATCCATCATATTTGTGTGATCAGAATCAAACTGCTAGAGTTCAGTGAAGTGTTTTCTTTAAGGTCACTTGCTAGGAGGAGACGCCGTTTGACTAAAACTGTGAATAAAAGGATAAATGTATAGGATTTATTGTTATACAGATGAGGAGCAGTGGCATAATGTTTAAGTTTATGAAGGAGAAAAGACAAGTGTTCATCAGATTAAACACCAGATAGAGCTGAACTCCTTTTTCTGTTTTTCTACTGATCTTAAGGTCTTAACACCTGAGTTTCAGCGTGTTCCTCCTAAAGCTAAAGAGTACGTCTGTCAGGATGAAAATCCTGATGTGGAGTTTGTCGGTTTTGTACTGCTTAAGAAAAGGAGAGGAGAGTGAACGCAGTGTCTATTGGTTGGGCTCTGGTGCTAAGACACTTTCACTTTCTTGTTTATCTGACCTGAGTTTGGCTCTGAGAGTCATACTTTGCTCAATGTGGGAAACAGTGAGAACTCTCTCAGTAATAATCAGTCATCAGCTGTGAACTCAGATTGTTCTCTGAGTTAGACCTGATTCTCTTTCCCCGGGCTCCAGAAAGTAGAACAGATCCAAACACCTGGAGAATCAGGAAGCTGAGTAAACTGTTTAGATAAACAGCAGCTGATGGTTTGTAAATCATTTTATGGTCAAATACAACTGATAAAATGTTGAAACAGACATTTTATTGTTATACAGCTTCATATCATTTTTAATAGCTTAGAAAAATTCATTTCTCCTACAACAACTGATAAGTTACCTCCATGCAGATCTGGTAGAGCACCAAGCATGCTGTGTGGTGGAAGAGACGGTTTCTTTTCCAGCTGAACTCCACTTTGTCTTCCTCTACCTCATGCAGCACTGGGATATAGAAAAAGAGAGACAGAGTCACAAGGACACAGACACAAGGGCACAGAGACACAGACTGAGAGAAGAAGAGTGAGAGTTGGATTTTAAACATGAGTGCATCTGTGTGCCTGTGAGTCTGAACCTTTTATTTTGAAGAAAGTCTCAGGTATGAAGGCCTGGATAGCTTTGAAGCGCTCCACCACAAAACCCAGAGTGGGAAACTGACAGCTGCCATACGAGATCAGCTGATTGGCTAGAGAGTTTGGAAAGATCTTCTGCAGGCGAAGTGTCTGGAAGCGAGTAAAAGATGCCCCTGTGGAGGAAGAGGAGAGAGGATGAGCTGGAAGTGTCGTATCATTATCCCATTAACAGATGTAAATCCTGACTTTGCTGAATCTTCTGCATCTTGTGGAATGCTTGTTTCTCACCTATCCTCAAGTCCAGCTCCTGGCGGACATCGACAGCATCGCTGATGTTAGCATCTGGCTCACCAAGAGTCTCACAAGCTCTCCGAATTGAGTTTGGAGTGATCTCAGAAAACTTTGCCCGAAAGATTTGTAAATTTGGCTTCACTGAAAAGAAGGATGGAAAGTTCAGAAACCCACACATGAATGGTACATTCACAGACATATCACCTATTACTGCTCAGCTCCTCACAGACTCAGGAAAGAGATGTTAATGCCACGCCAGGATGAACGCCGTTGACAAAGAGAAGATACACTCTACACTGTTGTCTGTACCGAAAATATGAACCCAGAGACAGCAGCATATTGGCTTAGCTCATGGTAAAACTGGGCATGGTGGGAAAGTGAAAATACTGTCAACAACTCTCCTTGACAGAAGAATGTAGATCTTAAGCACACTCTCAGTCTGTGTAATACTTTTACCGCTTTCTGTGTTGAAGCATTACATGAGCTTTACAAAGAAGACTGATTCTCATCAAGAACAAACACAACCCACACATAAATACCTGCTCGGCAGACATCAATGATTTCAAAGCCAATATTTTCTCCCTCTCGGTCACAATCAGTCCAGATGACTAATGCTTGGCACTGCCTCACCTCTTTTTCTAAACTACACTGCAAAGACATAGAGGACAGAAGAGATGGAAGGGTTAAAAAGGAGGGAGAGGAAAACATACTGACCCTTCGCTGAATTTTATGTGAACACTATTTGTGTGTTTCTTCATACCTTGATTGGTGTCATGTTCTCTGGACAGGTTTTCTCTACCTCAGCATCAAACAGCAGCACGGGGTTACAGCTGTGCCTGAAGATGAAAGATTCATACACGTAAAATTGTGATTCTTCGTTATACTGAACTCACTGAATGGTAGATACTTTTTAAACCCACCATTTCTTGACTGATCCTTGAAACTCCAGGCCCAGAAGATGTCCAGATACTGATGTCATTGCAACTGTCACATCCTGCAGAGGATGGAGGCACAGACGGAAGAAAGCAGATCAAGCATGAATAAAAGTAGCAGGTGCATGAATATATTCGAGATTTCATTTTACTGTCTTACCTGACCAAAGAGATGATACTCATACTCATAGATTTTATTGAACTTTGACATCCCTTCTCTCTGAAGAAGAAAGTATAACAATCAGTATTGGAAGAAAACCTGTGATTGTCTCCAAAAGTTCATACATTTTACACAGCATACCAACATAAACAGACCTCCGGTTTTATATCTCATCGTAATGTAGGTTACTTTGAGACCATGTGAGTAACAAAAAAAGTGAATCAGAAATTCTACTTTCAGATTGCTGATCTGTAAATTGATTTTGGTATCTGTGTAGTTTCTGACAGTCGGATTACCGTCTAATAATGAGTCATAACAGGTTTATAGCAAGGCAGCAAACTGAGAAGATTCAGAGTGACAGACTAGTCCCAGCATGGAGTAACCAGTATGTTTGTTTATGTAGCAGAGCCGTCAGGTGGTCTGGACATATGTGTGTGTGTGTGTGTGTGTGTGTGTGTGTGTGTGTAGTTCACTGACCCTCCTGGACCTGCCGTTAGACATGATCTCTGCGATGCCTTTGGCCGCGTCGTTCTTCTCCGCCACACACAGGACCCTCTGGATCCGAGCCCGGCTCCGGTTCATGTCTCCTGTCTGCTCTGGGTCCGGTTTCACACACACAAACCTCCGCTGGATCTTAAGCCGCTGAAGTCCTGATCGAAGGAGAGATCTCCACAAAGGCTGCACCAGCATACCTGGTTCACCTGAAGGATCCGGTCCAGGCAGCAGCGGGGCTCCTGCCTCCAAACCCTGTTAGCATGTTAGCAGCTGAAGCTACAGTCCAGACACGTTTACAGAGAGTTCAGCGGCTGAGTCCGTCTACTGCAGGTCAACACACTCAGAAACACACTGAACAGCTCATGTCAAACAGCTCTGGTCCCCCAGAGCAGGAATATTAACCTGTGACAGGAGCAGCAGCAGCACCTCGGTGTTGTTAGACTGTTTACAATTCACCGCCTGTCAAACTCTGCCGTAAAGCAACATGTGACGTAAAGTTCCCGAACCGCCAAAATGAAATACTCGAAAATGAAATAAAATAGAATGTGAATTTAAATGTGGAGTAAATGTCTTTTATTGTTATTTTTATTTCATTTTATTCATAAAAATGAAACATTACAACATTTGACATCTGTGCATTGACTTCAGCAAAACTTTTTCAATGCACGTCATTAATGTTAGTCTTTTACTATTTAAGTTCTTCTTTTTCTAACATTTGCGGGGTATAGGGTCCTTGTATGTTTTGGTTTTGATTTTCTGTTTAGAGAAGGATAGTTAAATAAATAGAAAAAACCCCACAAGTGATTACTTGACTTCCATTTTAAAATCCACAATTTAAAAAAGGTGAATTTCTGTATCATCAAAAAAGAAAAAAAAGAAACATTTTCTCTCTTCAAAAAAAGTTAAAACTTAGAAGTCAAAGAACAAAAAACACACAGAAGAGTTTTTCATATTGCACGAACGGAAGTTGTTGTTTTCAAAATAAGAGCGCGAATGAAGGGCTCCCATTAATGCACAGACTGAAATGTCTGCAAGCAAGGCTAGATCTGCCAGCGTTTACTTTCCTGGACATGAACTGTTAGCAATTGAGTTCACTGCATGCCCTTAAATAGGTCCCAATTAATCTATTCGTTTTGGCAACAGATCTCTTTACAGTTTGAAGAAATTATTACAAATTACGCTGATTAGATATCTCATCAGATTAATATAATTAATTAGTTAAATCAGATTTCTTCAACAATAATCAATGTATATCAAAGTTTGCAATCAGATTGAAATTGTGTGTTTCAGGTGTCCTGCTAGTGGGAGAGGTATTGTTGTATGAAACCCTAAAAGAGGCTATCCTCAAGAGAAAAGGCACAATGTGTATCATGGTTTATTGTGACAAAATTGGATGTGCAGACTCAGAGAAACTGCAGAACCAAGTATGGAAAAGATCCACAATCATTTCCTTCACACGTATTTATGGACAGCAAAAGGTGTGACAGACGCTGATAACAATAAAACAAATCTTGTCAATATGTGTTATCAACTGCTTTTGTACGAAAATTTGTAAATTGTTAAAAGAGTTTTAACACCCTGTATGTCTTGCATTTAATCAAAAGAGTAACAAAGAAAAAAAAACTTGAATTTTGTTTTCACGGATGGTCTGAGGAAGTCCTTTTTTTGGCTCGCTGTAGAGGATAGATTTAAGTTAGAAATTATTGATGAATCCCAGATTTGTGCTTTAAACACAAGATGACTTTTATTCTGAAATGATTGTGTCGTTTCCGCTTCCCGAAGGTGGGCGGGGTCTGGGTCACCTGACAGGACTACAACCAGCTGGGTAAACATGGCGTCTGTCTGTGGATGTAAAAATTAGCTGTAGCTCTGTGTGTTGTAAGTGTGTCTGTGTCTGTCTGCTCGTGGAGCCCACGGTCACGGTTACGGGATGGACGGAGTTTGTCCGGCTGCAGAGAGGATGAAGCTGAGGATGAGGAGAGGAGAGGAAGGTTCCTGTGAGGCTGTGTGCTTCTCTCTGCAGCTGGAGTGATCTCAGCCGGAACCTCAGCTGCCTTTGTTAGCAGAGACGCTGCTCCGTGTGTCTGTAGAGGAGGGTTGGAGGTTTCTCTGGTGAATCCTGACCCGGTTAGGAGTCTGGGAGTCCGCTGATCAGAGCCACAGAAAGCCTCATGAATACTTAGAGGAACATGAAGAGCTGAGCTAACCCCTCTGTGAATGTGTTAACCTCTCATTCAGGAGGATCAGTGTGAATGTGTAAACCCTCTGTGACAGGATGCACGGTGTGACTGTGCTCTCTGAATCCACTCTCCATCCCTCCTCTTTGTGACTCTGCATCCTGCTGCTAATGCCGTGTTCACCTGTGACACTATGATAGGCTCACCTGACCTGGTGGCTTTCACTAAAGAGGATGAGTACGGTCACACCAGTCCAGACCCCTGGGGCATCCCCGAGGAGTTCTCTGTCCCCCTACATCCGCTGGCAGACTTCAACCCCTGGGCCAAGACCTCGTACGCTAAGTTCACCAAAGACTTCATCCTCATCTCAGAGTTCTCTGAGCAGGTGGGTCCTCAGCCCCTCCTCACCATCCCTGATGACCCTAAAGTTTGCGGCACCTTCGACCTCAACTACTTCTCCCTGCGCATCATGTCGGTGGACTACCAGGCTTCCTTTGTGGGGCATCCACCAGGCAGTGGGTACCCCCGCCTCAGCTTTGTGGAGGACTCCAGGGTGGTGCTTGGTGACTCTAAAGAGGGGGCGTTTGCTTACGTCCATCACCTCACGCTGTATGACCTGGAGGCCAGGGGCTTCGTGCGGCCCTTCTGTATGGCGTACGTTTCAGCTGATGAGAGGAAGATAATGCTGCAGTTTGAGGAGCTGTCTTTGCGTTTCTCTCAGGCCTCTGAGTGTCTGAAAGCAGGGAACAGGAGAGCCTTCGCCAAGGAGCTGCAGAGGAAACTGAGAGACCTGGAGTAAGACATTTTCCCTTACATTTCACCTGTAGTTTAAAAGATTCAACACAAGATGAATCAAAAATTATAATCATGGCTCTACCTGACAAAATGAATCAGACCTTAGAGCAGCTTTAGTCACTGTCCTATGTGTTAGTAACATCCTGAGCAGCTCCCGTCCTCCTGAGAGCTGATCATCCAGATACTCAAAGACAAAGCAGGGCTCTGTCTTACAATTAGTCTGCAGGAAATTCATTCAACACGCTGGCCTTAACAGCAAAGAATAAATACAACACTGACTGAAACATCCATGTCCCTGAAAAATGACCCAGGGATCACGTTTTTTATTCTTTTACCAGATTAGTTTGAACATAAACTGGTTCAGATCTGGACTTTGCTCAGTTCATTATCTGATCTGAATGTCTATGACTTCTGTTTGAATGTTTTTATTCTGAACCAAGCTTGTTCAGATGCTCTGCAACCAGAGGTTTCTGAGTTTATTTTCCATAGAGAAAGAAAGAGAAGGAGTTGCTCTGAGTTTGTAGATGTTGTACCTGTATTAATGCTCAGTGTAAGCACATGCAAATGTTTCTCTGATTCATCCTTGGATGTTTTTCTTGGTCCTGCAGTTTCTCAAAGACAAGCAGGTTTAAAATGTCAGACTATGAGTGCAAAGTGGCATCCTCTGACTCAGTCACTGTTTTCCAGGTACACTCACTCTGTGCTACAGAAGGAGGAGGGTCTTCAGAGGGAGGCGGGGCCTCAGACCATGTACTCTGCACACGCTGTGGAGAAGGCCAACGAGCTTGCCAATGTGGAGAAGAGCATCTATGAACATCGAGACCTGCTGAGACAGATCAGCTCGTACCACCAGCGCCCACGCAGAGACCCACATGCTGTCACCTGCCAGAAGTGTCTAAGCGAGTGTCTGAGCGAGTGCGAGGAGCTGCTGGAGAAATACGCCCAGCTCGCCAACCCCATGACATACAAAAACATGACAGATGACATCAGGGGTGAAGAGGAAGTGGACGGGGAGGAGGAAGATGGTGTGAAGCGCAGGCCGTCCTACACGCCACAGCTGATCAAAGCCAAGTCTGCAAAGTGTTTCGACAAGCGTCTGAAGACGCTTCAGGAGCTGTGTGACGAGACCTTCTACCAGGCCACGGTCGGGCTGCTGAAGGACACGGAGCGCAGCTTCAGAGGGGATCTGTGCTACCTGCACACACGACACCTGGACCGGGCACTGCGTAGGAAACAGGAGGTCACTAATTTCCTGTTTGAGGAGGATCTGAGAGAGGACAAGGAGAGTGATTGGGGATCTTCGAGACCGTTCTGTGCTGTCAATCATGTTGTGGAGAACTGTGCCATCCTAAATCCTCCTCCTATACTGCTCGGACCAAACCTGCTCGAGCTGGACTCTCTGGAGCCTCCAGACCTTTTGGACCCAGCTTCTGAGACCAGCAGGACTCAAGAGGGAGAGCTCGGGGTTGTGGGGGACCGTCTGGATTCTTCCCCCTCAGACCAGACTCTGGGGACCCAGGAGAGCTCAGAGGAGACCAAAGCAAGTCTGACAGGGGAGACTCAAGAGGCCCCGGACCCGGACTCTGACCTGACCCCAGACCCTGACCTGGAGAGAGAGAGCAGCAGCGAGGAGATGGAGACCACTGCTGGGGAGGATGAGGGGGACAGTGGGGGGGATCAAACACCTGTGTCTCTGCTGGAGGTGGCGTCTGAGCTGGAAGGAGACAGAGAGAGCGAGCCTGAAGGAGGAACTGATGGGGCCTGTGAGATCCAGTCTGATCTTTTGGTTCCTCTGGACACGGCGTGCTGTATGTCTCAGGAGGGCTTCCTGTACGAGGCGTCTGCCCCTGAGTCCACGTCCCGTCTGGACAGAGTCCCCGACTCGCCGTCCTGTGACGTCCTGGTGGTAAATCAGGAGCCTCAGGCTCTTCTTCCACTGCAGGACGAGTATGCAGTGGGTTCACCTGGCTCAGAGAGTCCAGCAGCTGGTCTGGAGCTGCCTGTAGGAGCTCTGGGAGACACCATCTCCCATACTTCACTGGAGGAGGGGTCAGATTGCACCATGAGCGCGTCTACGGGCTCTGAGCGCGTCCCCTCTCCCCTGGGATATGGCCGGGTGGTGACGCTTCGACAGAGAAAGAAGGCCGGTCAGGGAGCGCTCAGATTTGTACGACAGTATCCCTTTGCCATGCAGGCTCTGTGGTGTCTGCTGAGCGGAAGGACCCTGGTGGTGCTTGGTGCTGACGAGGGGAGGGTCAGGCGTCTGGTGGCGGCTCTGGCCCTCTTCGTGCCGGGTCCTGGGAGGTGTGGAGAGAGAGTCCAGGCCTGGCTGTCCTGTCCCTTCACCCTGACTGACCTGCAGAAGTGGAAACTGATTGGCCTGCAGAGGTATGTCACACCTGCTCCTGTTTTGACCTGTGACCTTTAACCTACTTTCTCAAAAAAATTAAGCTGACAGAGGATGTTAGTGACTCACAGAGAGGCTGTGCTGGTCTGAAGGTATGTCCCTGTCTGACTCAGCTCTCAGTAAATCAGCTTTAAATCCATCAGTCTGTTGGCTCAGAGCAAGCCCTCAGTGTTGAACATTTACCTTTTTCACTGTTTAAATGTTTAAAGAGGAGCTCAGTTGGATTCCTCCCTCTCTCTGCGCTTGCTGAAATGTTTTTCTCTGTCTGTGGAACAGAGGTTTAATTGTAGTGTTGCTCTGTTGCTCTGTGCTCCTGTTTAATAATGAACATGTTACTGCCTCCTGGTGGCGCTGTTGTGGACTAACACTTTGTGTGTCCCTCAGGGTGGCGTCCCCGGTGGGATCCAGCATGTTGTATTCGCTCTCTCGCTACAGCCGCTACATCTCCATCCTGGATGCCGACCAGAAGACCCTACGCTGTCCGCCATACTGTGGTCAACTCCTTGCCAACGTTGCCACCCACCGCACCTACATCCGCCGAGGCTCCACCTATTTCCTTCACTTACAGAGCACGCTCTGTCGCCTGGCAGCCAAGGCCTTCCTGTTCACCTTCACCCATCACCTCCACCTGCCCGTCAGCTCCACGGAGGGGCCCGAGATGGTGGAGGGCCGTCGCCTCTGCTTCCTGCAGGAGCAGCTGGGGCTTGGCGAGGAGGACAGCCTGATCCTGCTCTACCTCAGCCAGCTCATCACACAGCAGTACCTGCAGCCAGCCAACGGGGGCAGCGCAGCCGCAACCTGCTTCAGTTTTAATTACACCAGCAGTGTTTTCTACAAGATATGACATCACACACATCCAGGCGTCCCATAGGCCGAGGGTTTAACAGAAAGCATGTAACCTCTATAAGGTCAAAGGTCATGAAGACTTAATATAGACTGACTTTCTGCCTTTCACTCTGTCTTTCTGTCTTCTTCTATGGTCTGACTGTTTCCTGTGTGAACAGGCAGGAGGAGACAGAGCGCGTGCTGAATGTCTGAGAGCTCTTGGATTAATTTATTAAAGCTCAATCACACTGAATCTGATGAACACAGACCACTTCAGCCTACTAGGCTCATCACACACACACACACACACACACACACACACACACACACACACACACACACACCATCCAACATGGCTGCCAGTGTATTCAGTGCTTCTCAGACCTGAACCTGGTCAGGCCTCAGCCCTGTCACTAAGCAGTTTTATCTCAGCTGTGAGGAAACAGGTTTTTCAGATTCAATCCCACATTTGGAGGAGTTCTGCCCTGGGGACCAAACGCCTTTGGGTCCATCTGAGAAACATCTACAGCATGCAGGGCGAGTTACAGCCAGTTATCTGACATCTCTCTCTCTTTCTGTCTCTCCTTCTCTTTCTCTCACCTCTTTTATTCTTTCTTTTACCCTCACTCTGTGATTACTCACTGGATCAGGGGTACAGGTCATTCCTGCAGTCTCAGAGTATTCCCTGAGTGCAGATAGGTCATGATTAATCTGAGGGGATTTGACCTTTCAGAATAAAACATTCCCAGAGGCCGATGATTCAGGCCAATTATTCAGGCTGATTCTGCTTAGAGAGTGTGGATTTGTTGTGTGAATGAGGACGATGCATGTTTAAAGTACTTTTGTCTCTCACCTTGTCCATCCTCAGAGAGCTGTCAGGTGTGCCTGTTGGAGGTGTGCCTGTTGGAGGTGTGACTGTTGGAGGTGTACCTGACAGCAGCTCTGATGCTGTTGTAACCTTGTTGTGTCCTGTTGTCCCGTTGTTGTGAGAGTGTGGTGGTGTCAGCATGAGACTGACCTGTCTCTGTGAATAGTTTTTGTTGGTCATATTTGGGAGCTCTGAAGCTGAACACTCTGTGGAGATGTTTCTGAGACGTGAAAATGTGTTTGTGTCAATTTTATTCCTGAAAGAAATTCTTCCTGTGCCATCAAAGCAAAACGTTTGCCTTTTATTTATTTATTTCTCTATCGTCTTTTTCATGCGAACCACGAACAAACGTCTACTTGTGTATATTTATTTGATAATCTGGATTTTGGTTATGTTTTCTCTCTGAGGGGTTGAACTGCTGTGAGTTGAAAGTTCTGGTTTAATTAGAGGAAAGTTTCTGATTAATGATCATAAAGTCTGACAGAGATTCTGTAGTTTTAAAGCGATAAAATTGACTCACTGTGCCTCCTTTTTAATGACTTAATCATTTTAGTTTCAGACTTCATTCAATCCTCTGTGATTTTTAGCATCTGGTTTTATTCTCTGATGACTTTACTCCAGATAATTTTCAATTTTCTCATGGTAACACGACTTTATGCTCTTAATAACAAACTTCCCTCCTTAAATCTCAGACTGAAGCATCTCTGTCTCTGAGGCAGTTTAAACATCAGGAGGTTTTTGATCTTCAGTTTTGTTACAGTGAAAGACTCAAAAGGTTTTTTAAGTGACTTTAATCTGACGTTGAAGCTGAGATGGCCTCAAATCTTGAGTTCTGTATCTTGGATGGTAACTGTGACTGCATGGTCAGAATTTTATTGTGAAAGGTGAGGCTGCTGTCATTCCTGTTACTAATAAGGAAACCCTAAAACAGCCCCTCTCATCTTGACTGTGTTCACTGAGTTCAGTTTGTGTTTGGTTTTTTTTTTACCATGTGTGCTTTATTTTACCTTTTTTAATCATTGCTCTTTCTCCTGACAGTACTTTGATGTCGCATTTTATTATTTTTTAAATTTTGTTTCCCAATGCAAAAAGATGAATGTATCTGAAGCCATGCACGGAGTGCTCAACGCGTCCGTCCTCAGTGTCCTTTTGTTGCCATATCACTTTTTGTACTTCACCATGAGGGGGCGCTGTAGCCAGTGGTCTGAATAAAGCACGTTGTGAATGTCAGATGCTTTCTGTAATGTTGCTTTAATTTCATGTGGTCACTTACTCAACACCTGATTTAAAGGCAATCTTAGGAATGAGGTCTACACATAGTTCCAGGCTTTTCATGTTCAGTGTGTTTAATTTCAGAGTTTAAGATTTTAAAATCAGACACAGAGGAAGAAAGTGATTTAGATGTTTTATTCAAAATTAAATGACAAAGCAACAAGTAAACAGATTCAAACAATGACATCTCTGACCTGACCGTCCTCCCTCTCTGTCAGCCCTTTGTTTATGAAATGAAAACATGAGTTTAAAACCTTCACAATGAGCAGCACCAGCTCCACAAAGCTCCACTGAGTTCAGGGCTGCAGGGCCAAGGCAATAAAATACTACAAACACAAAGAGGAAATTAAAAAAAAAAAAGCCCCCCTCCTTTGCTCTGCTGTGTCTGAAGAGTTTCAACTTCTAACAATCCTCCTGTAAAGGCAGCTCAAGATGAGGATGAGAATGATGAAGATGTTTAGTTTCTGGCTGGAATAAAACGATGATGCAGTGAGGTCACCAAAGAAACAGAGACTCAAAAACTGCTCCTAGCCTGAACATCCTCTGCATCCACAGTGGGTGCATTCGATGATCCTCCCCTGCAGAGAGGAAACACACAAAACACACAGCAGGGTTGAGACCAGGCAGAAAGAGAGAAAGAGAGTTTAGAAGAGTCACAGAAACATTTTCAAACTTACAACTTCCAGTTTGCTCTTGGGGACTCTGCAGATACAGTTTGTTCCAAAATTTGTGTCTCTTGTTTGGATGCAGCGCAGGCAGCACAGGTTTTCATAGCCCTGCTTCTTCCACTTTGCAATCAGGTTCTTATCTGCGTATCCCTCCTTTATACAGTACTCGTACAGCTCTGTGAGGAAAAACACACACATTCAAATCAGGAAACACTGATGTGATGACTGAGGACACAGAGTTGATCTTCAGAAGAGGTTAAAGTTGTTAACACTAGAGATTCTTCCCATGCAAGAACATGTCACACTGTCTCTGTAAATTAAGTTTAAAAGGTTTGACTCTCAGGCATTTTCTCTTTTAACCAGTAAATCTGCAGAAAATTAGATCCACTGAGCTGATCCCTCTCTCTACCTCTGCTGATGGCTTTCCTCTTGTAGAAAAGGTCGAAGATGTACCGACTCCTCTGATGATGCAGCCTGAAGATGGGCCACAGAGACTCCACCTTCCTCTTGCCCTCATGAGGCTCTGTTTCAGCTGAGACACAGGCAGAGAAAGGCTTCAGTGAGAAAAACTTCAAACTAGAGTGAGCCAGGTGAGGATCGGGTCATGGGTTCATTCAGACTATTAAAGAAGAATATATAGAGCATTAACAGTCCCTAAAAGCTAAATATCTTCTTAAAAGTGTGCATGAGATATATTAATATTTTTTTGAAACTTAAGCCTCGTAGAAATCAGGTGAAGACTGTAACATTAATAATCTAATTTATGGACTATAAACAGCAACAGACTTCCGGTTCTTTGTTTGATACGATATCACCTTTAATCAACTACCCATCACATTAGAACGACATTTCATGCAGTCTTCGTGGTTTTTATTTGAGTGAACATTAAATAAACGGATGATCATATGTGGTGTAAACAGACTGAGGGGGCTCCGCTCTCGTTGATCTTTAATCCACTCACCTTCCCTCATTTTCTGATCCAGCTCGTCCAGAGTGGGCTCGATCAGCTCCCAGCCATCAGGGGGAGGTTTGCGGCTCCTCTTCACTTTAGGCATGCTCCTCTTTAAAGCGAGTAAAGTCGATTAAAAACTGAACAACAGACTGAGATGTTCCGCTGATTTTAGCCTCCGTACGTTCCGTCTCAGTCGCGTGAGTTTTGCGTCATCCTGAGGTCCATTTCTCTGTCTGGGCTCCTCTATGACGTCATTAACTATTAATAAACCACCTACTCAAGTAAAACTTTTTTTTTTTTAGATGAAATAATATATTTTAATCAACAACAAAAATGTATCTCTTATAACAGTATATTCCATGAAACTCCATTGTAGTTGATGAATTTACTTGTCAAGGTTGTGGTTACTTGTCTTTCTTTCTTTCTTTATGTATTTGTTTTTGTGTGTGGTTTGTTTGTTGTGATCTTTTTTGTTTGTGTTATTTGTTTTGATTTGTCTTTACTGCCTTCTGTTTCTATGAGTACTTTTACTTATATACCTTTGTTTTAACGGCTATAATTGTTGTTTTTTAATTGTAAATATAAAAAAGAGGCCATGCCCCGCTCACAACACAAGAAAATGAAATAAATACTTATATCAAATAAAAGATATGTTTTTATAATAATAATAATAATAATAATAATAATAATAATAATAATAATAATAATAATGATAAAATAATAACATACAATTATTATTAATATTAATATTAATATTATTATAATTAATATTATTATTATTATTATTATTATTATTATCATTATTATTATTATTATTATTATTCACAGCAGTAAAACAACCGCAGCACAGTCAGTCATTATAAACTAATTCCAAAAGTTTTTCTTATCAGAGATGTGTATTTTGATGGGTCGGAGGGATGGAGCGGTTTTGAATATCTATGGTAAGAGCAGATGGGAGAGGGCGGCAAAGGGGAAGGCACTAAATAAATATATAACAGTTTTTTAGTTAATTTAAAACTGTTTGATGAGATGAATTTCATGTTGAAATCTTGCTTTCTGACGTTCCTGTCTTATTGCATCACTTTAGCACACTAGTATAATGCCTTTAGGTAAGAAACACAATTCAGCCTCTGAGCTTACTTATTATTGCTCATTGGTCTGAGATGATTATCATGTTATAGACATGTGAGAACTACATACTCTACAGCACAAATATTCTTATTTAACGTGTAAAAGCTCCATGTCTTGTTGATTTGTAATCAGGCATATCTCTGACCTCCTGTCAGGATTGTGTTACTCAGCCTAGTGTGAGGAGTGGAGTCAGCTGTGAGCTCGTGCTGCTCTAACTAACCTGTTTTATGACATCATTGATCGTCAGGTAGTTGATAACAGAGGCTTCAGCTGTCGAAATGCCCAGAGGAGGTGAGAATCGCCGTCCCATTCAGCTTAGTCTGCTGTGTGTTTGTGTGTGTGTGTGTGTGTGTGTGTGTGTGTGTGTGTGTGTGTGTGTGTGTTTGTGTGTTTGTGTGTGTGTTAGCCCGCTGTTAGCCACCCAACTACACTCTGCAGCCTGCACACCTGAACGCGAGGATACTTAGACATACACACCTTTTTTGTGGACATCAAAACATAATTTGTCACGTTTATAACCTGCTGTCTCTGCCAATACCTGTCTGTCAGCTGTCCCCACCTGTCTGCCTGACTCTCCACTCGTTTGTTTCCTCTACCTGTCTCTCTGTCTGTCCTCTGTTCCTCCACCTGTTGGGCGGTGGGATGATGATGTCACGTTTTCTGATGCTCACCTATTCAGGTAGGAAAGGTGGACACAAGGGACGCGTGCGTACCTACACAAGCCCTGAGGAGATTGATGCTCAAATGAAGGAGGAGAAGGAAAGAAAGAAGGTCTGTTTACCTTTGTTCACCTGAAAACTCTTTTTTTTTCTCACAGAAGGTACACCTGTCACCATCGTGGATGGACTTATGCAGTCCTACCTGTCAGTGGGGGTCAGTCAGGCAGCAGATGTGCATGTCAATCCAGTAGTCAGTTCACTATTTGTCAGTGGGGTCAGTCAGACCATCAGCCCCCTCCTCAGAGATAATCAAGATTTTACTCTCATATTTTGGTTTCATGATTTTCTGTGCCTGATCCTCCTCTTTTCATCCCTGTGTTCCAGCACGAGCAGGAGCAGGACGAGGCTGGAGCAGCTCAGAACGATCTGACAGAGGAGAAACTTCCTGGGTCAGGATCAGAGGACAGCGACGATGAAAACTCCTCGGTAAGAATGAGTTGTTTGTTTCTCAGTCTGCATGTTCATGGTTGCACCTGAACAAGTGTTAGCTATCAGTGTTTGTGAACAGTTTTAGTTATCAGGTGTTTTTGATGTAACTCATGTCTTCCTCCTACTCTGCTCTATCTGCAGAGGAGGAGAGCAGGTGTGGAAGGCCTGATTGAAATTGAAAACCCAAACAGAGTGGCCCAGAAGTCCAAGAAGGTCACGCAAATCGAGGTGGATGAGCCCAAGCAGTTATCGAGGAGGGAGAGGTGTGTGTTTGGTGTCTAAATTTAAAGTATTAGCTTGATACTGAACTTTTTTTTCAATTTTATATCCATATCACGCATGTTATCCATATCTTAATGACTAAAGTTGCAACTTATTGGGGCAGTGTAGAGCAGCAACACAAGCCTGTGTTTTGGTGGCAGAAAAATCAGAGTGTGATGTTTATCATGTTTTTATCACAGCACGTTCGCTCTAATGAATTACAAAACTGCTCACAACACAACATTTACAACATTACACTCACTTTGGAACAGAGAGGAAATTGAGAAGCAGAAAGCAAAGGAACGTTACATGAAGATGCACTTGGCGGGGAAGACAGATCAGGCCAAAGCGGACCTCGCTCGTCTGGCCATCATCAGGAAACAGAGAGAAGAGGCGGCAAAGAAGAAAGAGGAGGAGAAGAAAGGTGAGGACAAGACTGATCTATTCCAGATCATCACTCTCTAGTATTTAACTGTGATGTGTTCATGCTCTGACCTGACCATCTCAGGCACCTCTTCTCTGTTTCTGTCTTTAAGGAGTATTTGGTTAAGCCACTGTTGTCAGAGTTTGATGTGTTTTCACTGAAGCTTTTTCCTCTCAGTTCTCTGTCAGTGATCAGACTCTCCTCTCCTGTCTCCTCCTTCCCTGTCTCCTCCCCTCTCTTCTCCTCTCCTCTCAGCTAAAGATGCAGCGGCAGCAGCAGCAGCAGCATCCAGAGGAGTAAACTCTCTCTCACTGAATTGATACAGAGTATTTATCAGAGGCACTTGTTCATGGACTGGTGTTAAATCTATATTTGACTATTTTTAAAGAAGGATTTATGATGCTGTCATTGCTGTAACATATTTGAAGAATGAATGAGGACACAGCGGGAAGGGGGGCTTGTTGATCCCTTCAGGGAATAATAGTCAGAAAACAGACGTCTTTGTGTTCACACTCAGAATGAAGCTCCTCTAACCCAACATCATGTACATGATATTAATAAATACCAAACTATCACTGTACAAAAACAACTTTGCTAACAGAGCTTTGCCACTGTGTTGTTTTTTTCTGGTTCTTACGTTGTAAATAACAGACTCATTAATATATGTCACATTAATATGACAAACCAGTCTGTCGTCTCCATGTCTTCATTTACTTCAATTCTCAGTGACAAACTGGAGCTGCAGCCAGAGCCATCACCACGGAGCGAGATTATGAATGGAGGTTTGTTTTCATATCTAACAAACATTCAAACAAAAAAAAAGAGCACAAATCAGATCAATCAGCAGATGAAAATACACTGATATCAGTCACTGGTGTGATGTGAGTAGAGATGTGTCACACATTCTTTTAAGGATGTTTTAATGTGAGGGTGACATGTTGGTAACCTAGTGAGAATTTTTTTATTTGATTACATGTCTGGACGAAATAAGTCTGTTCAGTTCAAAACTTCATTGTTACAGATGCTGTGGAAGTGACTGAAGCTCCAACAATCTTCACTTAAAAAAGTGCTCTAGGAAGGCATCATGTGGCCTCTGTATTTATGGGGTTGGTGGTGGGCCTTGAGAATTTTTAGACTTAAACTTGGAAGTGGGCTCTGATTTGGAATAGGTTGGGAACCACTGTACAAAATGATACAAATGTTGTATTACACCCTTTTCCCGAAATCCACCTTGAAAGTCTTCCCAGTGTTAGGATCAGAGTGCGACCAATCAAAGAAACAGTCGAAGAAGAAAACCGAGCGCTCTGATTGGTCGAAAGTTTCGCGGACTTTGTCCCTCACAAAGGATCGTTTTTTTCTTTTTCATAACACCCACCGAGCCCAAATATACGGGACTGCTCCATATCGCTCGTTACACTCAGTGCAGCTGTAACAGGTGACTATACAACCACAGGGTTTAGTTTAACTAAAGACTGTGAAACATAACAGGTTTAAGCAGCAGAGAGCAGCAGGAGCTTCCACCTCACTGTGAGTAAACTACGATAACAAAACTTTGCCTGTAAAGTTTAGGCGGATTGTTGTTTCTCACAACTTTCTCTACTTTTAATCTTCAGTGTTGTGCCACCGTGGGTGGAGAGCAGACAGTGATTAGAGGAATAGTCGGGTTAGTTAGTCTCTGTTTGTTTGTCTGCTGCTCTCACTGCGGTGTCATAACTGATCTCACATGGCGCCAACACAACCGACTACAACTCTGTAACTTTAATCAGTTCTTGTTCAGAGTCGGAGAACAGTAATCCGTGCTCGCCCTTTGTATTTGACGTATTCACGGTTTGGTCTTTATACAGTCTAAGGGTTTGGTCCCTTTCCACCCTGAGCCGTGAACTTGGTGTTGATCAGAACAGCCTGTGCAGTCATGTGCTCTGCTAACGCTAACTGCTGCTGCTGCTCTCAGAGCTGAGACTGACCCCAAATGACTCCAGCAGCCTCAGATAGAGATAACAATAAGACTTCCAACACATCACATAGATATCTGTAACCTGTGTGAGCAAATTCATGTGTACTCTGGGTTACCCAACACCCTGTTTTGGCAGCTTATCAGCCCCTGTGAGGGTTAATATGTAACTTATGTCAGGTCATTGTTGGAAAGCAGTTCACCAGCAACACTGAGGAACATTTTTTTTTTTTTCAGAAAGGAAACATAACAATGTGCTAAATGAGAAGAACTGTGCAGTGCTTTGATTGGGTAGTTAGATATTGTTCTATGCATACTCCCTATCTTTGGTACAGTGTATTTTATAGCTGTTTTTCACAGTGGGACTTTTTGCATGATCACAACATCAGCCTGTTGGAGTGACAGATCTAAGGCTGTTTTTTCCAAACCATTCCCTGAAAAGGAGCAGAGCAGTGGAGTGAAATGGTGTGATTTAATAAATATCATGTGGGACTGTGAGAAAGGTTGTGAGCGGACTTGTCCTTTGTTTCTTCCAGAGCAGCAGCAGCGATCATGTCTCTCACAAACGGACACCACATCAGCAAAGAAACATGGGACTCGCACAACCAGATGATGCTGGAGCCCCTAGCCATCAGCGACTCGGAGGTTTGTATTTATGGGGATTTAGAAATGCAAAAGACCATATTATACATGTGCAGGAATAACGATTAATCAAATGGATATGTTCTATAACATCACATGTGTCTTTGAAGAGAGAAAATACAAAAAAGAACACTGAATATGAAAAGGAAAACAAACAAAAACGCCATAAAAGAGACTCAAATACCCCTGAAAATGAACAGTCAGAAAGAAGAGGCTAAAGTGTAGATCTCATGGTGTATGGGCTGTGGGGTTGGGCTGTTTGGTCTCCGCCTCGAGGACTCTGGGTTATAACTTGTGGAGACAAAAATTAATGGAAAATGTCTCAGAGCAAAATATTTGTGTCAAACACTTCTGTGGGAGTCGCTAAGGGTGGTTTTTGACGGTTATACTTTCAATTCGCTCATCATGCTTAAATCTCTCTCAAATCTGCTGTGTAAAGTGGTAAATTTCTCCTGATCCAAATGTTTTTGTGTTTTAGGTGTTCAGCATCATAAAGAAGGAGAAGCACCGGCAGACGTATGGTTTGGAGCTCATCGCCTCAGAGAACTTTGCCAGCAGAGCCGTTCTGGAGGCTCTGGGGTCCTGCATGAACAACAAATACTCTGAGGGATACCCGGGTCAGAGGTACGACAGGCAGGCAGTGTGTTTACATCATGTGATGTTGTGCTTTAGCTTGGAGTGTGTGATGTAATGTGTGTGTTCAGGTATTACGGCGGTACAGAGCATGTTGATGAGCTGGAGAGACTCTGTCAGAAAAGGGCTCTGGAGGTCTACGATCTGGACCCTGAGAAATGGGGCGTGAACGTTCAGCCATACTCAGGTATCTCGATGAAACTCCTTCTCATCATGTCTGCTCTGAAACCTCGTTCTTTTCTCTCAGTCTGAGTCGTCTCACCTGTGTTTCTCGCTGACAGGCTCACCTGCGAACTTTGCTGTTTACACGGCCATCGTGGAGCCTCATGGAAGGATCATGGGACTGGACTTACCTGACGGAGGTCACCTGACACACGGCTTCATGACAGAGAAGAAGAAAATTTCAGCGACTTCCATCTTCTTTGAGTCTATGCCCTATAAGGTACGGAGCAGGCAGCGTGAGAAACTTGACTTGAAGAGTCCGAGACAGTTTCTAAAAGACAAGAACCATAAGAACCTAAGTTTATTACATCATAAAAACATAACCTCAGTGTTTGTTAAAGAGAGAGGAGTAACGCCCCCTGCTGTCACTGTGGAGTAAGCTCAGCAGATGCTTATGATGATCAGACGTCACTGGATCCTTTTCTTCTCATTAAAGTGCCCCCCCCGTAAAACCATGATAAACAGTGAGAGGTTTTTTACTTAGCCTTTGAGTTTCTCTCTGAAACATTTTGAGTTTGTTGAAGCAGCTTTTCCATGAATCCCCCCCGAACTTGGAGGAACAAGATTAGACTTGTTAGTCCACGAATGTGCACATGACTCTGGCCTGTGGCTCCTCGTGACAGCTGACAGATAAGAGAAGAGAAGGAGCAGTCAAGACAGGCAGAGAGATGGAGACAGAGGAAGAGATGAAAAACTTCACTGGTGTCTCTCTGAGAGCCAAATTAACCTGTTGGAACAACTCCAGAGGGAAAGAGAGTGAGAGGAAAAGGAGGAACAGACTCCCACAGACACAGCAGCAAAGAATAATAAGAACAACAATAGTAAAATGAAATGTGGTGACAAAAAAATCATGTTTGTTAAACAGCACCTTGTCTGAGCTCTAGAGTGCCTGAGCTCTGCTTTGATGCTTCATCTCAAGAAGAGACAACTAAACTTCTGCTTTCAGGTCAATCCAGAAACCGGATACATCGACTACGACAGACTTCAAGAAAATGCTCGACTGTTTCACCCTAAGATCATCATCGCAGGTCCTCCATCACACACTCTCTCACACACACACATACTCTGTGAGAAATCTGCTGACTTACTGAGAGGTAAGGATGTTGGAGTGTTAATCCAGGGTCCTCTCCTCCACCTCCTCAGGAACAAGCTGTTACTCCAGAAACATCGACTACGCCCGCATGAAGCAGATAGCAAATGAGAATGGAGCATACTTGATGGGGGACATGGCTCATATCAGCGGCCTGGTGGCAGCTGGAGTCATCCCCTCCCCCTTTGAGCACTGTGACATCGTCTCCACGACAACACACAAGACACTGCGAGGCTGCCGTGCTGGACTCATCTTCTACAGGAAAGGTGTGAATTAAAGCACACACATTTGAACCTTTTCTCTTCCTGTGTTGGGTCTGTGATTTGAAAGTTTTTATCCTCCCTAGGTGTGAGGAGCGTAGATGCAAAGGGGAAAGAGACTCTCTATAACCTGGAGTCTCTGATCAACCAGGCCGTGTTTCCAGGGCTGCAAGGAGGGCCACACAACCACGCCATTGCAGGTAGACCTTTGCCATTACCTCGCCCTTTCACTCTGCTCTTTTTATATTTATACTCAAACATTCCTCTCTAAAGGAGCAGATTGGTCACTGAGATCACAGTTTGCTCACTGAGGTCATGTATGCCTCCCTCAGGTGTGGCTGTGGCTCTGAAACAAGCCATGACAGCAGAGTTTAAAGCCTATCAGACTCAGGTTCTGGCCAACTGTAAAGCTCTCTCCAGCGCTCTCGTCGACCACGACTACAAGATTGTCACAGGTGAGTCCCCTTGTGTCTGTCTTCAGGTTCAGCTTGTTGAGATGAGCCTGAAACTAGAAGTGAACCAAATGCTCTAACTTTATTCTGTCCTCAGTTAGATGTGAACAGAAATGTTGAGGGGAGTCGTCTTTACAAGAATATTCACAGATTGAGGATGGAGTCTAATGTTTGACGTATCAGATATTTGTTTCTGATTGGGTTTAAAGCCCTTCAATGGTTTCTTCATGAAATGTTTCTGTGCCGTGTTCCTGATGCAGACCTACCTCTGCATGTCTAACCTGAACTAACAGGATGTACATCTCTCCCTGTCTCTCTCTCTTCCCTGTGCAGGTGGCTCTGACAACCATCTGATCCTGCTTGACCTACGTAGCAAAGGAACTGACGGAGGACGAGCAGAGAAGGTTCTAGAGGCCTGTGCCATTGCCTGTAATAAGAACACCTGTCCAGGTAGTGTGTGTGTCATATCTTGAGTTCCATTCGAGTTCAGTCTTGATCTATTCCTGTGGCTCTCTCTCTTTCTCTGTCCATCAAATTCAAAAATATTTATTGGCTGAATAGGAATCATGGTTACCAAAGCATAATAATCAACTGTTTACAACATTGACATAAGTTGGTCAGTCTATGTGATTGAATGTTGTGAATGACAAAGTTCTATTTACATACAGATCATGTCAATAACTTCATGAGTAAATGATAGTAACGATGGGTATGCTTGTGAAATCTGAGAGCCCTGATTCATGTGTCTATATGGTCATGTCAGAGTATCACATTCAGTGTCTCTATTCAGTAAGTCACTGCATTCTCAGTAATTGATGGATTTTATTTCATTCCATCAGTTGTCAATTTAAGTGGCTCTGTTTTCTTTGTCAATAGATGCCAGGTGAATTTTGAAAGTCCCGAATTTTAAGGTGGCAGGTTTCTCTGATAGGCTTTGAAGTGAGAGGAATCAGGATCTTCTTGCATTAACTGAACCTGGAAATGAACTGATTGTTTGATCATGTGTGTAGAGAGAGGGGGTGGGGATTGGGGGTTAGGTTGTATTTTTACCACCAATTCCACATTTTTTAGAGTTGTAGAAATAACCCATTGTGCCAAATTGCTTTGAAAGCCAATTTTTAGATCTACATGCAAAAAATCATCCCTTTGTGTTTTTTGTGAACATGGTTTTGGATGACCATATGGAAAGTGTAGCTGTGGTCAGAGGTTTGATGGTTGGGTAAAAAGCCAATCTGAGTTCTGGACAGGATATGACGATCACTGAGATAAGTCATTAATCTGGAGTTCAGGGTGCTGCTGAAGTGTTTACTTAGGTTGCTTTTAACACAGATATCTCTCTCATCCTGTAGGCGATAAAAGCGCTCTGCGTCCCAGCGGACTGCGGTTTGGGTCTCCAGCTCTGACCTCCAGAGGGCTGGTAGAGGAGGATTTCAAGAAGGTGGCTGAGTTCATTCACCAAGGTGAGACCTTGCTCTCTGTTTGTGTTTGAATCTTTATTAAGCTTCAGTTTCCATTCAGAAACAAGACATGAAACCAGCCTGACTTCGCCCTGACTTAGAGTCAGTCTGACGCTCCTCCTCCTCTCCCCATGCAGCCATTGTCCTGACCTTGGAGGTGCAGAGAAGTCTTGATCCAAAGGCCCCTCTGAAGGAGTTCATCCAGGCTCTGGCTCACGGAGAGAAGTTCAAGCAGCGGGTCTCAGAGATCCGGGCTGAGGTCGAGGCTTTCGCCGGTCAGTTCCCCATGCCGGGTCTCCCTGAGCTGTAAGCCAAGCTGCTGGACTGATGATCGCACCACAAAGGACTGTTGAGCAGTGTGCTGTTCCGTGTGCATATTTCTTCTGACTGTACAAGTGCTGAACATGTCACTGTTGAAAACCAGACTCCTGGTTTGACCTGTTAAAGGACGATTTTTTTCTCTGACATGTTTCTGCAGCGATGCTTCACTGGCTGCTGTTTGAGTTTACTCTTAAGCTTTGCTCTCTGATTTTATGATCACACATGAGCTTTAATCTGTTTCTACGGCATTGCAAAGCTCATTGTACAAAAGACACCCAACAGTTTCATATATGTAAAGAAAAATAAAAACGCTTAAATCTCTGAACCACAGATGATCTGCAACCAAACCTGATGACCCTGAGTGAGAGGAGCCTCAGTGAGTCTGTACCTGATGATTGTTGCTTCAAGTGTCACCAAAGTTCAAACTGAAACACATCTGAAGCTTCAGGAGTTTCTGTTTTATCTCTGTTTACTGAAGATGAAAAATCTGCCTGTAAATGAATGAATGCTGTGAATTCTTCTTCTGAGCGCTGGCAATAAAGAAACTGCTCTCACAAACAGCACGTCTCATCCATAATTACATTGTAATTAATTAATTTGTTATGATAAGACTGACCACAGATGGAGGCTAAAATTTAACATGTCCCTCTTTTTTCACAACATAATGAAGGAAATACCTTAATATTACCCAAAATGTCTGGGTTTGCTCTGACTGCTTGTGCTGCACTCACAGACAGAAAATGCTGGAGTGAAAATGCACATTTACAGACGAACCGCACATATATGGTCATACCCCTTTTCTAATAATGATCGAGACTGGTGTTGTGGATTTTTTTTTTTTTTTGGCCCATAATGATATGAAAAGTAAACATTTCGGAATCAAATGTCCAAATTTGAGGGGAAAGTTAGGATTTGAGTCAAAAAGTCAAAAGGTCTAGATTTGGTGCTCCAAAGTCAAGTGATGAAATAAAAAGTCCAAATTTGATTTAAAGTCTGGCTTTGGAAATAAAATCTCAAATTTTGAAATAACTGAAAATTCTGAGCTAAGAAGTCATAGCAATTGGATGAGTCAAAATTTGGACATCAAATGTTGAAATTTAGAGAAAATTTATTAGAAACAGTTTAAATTTTTGACATTTTGTCTCAAAATGTCGACCATCTCGACTCTATTTAGGGGGGGGTCCTCAGTAAAGCCAGTTTTTCTTTTCATATTTCTAACAGGTAGAAATGACTTTTGTTCTTTGTTTATATTTACACATAGACTGCATATAGAAATGTGATGTTTTTGTTTGAGTTGGTACCGAATTGTTTCTGGGGTCGTTGATTAGGGAACCTTTAGTTTAAAAAATTCAAAACTTCTATTATTGTTGAATTTAGGTTTTAGACAATCTACAAAACTTCAAACAAACAACAATACAGCTCTTTTTTCCCTTTGCTTTATTAAAGGAAAACGAGTGTGAGTTCGTCGCTCGACGGTCGTTTAATCTCGTCTTGTGACGTGGGGTCAGAGGCCAGTGTGCGCGCGCCCTGCTCTGTGTGGTTAGCTACCGTTAGCAGGGGAAGTAACGAGCAGGTGAGGAGACAGGTGTTTCAGACCAGCCAAAGAATCAGTTCTTTCTCCAAACCAACCTGTTACTCTCCGAGAACAGGAGTTTCTGTCTTCTCATTGGGTCGCTGGTTGTTGTTGTTAGCTCGCTGGTTAGCCTAGCCTAGCTCGCCTCGTTAGCCACTTCTGGCTACTTGGTCCTTACCTGTTCTTCACCTGAGCTCAGAGAACAAACACAAACATGCAGGAGTTACTGGCCAACGTGGATCATATCAAGTTTGATCTGGAGATCTCTGTGGAGCAGCAGCTCGGAGCTCAGCCTCTGCCTTTCCCCGGGATGGACAGTAAGTGCTGTGGAGCTAGCTGCTAACTCTTAGCCTCTGTGATGCTAACTCTGCTGGTGTGATCAGACTCTTAACTGTGAAATAATGAAGATGATAAATGTGAGCTCAGTGGATCCACTTTGTTTGCTGATGCTGTGTTTGTCTCTGCAGAGTCCGGCTCTGCTGTGTGTGAGTTCTTCATGAGAGCAGCCTGTGTGAAAGGTAAAAAGATCATCTGAGCAGAACTCCATGACAGCTTTCATCTCCTGGATACTATTCTCTGTCTTCAGCTGGTTTCTACAAACGATAACTTCAGGAGTCTCAGTGAAGTTTCCTGCCTGCTGGTTCAGTATCTGATCCTCTCAGGGAAAGCCGAGTTTCTGAACATGAGGATGAAGAGCTGTTTTCAGTTTACAGTCTTCAGGATGAGGAAGACCAAAACAGTAGAAATCAGGATAGTGCTTGGTTAGGTTTAATTTAGCACTCAGTTATGTTGAATGAGAAAATTGACACAATCCCAACCAGCTGCTGTCTGTCTTGTGGGCATACAGTTGGGAGATAAAGCTTAGGTGCCCAAAGGGGAGAAAAATTATCTGTTTTGAATTGTTTCTCTGGGTGTGAGTGGGTCAGGTTAGAGTGGTGATTCTTTGTCTGTGGATCTCACTTCTCTCTCCTTTCTCAGGTGGCATGTGTCCTTTCCGTCACATCAGTGGAGAGAAGACAGTCGTATGTAAGCACTGGCTCCGAGGACTGTGTAAAAAAGGAGACCAGTGCGAGTTCCTCCATGAATACGACATGACCAAGATGCCGGAGTGCTACTTCTACTCTAAGTTCGGTTCGTAACCCCAAAACAGAGCTTGTGACTTATGACTCCTCTTCATTGTAGAGAGTGTGTACAGTTATTTTTGTTCTTTTAATAAATGCATGTGTGTGTGCATGTCATCCTCACAGGTGAGTGCAGCAACAAGGAATGTCCATTTCTGCACATTGATCCAGAGTCCAAGATCAAAGACTGTCCCTGGTATGACCGAGGCTTCTGTAAACATGGTGGGTCCACTCAGTACACACACACAAACACACTCTCAATGTGAGGCCTAAGGATTTAAAGCTGCTGACAGCATCATGAATCTGCAGTCTCCCTCTGCTGGTTAGTCACCATAAACGCACTGTCCTTGTGATTTATGTGATCAGATCTTTATTCCACTTTCTGTTTGTCTCAGGTCCCGACTGCAGACACAGACACACACGACGAGTGATCTGTGTAAATTACCTAGTGGGCTTTTGTCCCGAAGGGAAGTCCTGTAAATTTATGCAGTAAGTTTCTTTGATTTGAATTTTTCTTGATGGAAACAGTTTTAGTTCGTGAAACCTGGTTTAGGCTTTTTATTGTGTTTGTGTTCGGTCCTCTCTGTGCAAATGACTATTTGAATGATGATCCATCCTGAAATATTCCTGATCCTGGGGAGTAAAGCGGTGATCAGGTTCACAGCAGACTCCTCGTCTTGTTTAGATATGCATTAATCTCTGAGCTCTTCCTCCTCAGCCCTCGTTTTGAGTTACCGATGGGAGCTTCTGAACAGCCTCCTTTACCCCAACAGACCATGAACCAGACAAAGGTGAGAGGACAAGTGCACATACGTACACACAAACTCAGTGTTTGTTCATGCTGTACACTGTCAGCTTTAACTGAATCTTTTAAATGTTCCTGCTGCAGCCTGTGCCCACCATCGGTCGCTCCTCGCTCTCTCTGATCCAGCTCACCAACTCCAGTCCGGGCCAACGACTGCAGAACCAGATGCCCATGGGAGGTGGTCTGCCAAACAACATGATGGGCAACAGGGGGCCTCGGCCTCTTGACCAGGTCACCTGCTACAAGGTGAGGACAACAGTCTGGTTATGTTTTTAGACTTGCTGTTTTACCACAGAGTCAACAGGCAGAAGTCACACGATGCTGTCTCTCTCTCCCTGCAGTGTGGTGAGAAAGGTCACTATGCCAACAAGTGCACTAAAGGTCACCTGGCCTTCCTAAGTGGACAGTAACATCAGCCTGGAGCTCACAGCTGTGAAGCCGCTCATCCTCCCTGATGTGAGCCAAGGAGACGACAGGAAGCTCCTTTGCGTCACAGTTGGAATGAAAGACTTTGATTGCTTCTCGTTTTGAGTTCAAGGGAAATTAAACTGAACGTGGGCAGGAGGAAGATCCCAGCCCTGAAACGTGATGGACTCTCTCAGGATATTCCTCTTTATTCTGCTTATACGTCACAGCAGTACAGTGTCGTTCAGACAGTGTACGGGAAAATACAGATGTGATTCATAGCAGTAGAATGTAAATAAAGCTGTTTGTATTCAAGCTGATGTTTTTTATCAGAGCTTAAACTCTTCCTGCAGTAGTTTGAGCTCTTTCTTTATCACAGCCTTCTGACACCCTGCTCTGTCTCACAGCAGTCAGGGTTTTGACTCCTGAGATGATGGAGTGTTTCTGATAAAGCTTCAACACCAGAGCTCTGCAAGAAATTTTATTATCATTACTCAGCTCGACAAAGAGTTTGTGGTTCCAATTCTCTTCACTCATTGATTTATTTAAGGGATGATAGAATAATCAGTTTCATTAAATTTCCATTTTTTTCTTCAGCTGAGGAAAAAAAGTGTTTTCTGGAGATTACATTAAGTTATGAGCCTGTGATCCTAAACTCAGCACAGATGTATTTTAGTGAACAAGTGTCAGTCTACTGAGCCACAATTTCTGAAATCCAAACAAACTCAAGACATTCAAACACACAAACCAACATTAAATCCTCAGATTGTTTATTGGTCACAACATTTGTACACAAAGGGCTTTGGGGCAGAAAGCACCGGGGGAAACAGACTTATTCGACCCCTGAAGGTTTGGCGGCTGCAGACGGGGTTTAATGGTACTTCCTCCAGCGGTCGTGTTCTGCAGGACAGAAAAAAAAAGACATTAAAGACTCTACACAGTAAGCAGATAACATATTTAAACAACAGAGCGTTTGATTTCTTACTGATGTGGTCGTACTCCCACAGGTAGCTGAGGGCCACGTAGCCAACCAGCAGCATCGCCACACCTCCAATACCTCCCTTCTTTACATTAATGTACTTGTTGTAGTATCTCTCTTGACCTGCAGGAAACAGTAAGAGAAAACGTAAGACTTTTAAATCACAGCTGGAAACAAGACCAGTCCACATGAAAGACCAGCAGATAGATTATGAAGATCCAGATCGATTCAGAGGACTTGTCAAATTGGTATTGAACTGGGCTGGGAAATATTGTGATCCATCAATTAATCAATATGTCTACCCATCCATATATTACTGTTGCAGTAAAAACCACCAGCTCACAGAGTCAGTAAATCTCTTTGGCTCCTTCTTTGACCCCTGCAGGTTTCTACAGCTCACATTCTCCTTTCATTAACTGAACTGAACCTCACAGACAGCAGGTCTGTTCAATTATGATGAACACACTGCATGCCTAAATGAGCAGAGGACAGACCATCTGAGTAAGAAACTTTAGAAACTCTTTACAGAGAGTGAGACTTGATCAAAGGAACACACTGAACTTCAGCCCCCTCTCAGTTCAGGGTCCTCACACAGACGTGATTGTTAAAGGATTCAGGGGCTTCAGGCGTCCTCACCTCTGCGGACAGCTGAGATGATGCCATTGGGAGTGAAGTCTCGGGATCCGAGCCAGCTTCCCAGCTCACCCAGCTTCACGTCCATCAGACGCTTCTCAGCCACAGCAACTGGAGGAAGGAGAGAATAGTTAGACCACACAATTCATCAGAGAGAAAGAAAACTGCAGCTCTGAGCAAACCTGAGAGAAAACTCCTCTGTTGTTTCCTCTTTCTTTACCACGGACCTATCTATTTTCTTTCTAATGTATCTTATTAAAAGCTATAGTTCGCAGTATTTATGATTCTGATTTATCAGCAGCAGCAACATGACTGACAGACTGACGGATAAAGTTTTTTTCAGGGTTAAGTTAATTCTTGTATCAGTCTAAAACTCCAGCCTAAATTCTAACCCTTCACCTCTTATGTTTTGAATATATTCGAACTAAACCCACAGTAGACTGCAGTCCGCTTTCCAAACCATCTTTGTTTGATTCAATAATAATTTCAGTCTTTATGATGAATTAATCTGAGGTCTGCAGGGAGCTGACGGCGAGAAGAACAGTTTCCATTTTGAGACGCAGTCTTCGCATAAACCTAAAATATGTGCAGATAATCGTGAAAATGTGAGTTTAGTTGTCGGTTTCAGTCTCAGGTCGAGCAGCTGAGTGATTTCACTCCCGCAATGACACTCCGAGTCCTTGACGGGACTCGGAGGCTTCGTGTCGGCCTCGGCTCACTTTGAACCTTCAGCTGAGTTTTTAGGAGCCGGAGCGACGAGGAGCATCACACAGAGTCTAACACAGCGACACAAACCACCAAATAAACTCAGACTTTACAGGATAAACCGATAAATACTGAAGGACACGATGTATTACCTGGTCTGTCCGCCATCTTCACTGGTGCAGAGGGCTTGTTGCAGGGAATTATGGGTATAAGAGGGGCGGTGCATCATGGGAGAAGATGTAGTTTTTGACCGAACCACTAGAGAGCAGCAGACCTACTGAAAAGCAAACTGACAGGATTTAAAAGTGCTTTCTCATGGAATAATAACATGTAGCTGTGTGTGTTTAAACCCCCTCAGACATTATTTAACATTTAAACTCAGTTCAGTACATTTAGATAAAACTACAGCAGCCCTGTACTTCCAGTCTTGCTTAAAGCATTTGAAAACAATAGCGTCTTGCAAGAAAATAGTTTTGGTAGAAGTTTGAGTCACCTTTTAATAACTTTCTTGAATAAAACTCTTAAATGACCTAATATTTAGTGTACTTAATGCTCAAAAATAATTTCCCAATAAAAATGTACTTAGCCCTTGAACTACCCACCAGGAAAAAAACAGAATGTACACCTTTTTTTGTGTACATTCTGTTGCAATTGGTGAGTAATTACTACAATATTTTTTCTTTTTTTAAACAAACCTTTTAGTTTTTATAATATAGATCTCTACCGAAGTTTTACTTATGAAATGTCATACAAATGCCACAAATAGTAGTGTGTGTGTGTGTGTGTGTGTGTAGTGTTTTTGGCCTTGCTCCAGCTGCAGCCTCTTTCCTTTATTATACTCTCTGCTTCACTCTGATTACTTTAATTGGGCATCAGACTGATGCACACTCATCCCCCTATTCCTCTCTCACCACACACACCCATACACACACACACACACACACACACACACACACACACACACACACACACACACACACACACACACACTTGCTATATAAATGTTTTATTAGGGCTGGGTCTTTTAGTGCGTCATTTTCGGTCAACCACTTACATAAAAATTGTGTTTTAAAAAATTAGGGCATTTTTAAGTAGTTTATAGTTGCACTCCAGACAATATGGAATGTTTCTCACTCATACATACCAGTTAAAGGGATGCACAAGGTGACACCTGGGGCAGCGCCCAAGTAACGCCAGACTGCCAACAAAATTTTGATCGGACAGTGTTTCCAATCAGTGGCTGGGTTGATGGGAAACTACAGTTAAAATAATTGAATAGAAGTGTGTTTAAGAGCATTTTTGGCACCAGTACTCATCAATACATTCGTGACGAGCTCCATAGTTAAGTTTCGGTTTCACATCTCTATGTGCTCCTCTCACTCACCCCACTCATGCGCACTCTGCCTGTGAGTGTTGTTGTAAACATCAAACAGAAGAGCTCTGTTTGATGTTTTTCCACAGCAGCTGACTAAAATACTGAAGCTTCAGATTCTGCAGAAAACAAATAAGGTGCGGTGGAAACACCACAGATATCTATAAAAATCTAAAACCACCCCACAAAGAGAACTCAGAGCTGGTGTGTGCAGGTGTCCGCTCCTACTCTGACAGGTGAACTTATTGTACACGCAGAGACATGTCCTCAGGGTGACGGAGCCCCTCAGCCTGCAGACGAACAGCAGCTCAGGTTGCTGCATTTAGATCAGATTTTGTCTGTAACACTTGAACTAACCTGATCAACCATCAGCTCCAACCTGATACAGAGACAAACCACCAGCAGACTGCACCCAGAGGACCACATCCACCTCCTTTTTTATCGGATTTACTGCTCTGATGCTGGGCTACCTCAGGCCTCACTGTACACAGTCTACACACATATACACACAGTCTACACAAACACCAAACAAACTCCAAACACACACACAGACACGAAGGGATGGGCATTTATTCCACTTCGAGAGGCAGCTGCCCTGGAGGTCTGTCAGAGAGAGAGAGAGAGAAAGAGGGGGGAGGAAGTGGAGGCTCGAAAGACGAGGAGCAGGGATGAACGAGGACGGACAGAAATGAAGGTGATGAAAGTACAAAAAGAAACTGACTGCAGCAAGAGGAAGATGGAGGAGGAAGAGGAAGCTGTGTCTCTGCTCTAATACACACAGTCTTCAAACATCCATCCTCCCACTCTCTGCTCCGTCCTTCATGTCCCACTTCTCCCCTTTTGGCTCAGGTCACTCTTTTCAATTTTTCGCTATTTACTCTTTCATCTACAGCTTTCACTTCCTCTTCTTGTCCTTGTTGGTTTCTCTCCCTCACATCTCTAACTGTCTTCCTTTCTCACACATTGATTTCTCTCCACTGCCTCTTTCTCTCCTGTGACCCTCATCTCTACATTTTCCTCTCCTCTCCTCCTTCTTTAGTGCTTACATGGAGACAGAGCAGCAACAAATCACACAAACACTCAGTCAGGACAGAGAGAGGAGGAAGGAAGGAGAGAGGTGGGTATAGAAATGAAGAATGTCAGCAGAGAGCTGCTAAAAGGAGCTGAGTGACCTGATGAGGCTCTAAGTGGGACTTTGTGTGTGTGTGTGTGTAGAGCATTACTACATGTATGGAAAGCCTCCAGGGACAGTTAAAGTCCTCTCAGTGATATTGGCTTCAGACGTTGAATCCCAGAGTCAGTGTGCAGATATTTTACATTTTTTCAGTCGCTTCGGTGCATTTCCCTGATCAGCATTAAAGTTCTCATTACTATTAGTTCAACTCCTACAACATTTAGTGATTTGTGCACATTATAGCTGCAACTTCTCATTCCTCCAGACAAATCACAAATGCTTTTGGACATGCATCAATTATTTTCACACAATTTTCTGCTGTTTTATAACATTACCATTGGCTTCTGTTATGTCAGAAAACATGAACTATATTTATGGATGCTGAATAGTCATTCCCTACAAACCAATACTCCTTATTCTATTTCTTGGGTCATTACATATCAAAATGTTGAACTAGTTGTCAAAACTTGTCCGGCAAATTTTATCCTTTTTTTTTTTACAATTTTTCCTGAAAATGTTTCCCAAAATGAACAAATTCTCTCAGGTGAACCACAGTTTTCACAGATAAGGAGGGATGAGTGATAAGTCACTTAGAAATTAATCCCATAAACCCTCACTTGACCAGCATATGAACGGAGCAGGACAAAGAGCGTACCATTTCTATAAGTCTGTGACACAGTTATAGAAGGTCAGTGTGGTGGAAGAGGGATGAGGATGAAGAGAGGAAGCGGACGATTTCACATACATGAATTCTTGCTTTTGAGTTATGAACTATCCATTTTGAACAGGTGACATGCTTTTGCAGGTTACCAGCTATGTTTTGCGGTTTGTAGTGATTGTTTTTTGAAATACACCAACTGTTTTGCAAATGTTAATAGATGTGTGAGCGATGCACCAAAGTGACCTAATGGTTAAGGTGATAGATTGATCAACACAGAGTGAAGAAGGGTTAGAAAGCAAAATGGAATTCTTTGAAAAAATTTGAAAAGATTAAGTGATTCCTCCATGGAATATTAATTATTTATACTTTTATAAAAGGTGATAAAGTCTGAAGTAAAGCAAAGTCCAGTTTGAGAGAAACTCAGGAGCAACACATAAAAAATAATGAAAAAAAAAAAATCACTCTATCAGAGGATTTCATTTCTCCCAGGAACTTATGCTTTTCTGACACCCATCTCTCTCTTTCTCTCTCTCCCTCTCTCTCTTTAGTTCCATCTGTCTCCATCCCTCCGTCCCTCTGCCTCTGTGTTTACACCTGTCTCCTTCCTTTCATCTCTCTTCCTGTTCCCCTGCCTCACACATCTTCACCTCATCCTTCAAGTCCTTCTTCAATTCCTCATGTCCTTCTCCCTCTTTCATGTCGTCTTCTGATCTCGTGGCATGATGAAGAAACCCTCCTCTCCTCTTCTTTGTCTTATTTCAGTTTGTCCGTCTCATTTCCTCCCTCTGTGAGTGGGAGCGTTGAGGTGTATTTTCTGTATGCAGTCATGTCTCTGTGTCTCTGCTATCATTGATTGAAGCTGAGGCTAAATTTAGACCCTGAGGTTCAGCATCTTCAGCAGGATGGATGAGCAGCTGCAGGAGGAGGAGTGAGAGGAGGAGAGGGAGAAGGAGGAGGAGCAGGAGCAGGAGAATCACACTGAGAATGAAAGAGCTCTTCAGTCCTGCAGGGTGTTGGTTTTTTTCAGGTGAATAAGGTGTAACATGGTCTGGCCTTTTATATATCTAGAACGCATGTGCAAACACACACACACAGACACTAATTTCTGTCAACACATCATAAAGCTGCAAACAGCATAGATAGATAGATAGATAGATAGATAGATAGATAGATAGATAGATAGAAAGGTAGATAGAAAGGTCGATAGATAGAAAGAAAGAAAGAAAGAAAGAAAGAAAGAAAGAAAGAAAGAAAGAACTTCCTTTAACAGGCAGAAACCTTGGACAGAACAAGACTCATGTTAGACAGACATCTGCCTCGTCTGTGTTTGGGTTAGAGAGAGAAGAGAAAGAGACAAACACAGACATAAAAATACAGACAGTGTTGTACAGATATATGGGATGCAAACATAGAGAGGACACATTACTGTCTCTCCACCTTCAAACAGATCTGATACAAACAGGATGTTTGAAACTGACCCAGAATCAGACAGAGATCCCTCTCTGGATCCACTCCCCCCTCCAGAGGTCAGACCCAGGATCCTATTGGATGTTCTGCAGCTTCTGTCAGGGCTGATGTTTGATCCCGTCTGTGATGTTGATCCAAAGGTTATCTCTGTGTGCTTCAAACACTGAACAGCTCTGCAAAATCACCCTTTAATTCATTCACCCAGCACTCCAGAGTTGCTGCCAGGATCACACCATTAGCATTTGGAGCATTAGCATTTTCAGCTTAACTGGTCAGACTGTCAATCACAGAGAGACTGGAGCCAAAACCATCTCTGCTCCCACCAAACCTGTCAGACCATACACCACTCATGGATCACACACTGGTAATACTACCAGTTCAAACTTCAGCCATAAATAACACTCACACACACAGATACAATTATTTGAATGTGCGTTATGGCAGCACATGTTGCTTAAGATGTCACAATGAGAAGATGGATTTTCTAAACCAACTAAAAACTCTCTGTTCACTCTGTTCCTGAGGTCAGGACACATAAATCTGAAATACTACCTGTCAAGTTGACAGTTGAGCATGCAGAAAAACACAGTTTGACTTCTTACACTGTGCTCTCAGACAGAAAATGCTGAAGAAGAAATGTACTTTTATGGACGAACTGTAGGTACACAGTCATACCCCTCTTTTCCTTGTAGTCGTGACAGGTGGGAGGCACCGTAGACTGTCTGCAAAGCTGGCACCTCTCAGTCAGCTGAAAATCCAAATATCTCAAAATCTAAATTAAACTTCAACTAAGAGTTTGACTCACTGTTTATATTTCTTAATCAGAGAAATATATATTTTTCTTATCATTTAAGCATGTGGTGTGGCATTATTTGTAAGCCCATTTCTGCCAGTTGAGCAAAATAAAAATTAAAACTGCTTTATTAAGAATTTTTGGGCCTATTTTAAGTCAAAATTTTGAGACATAACTCCAAATTGTAAGAAAAGTCTAAATTTGAGATAAAAAGTCAAGACTTTGAGATTAAAAAGAGTCCATTTTTAAGATTATGAATTCAAAGTTATGGGGGGAAATAAATCTGATCTTTGACATAATAAAGTCAAAATTTTTTGGATGGAAAGTTGAACCTTGAGCTGAAGAGGCTAAATTAGGGGAAAGAAAGTCAAAATTTTGAGAAAAAGTCAGATTATGAGCCAAAAAGTTAAAATTATGACATAAGATGACAAAATCGTTCATTAAAAAGTCAAAAATTTGAGATAAGCTTCAGTTCTGAGGGAAAAAAAGTTGAAATTTTGACTTTTTTTAATCTCACTAATTTGACTTTTTATCTCATAATTTCAACTTGATATAAGCAAAATGGTCAACAAAGCCTGTTTTTCGTTTTCATAATTTTAACTGGCAGAAATAGGTGTCTAATACATTATTCATATTTATAGTATAGAAAATTGTTATTTCAAACAGAAAAGGAGTTTTTTAAGTTAATGCATGAGCTACGTAGCGACTTTGTCGTCTTTGAATATATTTTGCAGTATTTCCAAGATGCTGGGATTATCTTTCTTTTTTTTAAGAACATGGTCGCCCTACTCTTGCGGATTATTTTTCCTTTCTGTTCAGTTTTTCGTTTAATCTCAGATCAGGATCTGAAACAGTCTCAGCTGGATTTCTTTCACATAAGCTCTGGTTTCTCAAAACCATATTTTTTAAAAAGCTGAGGCACCCTCCTCTCTCTCTCTCTTTCTCTCTCTCCTCCTCCTCCTCCCCCCGCTCTCTCTCCTCCTCCATCCTTCCACGCTTCCTCCCCTTCGCCGCCGCCGCCGCCGCTGCTGTTGCGCTCGGAGCGGAGGACGGTCCCGGGGCATCCTTTCTACCTGATGGAGACGGAGCTGCTAAGGGACACCAAAACCAGAACAGCAGAGACCAGGAGCTGAGCTCTGTGCTGCGGGACGGACCCACTCTCTGTGTGGTGTTACCCGGAGGAAAAAGCCGAAGACGCGGACACGGAGCGGAGCAGGGAGCGCGGAGCGCAGGGAGGTAGGGGCCGATCTAACCTGTTGTTGTGTGTTGAAGGCAGGACGCGCGCAGGAGAGCAGACACGAACAAAAACATGGATGTTACAGAGGAAACTGAAGCTCTGGGGAAACACTGAGCTCGTTTTTGTTTGGTGAAAAGAAACGGATCAGCTGAGAGAGCGGCACCGAGCGTCTCTATGCGTCTTATGCGTCTGCGCTGCTTTTTTATTCATCAATTATGGTTTTTATTCCACACACACACACACACACACACACACACACACACACACACACACACACACACACACACACACACACTGTGGTGACACGTGAGCTTCATTGATCTATGCCTTTATTAACAGATGGATGTCCGCAGCAGTTTGCCTCTCTGTGCGGGTTTTCTCTGGGTTTCCTCTTCATTAATAAACGAGCTGGAGGCTGCAGCCTGGTCTCAGACCCAAAATCAATTACGGTTGCGCTGGAGCCTTTCAACTTAAAGGAGCTGGGCTGAGAGCGCCCCCTGCAGTAGACACACAGGGCACAACTTGAGTCCATGATTTCAGCTCCTCATCCTTCAGCTCCCCTTAGAGCTGCTGCTGCTGCGTTTGTTAGATCAGGTGTTTGTCTGCTCAGCCCTCAGCGTGAGCTCTGTGCAGGTGGACTCGTCAGCAGGGCTCAGTCTGTTTACACGAACAGTGTGTTTGTACTGAAAGAGCTCACCATGAATGTGAGCAGGACATGAGCCTGAAGCAGCTGCTATAAGGAGACAGATGTGTTTATACTGACACAGAGGGCGGTGTTTGGTTTACACCTTTCATCATTTATCATTCATAAGCTGTTCACCTTTCATCACATCCAACAGTGGTGATGCTGTATATTTGCTCTATCAGTCTGAAGTATAATTCCAGGTCCAGCAAAGGTTGGACCCTTTTAAAAAACAATATTATTCAGTGGTTTAGATTGTCTTTGCTGGTTCTGGATCAGGTTTAGATCTGGTTTCCTCTTTGCACATTGTAGATTTTTTGCACATTTGTTATTCTTGCATATTATTGTTTTTCCAATATGGAAAAAGATGACTGAAGTTGTCTCGGATAACACTTCATGATAGGTTGGACAATCACCTTAGCCCCTCCCAGCTGTTGAGTAAAGCTACAGCCTTCAAGTAGTACCGTGAATGTCTCTGTGAATTATAACCTAACAGTTACACCATGAGGGAGGAGGGAGCACAAATGATATGATGCCCTGTGAAAGCAGAATCTGAGCTCCATTGTTTACAACCTGAAGAGTTTAGTTGAGTTGAAATTAATTAGTTATTTCAAACAACTACCCGAAGAAGTTCAGTCAACTAACAAGTTTAGATCAGCCAATTTAAGATAAAAGTTGACACAAGACATCTCATTTAATCAAGATGACTTTGGGTTTGCAGTGATGAACTGTGCTCAGAGACGTGCAGTGAGCCCCACTACAGAGTCATGTCTCTTTTTTCATGCAGTACTGCCCAAAGCTTGATGACCTCATCCATCCAGTCTTGGTCCTGGTCTCTGATCTCGATGAAGAAAACATTAAAGATAATCAGTTAAGTTTATCTGACGTGGAACAAACGACTCCCACGTTGATATTTCTATCAGCATCTGTATGGATGAGTTCTTTCTCTGTCTTTCACTCAATATAACAGTTTCTGTTCTTTAAATGAGGAGCTGCTGTTTCTCTCACCTTGTCAGCATCCTTTGTCACTTTCCCACATTTAATATGCCTCTCACACACCCTCTCACAGCTCAGCTATCTACATTTCTTTAGGCCATCTAACCTTGTCTCCTGTCACTGTCAGAGAAGCAATGACAGCTTTTTATTCTCTCTCCCTCCCTCTCTCCTGCTCTCTCTCATTTTAATTTGTCTGTCTGTCTGTTCTTCCCTGCAGATTCTCTGTCCTCTCCTCTGAGGCGTGACGCAGTGATTGTGTTTAACATGCACAATCCCATAGGTGTGTAATTTAGATTGTACAGAAGAGTGTTTGTGTTTGTTTGTGTGTGTGGTGTGTAAGTATTTGTTTGTCGTCTGTGTGTGTGCGTGAGAGAGAGTGTTTGTTTTCCTGTGCGTGTGTGCTAGTGCTTGTTTGTTTGTTTGTGTTTGTGGTGTGTAAGTGTGTGTACTGGAGGACCAGAGATGGGCTCAGTGGGAGCAGAGCGCCGCAGGCCAACCCTGGTCCAGACACCAGAGGAGAAGAGCACATGGAGAGATGGAGGACGGGCAGGATGGAGGGATGCAGGAAGAGAGAGCTGGAGGGAGGGGAGAGAGAGCAGCATGGTGCAGAGTTACAGCTTCGACTCGTACCAGCTGGAGGAGGAGGAGATCAGTAAAGACGCCCCAGAGAGAGGAGTGCTGGCTCTGTCTGAGACCGGTGAGACAGTTTCTACCTTCACTGCTTCTGTGTGTGTGTGTGTGTGTGTGTTTTATAAAAAGAAACACAGGGAACAAGGATTAAAAAAAGGGAGTATCTCATGAGTATAAAACGTCACAGTTTTCTGTCCAAACACGAAAACTAAAGTTTGTGAGCAATAGCTGTCATAAAAAAACAGTAAAGTTAAATTTCTAGACTTAGTTTTATAGATGTGTGTGTGTGTGTGTGTGTGTGTGTGTGTGTGTGTGTGTGTGTGTGTGCGTGTACATAGTATATGCTTACAGATATATTTTACAAGCACAGCCTACCTGCTGTATGTAACAGTCTGCACTCTGTTACTGATGAAAGTTTGTAACTTTTGACCCCTCACTCACACAGAAATATTGTTGTTTGTGTCCTAGGGGGTAGGGATCATAAATAAATGGAAATATTTAATAATTAGTTTGTAACTTCTTCCATGGTGACCTCAAACAATTTCCCTGTTAGCAGCTTGCTGCTAACAACAATGCTAACACTAGCTGTTCAGGTTAAAGATGCTCATAATTTTCCTCTTAATTTACAGTTTGTTCCAAATTCAAAGCTCTGAAAGCTAAATTAAATGTCTAACCCCTAAAAACCCAAATGGTCCTCATGACAAGGAGCCTTCAAACTCCTCTGTCTGTCTCACAGGGAACAGCAGCTTCATCAGATTCTTTTAATGAGCTCTGAGTATCTGCAGCCATGATTGTTCCTGCAGAGTCACTTCTCACATTCACCTCTCTGTCCTCTCAACAAATCTGCAGCTCTGCCTCACTTCCTCTTGGCTCATCGGTTTTTATTTGTGTTCTGTCTGATTCCTGTTTGTTTCTTGTTTATTTTTGTTTTTTCCTGTTTCTTTTTTTGTTTCCTGTTCGTTTCCTATTTTTTCCTGCTTGTGTTCTGTTTGTGTCCTGTTTGTTTTCTTGTTGTTTCTGTTTTTTTGTCTCCTATTTGTTTCTTTGTTTCCTCTGTTTTGCTGAAAGTGAAGAATTTGTCTTACAGCAGGCTCAGAGGATTGGAAAGGATTATAAAGAGCTGTAAATAGAAACTGCCTATTTTACACTTGAGTTAAACAAACAAAAAAAAAATCATGAATCAGCTGAGAAGAACTAAAGTCAAGATTGCAGCAGATACTTTTTGACCATCAAGGCACAGATCAGCATTTCAGTTCATCACAACAAGAGGAGACGAGGGGTCTGAAAAGAGAGAGAGAGAGAGAAAGAGAGGGAGTAAGAGGCTGCTTCATCATCAGCATCGTCATCATCATCATCCTCAGCCTAGATCCCCTGCAGATTTCGGGGTCTTCATACCTGACCAAACCCTGACTTTCTTCTTCCTGCTCAGACTTCGAGGAGCCGATCCCCGATGACCGGTATCATGGGATCTACTTTGCCATGCTGCTAGCTGGAGTAGGCTTCCTGCTTCCCTACAACAGCTTCATCACTGATGTAGACTACCTGCATCACAAGTTTGAAGGTTAGTGACATTCGGATACAAGAGCACACTTCTGAGCAGCGTTGGTAGAAACAGTCGGCTTCGACTCACACCGCCAGCACATTATTGCCTTTATTCAACTGTAAGAGCAGAGAAACACACCTCTACCTGCTGGACAAAAATGAAAACAGTTTTAGAGTCCATGCCCCTTCCAAACACACCTTTACTTTTGTATTAAAGCCTCAGAGCTCTTCAGGTGGGTTCAGTCCTCACAAGAAACAGATCTATTGACATGACTGAGGCATTTAGAGGGGGATCCACATGTTTTAGCTTAACTTTTGGAAGCTGTGTTTTTGGCCATCTTAAAGCAGACCAACTTCATCCTGAAACCAGCTGAAGTCAGAAATCCTCTGATACATGAATGAATATGCATACTCTATCTCTGGAAACTGTCTCCACCCTCACATTAATTCCGTGACGACCGGAGTTTTACAGACATTGACAGACAGGAAGTTAAGGCTCCTTTCTGTGGAAATAATTTACAAATTGTTAAAAACTGTATCTAATTCAGGATTCAGGACTCAGGGTTCACTCTCAGCTGTGGTGGCTTTCTCCGTTTCAGGGACATCCATCGTATTTGACATGAGCCTGACGTACATCCTGGTGGCTCTGCTGGCTGTCATCCTGAACAACGTGTTGGTGGAGAGACTCAGCCTGCACACCAGGATCACTGTGGGTGAGTCAGAGATGATTTCAAATATCACCACAGAAACTGTCCCGCCACAGGAATCCCTGCTGGGTTATTTATGAGTCGCAGGAGACCTCCAGCTTATCAGAAAGAAGTAAACAGAGAGGGGCAGAAAAACATGCTTTGCTATTAAACTCTGCTGACTTTCATCCAGAACATGATTCAACAAACTTTTCCAGCCGCTGTGAATCCACCAGAGGGAGCCTGTTTGTATCATCTTCAATTTCCTTTGAAACAGGTTTAGAGTGAGTCTGTGCAGAGATACAGAACAACATGTTCGAAACATCAGCTTCAAACATCAGGGTCAAAGAGATCTGAAGGGTCTAAAGGGTCTGAAACATCTGTAGGCTGCTTGAGCGGCTCTGTTTTAAGCCCCCCGTCTCCGTCTGTAGGTTATATCCTGGCTCTGGGCCCACTGGTCTTTGTCAGTGTTTTTGATGTCTGGTTGGCGAAGTTCACGACGCGACAAGCCTACATCATCAACCTGGTGTCGGTGGGAGTGGTGGCGTTTGGATGTACAGGTAATGCTCATCATGGCACTTCAGTCACTGAACTCCAGAGTAAAAGTTAAAAGATGAGTTGGTGCATAAACCTGTGAAGGCCAATTATTGAAGCTTTTTTTCTGTATAGATTGGGCTGTCGCTTGTTAATCTAGCATAGCTTCACTTAGCTTAATGCAAAGAAAAGCTTAACTGGTCCTTATCCCTCCACAGTGCAGCAGTCCAGTTTCTATGGTTACATGGGGATGCTGCCCAAACGTTACACTCAGGGCGTGATGACAGGAGAGAGTGAGTACACTGACTCTGAGTAAAGTAAACTTTCCAAGCCCCGCTCTCTCCTCCTCATCCTCACCTGTGACTCCGCCTCCCTGCAGGTACGGCTGGTGTCATCATCTCTCTCTCGCGCATCTTTACCAAACTGCTGATCCACGATGAGAGGAGGAACACGCTCATCTTCTTTCTCGTCTCCATCAGCATGGAGATGCTCTGCTTCCTGCTACACCTGCTGGTGCGCCGCTCCCGATTCGTCCGCTACTACACCAATCACGCCCAGGGCAAAGGTCAGGGCAAAGGTCACGACCCTCGCGACGATGGGACTGGGTATCGTGTCCACCATGATGTCACCGCAGAGGACGTAAGATTTGTAAGTTTGTGGAGCTTTTTTACCCTTTGTGTGTGTATATGTGTATATATGTGTATATATGTGTGTTCACACTCGTGGTCTCTCACAAAGACTGTACATAAAATGGACAGAGTGACTCCAGGTTTCACCGCTGTGCAGTTTTGAAGCCGACTGAGGCGCCATCATCCTGCAATCAGTCTGTGCAATAGAGAATCTAAGCAGACAAAAAAGTTTATTTCTTTTTTTTTTTTTTAGAAAGTTTAATTCCTTCTTGTCTCTCCTTCTTGGCATATTTTTCTATCACTGAAAAAACGAGAGGCAGCTGTCAATCATTTCCAGAGTAAAGAGGACTTGAACATGAAGTAGCTCAATAATATCTTCCCATCACCGCAGCACAGGAATGTGAGGAACACTTCTAAGGAGTGTATGTATTTTTAACAGTTTGACTACAGCCCATCTAGAATGACTGAATAAGGAGACTGTTTTTTGTGGTAACCTCACTTCAAGCAGAGCTAGAAGATGTCCATTTTTTACAGTCTGATTTGTAACCTGAACATTAAAATTGTGGAACACAAGAGAGGAACAGAGACAAGATAGACTCTATCTGCTCTGACTGTTTCTATATTAGAGTGTGGAGTCCTCTCCTTCTCTTCTCCTCTTTCAGGGCTGTTTTTATATCCTGCTTTTGTGAGCCCAGCAGCTCTGATGTTCATCAGGGCTCTCTCTCTCCCTCCATGTGATTTCAGAGCTTCCAAACAGGAACATAGAGCCACATGAGCTTTTGAATCTTTTATTTAAGCTGCAGGACAATTTTAGCATCACTTAGAGAGAGAGTGTGTCACGCCATAATGAAGAGAAACCATTTAACCTTTTTACCTTTGTGAAAAGGTTAAACACAGTAAAAACAGAGACTGGAAATGATGTTGTGTGTGTGTGTGTGTGTGTGTGTGTGTGTGTGTGTGTGTGTGTGTGTGTGTGTGTGTGTGTGTGTGTGTGTGTGTGTGTGTGTGTGCATGTTCTGAGGGAGGCAGCTCTTTGTTCTTGTTGCCAGAGAAACCAAGGCAGCGCTCTCCATCAGGAGATAATCAGGAAGAGTGCTGCCTCCTGGCGCACACATCCAATCAACTAATGGACCGGTGTGTATGTGTGAGTGTGTGTGTGTGTATGTGTGTGTGTGTGTGTGTGTGTGTGTGTATGTGTGTGTGTGTAAGCTTCAGTTTGCACTCATAAAGAGCGAAGGTCAGGCAGCTTGGAGGACATTTGATGTTATAGACTGAGAAAAAGCACCTTTTGTTTACTCGTCTTTTTGTTGCTGTTCTTTTGTTGGTCTGTTCAGTGATAAAGGTTTAATAATTATTGGGATGTTTTATCAATTTGTGTGTGTTATCAAACCTGATTTCTCTCTGAACATGATGTCCTGTTTCTGAAAACACTCAGCACTGATATTATGGATTCACTTCAGGTTAAACAGTTTCTGCTTCAGTGGGTCATTAGCAGATGTGTGTCTGTGTACGTGTGTGTGCTCGTCTGCAGGGAAATGGAGGGACAGGCCCGTCCTCTACAGAGGAAGGAGTTGAAGACATCCTGGGTGGGACCTACGTGAGGTTCGATGCTCCTCAAGCTAAGATAAGGAAGAGCTGGCCAGGCCTCCGAGGTACGACTTCATCTAAGCCTCTGAGATTTAACCCCCTGACCTTTGACCCTCTGAGCCCCAACAGGATGTGTCATTCATCTATGAACTGCTCTAATGTTACTGTGTGTCTGTGTGTCTGACTCAGACATGATCCTGCACCGGTACGTGGTGTCCCGTGTGATCTGGGCGTACATGCTGTCCATCGCTGTGACCTACAGCATCACTCTGTGTCTGTTCCCCGGACTGGAGTCAGAGATCAGGAATGTGACCCTGGGGGAGTGGCTCCCCATCCTCATAATGGCCACCTTCAACATGTCTGACTTTGTGGGCAAGGTGAGCTGCTGTTTGTCACCTGTGAGAATGATCACACCAAACTGAGTGAAGAGAGCTCATGTCTGCTTTGGCCCTATAAATACGGAAGCTATATAATGCCTTCCCTGAGCACTTTTATATATAGATAGATATTTAAACATTTTTATCATTTTAAAAGCATTAACATTTTAACATTTTAACATTTGACACATTATTCTGTATTTTTTCATCTTTATATGATTACCCCCCACAAATATCAGACTATTTTGGAAATTATTTGAGGCCCACTTGCAATACCTCTGTGGCCCACCAGGGGGCTGCAGCCCACAGGTTGGGGACCAACTAGTCTATCGTTAAAGCTTGGTTGGAATTCAGACTGGGAATTTTCTTGTTTTTCCAGAGTTTGTCAAAGTCATCTTTCCAGGTATTTACATTTTGAATTGAGTTAGTCTCTGTATCTTTTTATCTCTCCTCAGATCCTGGCGGCGCTGCCTTATGATTGGTCAGGGGGCCGCCTACTCTTTTTCTCCTGCCTACGTGTGGTCTTTATCCCCCTCTTTGTCATGTGCGTGTACCCGGCTGACTCTCCCACCCTGTCCCACCCGGCCTGGCCCTGCCTCTTCTCCCTCCTCATGGGCGTCACCAACGGGTACTTTGGGTCTGTTCCCATGATCCAGGCTGCAGGGAAGGTCCCGCCCGAGCAGAGGGAGCTGGCAGGTGGGTCTCTCACCTTCCTGGGACATTACCTATCCTGCCGTCTCTGTGCTGTTCTTAGCACCAAACTCAATACATGACACACAAACTAAATGAAGCATTTAGCATTGGTGCTGTTATGTTAGCATTAAAACTAAACTAAGTTGTTACCTTTATCAGCGATAACAAGTTACTGAAAATAATAAACCATATACACCTGCTAAATGTTAGCATATGTAATATACTAATATCTGTTGCTAGGCCACACTGTGACAGCTCTCTCTGCTGCCCCCCTTGCAGGAAACACCATGACGGTCTCTTACATGACGGGCCTGATGGTCGGCTCTGCTGTAGCGTATGCTGCTTACAGCTTCACTGCTCCGGGATCAGAAAGTCACCTCCACACACTCAACATACACACGCCTGCCAATGCTACGGGCTACTGAAAAACCAAATACACACACATACACACACACACACACACACACACACACACACACACACACACACACACACACACACACACACATCTTCAGCCTTTAACACAGAGATTGGTTTGGGTCAGATTTCTGGACTCTGATGAACTCTCTCGGAGGAGGTGAAGACCGAAGCTCAGCTGTCTGAGTGTCTCACTGTGAATCTATGGTCTACATGTGTGAGAAAGCAGAGACAGAGACAGCTCAGGTAGAGAGCCCTGCTGCTCTCAGGCTGCTGTGTTTTCTCTCTTATTCCTCAGTGAGAGAAAACAGGTGAGGGTCCTTGTCTCAGCCTCCTCACACAGACAGAGACAGACCTTCAGATGACGAGGTCTCAGGATCTTCATTTAGGTACAAACTTTCTGACTGAGCCGTCACTAAATAAAAATTGCCACCTTCAGAGTCACAAACTGTCCAAACAGGCAGAAACATAGTACAAGTCCTCATGGGGATTTCAGGCAAATAATAGAAAATAAATCTTACAGTAGAAATAAAACACGGCAGCTTTAAGAATTTAAAAATCCATAAAATAACAAACATTTGACTGAGAGATTAACTTCTGTTTTTCTGGATGAATAAGATGAGGAATGTTCACTCATTACAGAATTTTAAAAAGGACGAAACAAGATAACTCTTGATTAACCATTGGAATTTTGTAAAAAAACAAAAACAATGTAGAGCATTTTTCTTAAATGAATTTTGATTCATTAATCATCAGTAATGTTTTAGTCCCTTGTTTAAAACTCTGTCACAAGTCCAGATGGAGTGTGAATCAGCTCTAATCGGTAAATCAAATGAACAAAACAAAAATAGTTGGTAAGTCAACCGTTAACTAGCTTAAACTAAAAGTACTTCAGAGATATTTTATCCTTTTTGACATTGTGCAGATCAATTTGACCTATCAGCTGAGACATCAGTGAGCTTCAAAGTGACATTTAGAAAGAGCAGCAGGAAGACACTGTGGCACCTTACGTACGGTGTGCTGAAAGGAACAAAACAGACCACAGAGTTTTAGTCTTTAGTCCTTTCACAGTCAACCTGTTAAAGCAGCCAGCTCTGACTTTGTCAATTTTCTCATTAATTCAGAGAAACAGAGAAAAAAAATAGTGACTGCACTGTGCTCCTATATAACTCACAGCTCCTGTGAGGTAATTTAACGTGTGGACCATATAAAAGGACACGGGTTTAAACTCAAGGAAACACAACTTGTATAATTTTTGCTGATTCAGCTCCTGTGCCACAGTGATCAGCTGTGAAGTTAACAGTGAGGTGTAGTTTGACAACAGGACGTCAGCCGAGCGTCTGAAGTCTGTCAGAGTAACTCTCTAAGAACCTGCAGCAGGAACAGCGGGACAGTTTTTCATTGAAATCTCAACACTTTAGAGTTCTCGTTAGTGCCTTTTGCTCCACAGCCACCGTCGAACTTTAACCACCTGCTGGCCAAATACTCTGATGGTTAAATAGCCTAGTTCTTAGTGAGGAATTTGTGCCATATCTCTTTATATTGTGCCAGACTAACAAAGAACAACAGCTGATGTTCCCAGGAAGCTCACGATAAAAAGACCTCAGAGAAGTTTTCAGAGACAGAGCCTGTTCTCCAGGAGGTTTTCATGAAAACTAAATGGGTAAATCTTTCTTAAACTGTGTTAATCCAGTTAATCTAGCCGACAGGAAACGGAAGAGTAAGAGAGCAGAGTTATAATAAAGACCTTTACAGGAATAATGGTGATGATCTGTATGTTGCTGCTGTTTAATCACAGTTTAAAAAATGCCCGAAGGAGCTGATCTCTGTCTCTTCTTTATTTTTGTCTTGAAAAGAATAAAATGTCTTATCTAAAGTGTAAGCAAAGGTGCCAACAGAGTGTTCTCTAACTACGGGATTAACGTCCTCCTGTGTCCCTCTGAACGGTGTCTCTGTGGGACATCCCTGTGATGATGTGGGACCAACAGACCTGTGCCAAACTCAAGAGTGAATAGTGTACAGAGGAGCACATGATGATTGATGTAAATATATAAAAACAGAATTCAATAAAAACTAAGGCTGTTTAACTTTGGGAAACAAAACTTCTTTCTGGTCTGTGGTTGGAAGTTTGGATCACACTGTTTTTGTTATTTCCCTCCAGAAACCATCTCTGCAGGTATTTTCGATTCTCTCCTTCTCATGAGTATTTGAAGGATGAAGGTCTCAGCAGGACTCAGAGAGCATCATGTTGAAGCGGCTGTGACAAGAATCCGCATGAAGTGGTTATCAGTGACTCCCTTTAACAGGACTTGCACAAACTGTCCTGATGTGTTTGTTATGAAAGTGAAAGTGAAAGCAGATTGGTTCTTCCTTTTAACGCTTCTTCTCTTTGTTCAAGATAACTTTTTACTGGATACAACAACGAGGTAATGTATTTATGAACAATTATGTAGCTCTGTTTGAAACGTTGCTGCAAGCAAACTTTTTGAGTCTGTAGAGTAGTTTAGTAGCTGGCTACATTTAGCACTACTCACAGCTCAGTGCTCTGAGATGTGTCTGTAACATGTGACGTTAATGAAACCTGGTTATGTCCTACCAGTGCTCAGCTACCAAGCAGGGCAAATGTAATGTCATTCTTCATTTTATTGATGGACTCACAGGCTTGAACAGACCACTGCAGTGTAATATGCGGGTTGGAATGAACATTATCCCAAACAGTTTTAGCCTTTAGCTCGTTTTCCATCACTCTTCTGTTTAGCTTTCTTCTGCTCTTCTGTCCCTTTTCTGTCAGAGAGTCCAGCTGCTTTTTCCATCATTGCTTCTAAATGAATCACAGAAATCTTTTCCAGCAGAGAAAAACACAGATGTCTCTTCTCACTGCTAAACTTCATCAACTGGTGTGGTGTTGTCATAGAGACTTTTGTGAGTTTAACAATCCATATGCTTCTCTTAAGTTGGATCACCAAAACTTACTGACAGCTCAGTGTGAGGATAGAAAGTTCAGATTTCACAGAGTCCCAGAGACACAAGGGCAGAGTCTATTTAAAGACCAAAAAGACAAGTTTTAAACAGAAGAAGAGACACCTTGCTAGTTTCTTTTCGTAGGTTTTTTATTGAAATCCATCCTGTGTGATGGTGAGCGCTGTCTTGTGTCAAACAGGAAGCAGACTCAGTGAGTCTTTTCCTGTTGTATCAGCTTTAAAAAGGCAAAGATTGTCCTGTGCGCAAAGACATGAAGTTTCTCTGCCTCCTCTGTTTCTGAACCTATAAAGTGTCTCCACTGAAGTGTCTCTGAGCCTTTCCTCCCTGCAGTTTAGGGATGAATAGAAGCCTGTATTAGCTGCTTTGACCAGCAGAGAGGGCTGCAGCTCACTGAACCAGTGAGGCCTGCAGGATGCTGCTGGGGTTTGATATCTGAATGTCCCTGAGGGTCAGAGCCCCTGCTTCCCCTTCAAACAGATTGTCTTTCAGATTTCGCTCATGTTTGTTTGAAGGAGCAAACCTTCCAGCTCTCACAGCCATCAGAGTTTGGATGTGACTGTAGCGTATTCAGCTCTGAGCAGTCCTTATGACAACGATACACACAGTCGTAGATCTAGTTCTTCAATCAGAAAATTTCAGGAAATCCAAAATTCTTGAATATAACCTCAACGTATACCCTTTGAGTTAAAAAAAAAACCTCTTAAATAAAAAAAAGAAACAGGTTACCCAAGTTAATTGTCATTTTTTACATTTTGAATGTTCAGGGAAAAAGTTTATCTGTATTCTTGTTTTTATCTTTTTATAATATTATTTGATCCTTATTTCATTGCGTTCTGCACTGCGTGCTTGTTGTACATCTGTAGAGATTGTCCAACTGTGAGTATACTTGCCCATGCCACACTTACTTTGGCAATGTGAACTTAAGTTTGTCAGGAAAATATCACTTTTTTTTTTTAAAGGAACTAAGAGGCGGCATGGATATAAACAGAAATAAATCTCAAAAAACTGAAGAAGAAACTCTAAGCAGGAACAAATAAACGCCCCCTCAGTTTGATATCTGTCTCCTGGGAAACCATTTTGCCCCCCCCTCCCTGAACACACACACACACACACAATCAGCTTCCTGCTGCTGGTGTCATGCTGACCAATCAGAGTGTAGTATGCTGACACTCCCACAGGGGTGTGTGTACAGTGCTGCTGAGGATGGAGTGAGAGTGAGTGTGTGTGTGTGTGTGTGTATGTGTGTGTGTGGAGGCTCCCAGCAGGCTCTGATGTTATGCTGATGTTGGTCCTTTGGGCGGCCGAACCCCTGACTGCTGCCCTCACCATGAATAAGAAACGAACCAATGAACACGCACGCACACACACACACACACATGGGCTTTATGTCAGCAAAGATTTAATTACACATGCACATGAAGGAATTCAGAAGCCAAAAACACACACACTTCTGTATGCAATGTGACGGTCAGCAGTGTGGGAGTGTGTGTGTGTGTGTGTGTGTCTCGTGGTCGGCTCAGGAAGCTGAACTTTCCTCCATTTTCTCTGAGCAGCAGCTTCATTACTGAGCTGCCAAAATGGAGGCCTGATGGAGTCCACTGATGATTAAAGGGGCAGTCTGCACAAACTGTACCGGCCTCACACACATACACACACACACACACACACACACACACACACACACACACACACACACACACACACACACACACACACACACATACACACACACACGGATACACATTCTTACAGAAACACAGACACACAGATCAGGAGCTCACCTGGAGGAGTGAGGCAGTGAGATAGCTGGAGGCAGGAGAAGAACGATGAGACTGAAGAAGAATGAAACTCTCTGAGGGTTGATCATGAAGAGAGTACTGATACCTGTGTCAGCTGACCAATTACCTGACACCTGAGGTTAGCTTTGTGGCAGATAACAATGCTAGCTTAATGAAGTCTCGTCAGTTAACACTTAGCCAAGACACCAGGCACACACAAGGAGGAACCTTAATCTGTCACCTGGCCCCATTCCTCGTACCTGGCTAACCCAGTTAGCTGCATAATTTGAGGATAAGCTAATGTCAGTTGGGCTTGTTCCTTCCTGCATCTAAGCAGGTAAAGATGAATCACTATAGCAACAGATCAATGAACTCAAACCTGCTCCAGGGAAGGTTTGTTTCAAAGAACTGGATCAAAATGCCTCTCTAAACGTCTTCATTGCATTTCCTAGAAGTGCCAGAGGGAGTTGTATAAAGGACAGCTGTGACTTAACAGTAGGCAACCCAGTTAAAGTAATACAGTCATTAAAAGTAAATAAACATATTGTTCTATGAGGTAGCATTTTCTTTATGTAGTTTCCAACATAATTGGAAACTGCACACATATTACCATTCAAGCATCTTCTGCTTGAATGAAGGAGACTTTGTCAATCAAAAAGGTACAGGGCACAGATGGCCTAGTGGTCCAGGTTGGGCCTGAGAGGTTCGCCGTTAAGTGTCATTTTCAAATTTCCTTTTGTCCTGCTTGAGCATAAATCAGTGGAGATCCTCACAGCACAAAAAACCACTGAGAGAAACGTCAGTCAGGACCTCAGTGGAGATGTTGAGGGATGTAGTAGACTTTAAATACCTGTTTTTGCTTTCAAGGTGAACTCTGATAAGGGGTAAAGGATCAGACTCAGAACACAGGAGACAGTTTCATCTGTTTATTGATCGACTATAAAATATTGAGGTACTAAAACGATTGAAAAGAAACACTGATAAATGTGGCTGCAGTCTGTAAAAAAGGAGAAACAGTTCCTTACACATATAGTTTATGTTGACAGAATACATCTGCGTCAGATTTCTCTCTAAAATGTTTTTGCGTTTTTACAAGATTGGACATGTGTACAAAGTATATTCTGATATCTTTTCTCCCCTCCACACCGAAGGATCATTTACAAAACTTAGATGATTTTTATTTACTTTCAAAATAAACTTTTTAAATCTGTCACAGGACGAAAATGATACTGAAGGAACAGCAGACGAAGAACCAGCCTTCAGTCCACCTCTCTCTCTCTCTCTCTCTCTCCATGCTTGCTCTTTCTCTCTCTCTGCTTGCTCTTTCTCCACTTGCTTTCTATGCTTGCTCTCTCTCTCTCTCTCCATGCTTGCTCTTTCTCTCTCTCCATGCTTGCTCTCTCTCTTTCTAGCAGCTAGCTCCAGGTGCCTGTCAGCAGATTGCTTTGGAGGCGTGGACGATTGATTGGAGAGGGAATAAAAACTGAAACATGCAAAAAAAAAAAAAAAAAAGACAGATTGAAGAAAAACCACAGCTAAACAAACATTTAAAAGACAAGCTTTTCAAAATAAAATAGATTAAAAAAATATAAAATCAAACGACCACGATGAAATGAAGGCGCAGAGGGCGATACGTATTGGCATGTTGGACCCTGTATGAAGGCCTAAGGCTGGGCTTTGGATGGAGACGGGGGACTGAAAGTGAATGGAAGGCAAAAATGCACACCTATCAGGGTTCCACAGGTGTGTGTGTGGGTGGGGGGGGTGGGGGGGGGGGTGTATGTGTGTAGCAATATAAGGGATTGGCCTCCCTCTCTCACACATACAGACAAAAAAGTGCTTCAGCAGCTCAAGGGAAAACTGACATTCAGAGCATTTTCTCATTCCAGAAAACACGGGAACAACCACTGAATGCCTCCATCCTCCTCCTCCAATTTAGATCCACAGATCCTCAGATCTTCAGATCCTTGGGGCCTTGTTCTCAGCCTGCTGTCACCCTGAAATACTGAGGCACTGAGACAGCAGGCGGACTCTTTGGACCTGGTAGACCTGATCCATAGTCGAGTATGCATGCCACCATGCAGCCGAGTCAACCCAGGAACTGAGAAGTATAAACCACAAACAGGGGAGCTGGAGGAAATAGGTCCCTGATCATTTCTAGTGTTTCTACAGGAGAGGGCGGGGCTTAATCTAAATCGAACAAAGCATCATCATCATCATCATCATCATCATAAGGCCAGGAAGAGTAAGGCCAAATGCTCACAAACCCTGAGCAGGACATTCAGAAGTTTCAACTCAAAGAAACTGTTCAACGGAGGCACGAAGAAGAAAACATTGTCAGCAGCTAATCGGAGAAAAGAAGTAAACAGGAAGAGCATTTTTTTATCTGGACCTAAAATACAAAGCGCGTCATGTGGAGGAGAGGACACGAGGAGGAGGGTCAATGAATACTCAAGGAAGACGAACAAAGCCCGAAGACAGAGTCTCCTCTGCAGCCGAGCTCCTTCAAAGTGCAGAGCTGATTGTTTCAGGGCCAAGAACACGCAGAGTCACGGACCAATCAGACAGCAGAAAGAACACACACACACACACACACACACGTACGCACGCACGGGACATTTAGAGGTTACAAACACTGCAGTGCTCCATGAAGGCCAAATGAAGGGGTGTGTATGTGTGTGTGTGTGTGTGTGTGTGTGTGTGCTGCAGCCTCACACCTACTCAGTGTTTAAACCTCAGACTGAAGAGGAGCCTAATGTCCATCATTTACTTTAAACTCACAGAGTCCTACAATTCCCAGGATGCTTTTCAGCAGACTTTACCTCTGAGGGTCTGTGGGATCACAAAGTGCAGCAGTTGTCATTTTGATAGTGTCTCAGGATTTTTAAGGTGGATTTGCCTTAAATTCTGAAATCAGGGATGGACACAGTAAGTGCTTTAAGCGGGTCAAAGGTTCCTATCTCTCTCTTTCTCTCGCCCAAAGTCAGAGGAGGTTACAGGATTGTCGAGGGGAGGTGAAGGGTTAGATGCAAGTGTCTTTTTAAGTGCTTTCTGTTGGAGGGAGTCTCTCTCTTTCACCTGCTGTTCTCTACATACATCTATAGGACTGTCACATGACTAACATCACCATGGCAACATCATATTCACAACGTAACATGACCACGTGCAAGTCTGTGTGTCTGTCAGACGGACAGAAACATCTCTCTCTCTCTCTTCTTCGTTCACAGTTCGTTAAAGCTTCTCGCTGTTTTAGAAAAACGTTCTCGAATGTGAAAATAAAACACCGTATGTGTGTGTGTGTGTGTGTATTTACATGCGTCTGTGCTGGTGTGTGTGTGTGTGTGTATGTGTGAGAGTTATTGAAGCTGTAGTAACATGTTAAAGTGTGGGTGAGTGTGTGTTCATGTGTGTGTGTGATTGTGTGTGTTTCAGTTTTTGTGTTGCTGTCTATCATCCCTCATGAAAGTGGACCCAGCTGTGTTTCAGGTCCATGTCTGGGTCCTGGTCTAGTTTCTGGTTCTCGTGCCTCAGCAGATGACGGGGACTCCGTCTGTGTTGAAGATCATGCCTGTGGTCGGTTCGTAGGTGCCGGCCAGGTAGTAGAGGTCCTCGCTGTCGGCGTAACGGCGAGTGTGAGTCATCTGCTCGTACTCCTCCACGCTAACCACCAGGCACTTATGGCTGACCGTCTGCACGTCGTTCTCATCGCTGTGAGATGACTGGTACAGAGCCCGCTGACAAGGAGACAAGAGAGTCACTGAGTACAGCAACAAATTACTGAGACATCCAACATTCACTTCCTGTCTTAACACTTTTCACAATAAAAGACTTCCTGCGTGAGAACAACCTTTTGAACTGAATAAAAACAGCTGATAAAGTCAGATACCAAGCTTGGTGTTTGTCGATGCTGCAGAGGGATGATCAGGGTTGTTTGAGAACAATGGGAATAAATAAAAACTCATGTTTGTGTTTGTTTACAGACATGCTGGCTTGTGTGGGTTTTCTCAAAGCTTTTTGGGGGGGGGCTTTTCATGCCTTTCAGACCTGACAGAATATCAGTTATGAACCTCACCTCCATGAAGTCTTTCCTCTGGATGGCCGAGTGTAAAGCCGCCGGGAGAGACTGACCACACATCTGATCCCAGTTCTGTAGAAGAGGACACAATGCTTTTAACTCTGAGTCTTCATCCGAACACCTGAGCCCCACCCATCAAACAGAGTTTACTGAAGGTATGTCAGAGACTTGGCAGTGTGTTTTGGTTTCTGAAAAGTCTGAATGAGCTTTCTCTGTAGAATGAAAGGACTCTTACCTTCTTGTCGGTGAGTTTCTTGCCGGGGTTCGTTTCCTCAGGATGGTAGAACCAGTTGACTCTGACCACCATGTTGCTGCCCCACGACTCCCACATGCTCTGGATCCGGCCGATGAATGGCAGGTTTGGCCGGCCAGCAGAGAGGAACACAGCACAGTCACCGATCCGGATCATCTCTCGGCCTCTCACTATGGCCTTATAGAAGAGCTTCTTAGCTTTTCCCTTCATGCCCCGTCTCTGAAAGAACAGTTGGAGGATCAGATCAGATCTGAGGATCAGATTAGAGGATCAGTTGTTGTCTCTGGCTATGACTAAAGGTGTAAATGTTGCTGTCTGATATTTTAACGGCACCATCGCAGGGCTCTGTCCCCCCCCTCACAGACTGATTCAGAGCCACTCTGACCTCTGACCTGTGTTCTCTCACCTGTGTTGGTTTCCCAAACCACTTCCAGAGTTGTCTGGCTGGAAGGAAGGCAGAGATTTTTGGCCGGTTCTCAACGCTGGGGAGTCTCTGACGTTTCGCCAGCTCCTTAGTGGTGGGGAGGTGGACCCCCTCCCTGCGTTTCGGTCTCCCCACCTTCCCCTCCCCTCCGCTGGGCTTGGGTTTGGGGGGGCGGCCCCTCTGTCCCGAGCCCTTCCCTGTGGCTGGTTTGGCAGGTTTGGTTGGAGCAGGAGCGGCAGGAGTCAGAGGAGAAGAAGGTGAGGGAGAGCGTGAAGGTGGAGAAAGCTCTTCTTCTTCTTCTACCTTAAATTCCTCCTCTTTCTTCACTTCCTCCTCTTCCTCTTCCTCTTCTTCTTCCTTTGTTTCCTCCTTAGGTTTCTCCGTTGCTGGCAGCGGGGAGGCCGGGCCAGCTGGAGGCGTCCTCTCTTCATCTGAGCTGCAAGAGGAGTCATCAGTGGACGAGGATGATGAAGATGATGATGAGGAAGAGGAGGAGGATCCAGAGCAGGAGGAAGAGGAAGAGGAGCAGCTGGAGGTGCAATTCTTCTTCTTCTTCTTTATCTTCTTCTCTCCCTCCTCTTCTGACTCAGAGCTGCTGCTACTCTGAGACTCCTCCTCCTTCCTCTTCCTCTCCTCCTTTCTCTTCCTCTCTTCTCTTGGCTCCACCTCCTGTCCTACCCCAGCTCCTCCCCGACTCTCTACCTTCTCCTTCACCAGAGGAGCTGTTTTGTTGGCATCTTTCTCCGGCAGGACAGCCTCCCTCTCTGTAGCTTGTGGTTTGGCCTTTGGGAGCTTCTGATTGGCTGTGCCAATGGGAGCATGGTCTCGTCTGATGCCCCGCCCCTCCAGCAGCATCAGAGCCTTGGTTTTCTTGGTTTTGGGGGAGGTGACGCCCTCGTGGTCGAGCTTGACGAGGGGCTTAGCAGACTTTCGTCTCACCAGAGAGCCTGTGTCACTCTGAGCCGGTTTGGGTCTTACAGAGGACAGCGGCTCAGACGACACCTTCAGTTTGGGTCTGGGGCTGGACAACGATGACGATGATGTCAATGACGACAGAGAGGATGATGAAGGTCTAGGGGTCAGCAAAGAGTTGGGTTTCCCTGTGGGCAGCCGGGACAGGGAGCCAAGTCCACAGCTGAGTCCTGGTCGGGAGCTGCTGTGGTGGTCTGAAGAGGGTTTGGTTTTGGAGGCAGAAGAGGGTCTGGGTCCAGATCCAGGTTTGGGAGCAGAAGATGAGGATGCACCTGGGCTGGGTCTGGACAGGGGTTTACTGTTGGGGGGGCTGACTGTGTAGGAACTGAGGTTGGGCTCGCTGTACAGGTCCACGGTCAGGACTTTACCGTAAGTGTTGGGATAGAGAGACAGAGGGAGAGCCCGGCCCGCTTTGGGACCAGGAGGCTGGGTCGAGCTGGGTTTCCTGGGCACAAGGTTAGGGAGGGCGGGGGAGCCGGTCAGGGAGGTGGTAGAGCTGCTTCGGCCCGGTTTGGACTGCATGGTGGGGCGGGATGCTGGACGGGGCTTCTCGTGGGCAGCTTTTTTAACGGAGGAGGGTTTGGATGGAGCTGACGGTCTGTCGGACAGCTGGATGGAGCAGGATGAAGGATCTGGTTTCTCCCGGCAGTCCTGGCTCAAGGACGTCTCTGAAATAGGAAAAGAATCAGGAGCTGTGAAATGAAACCTCTGGATGCGCTAATCTGCACCAGAAGCAGAAAGAGTTCTGAAAAAACAGCTGACAGAGCAGAAATCTAACCAGCTGAGTGATACACGGAGCCGAAAAAAATCCAACCCTGAGCTATGAGAGCGCATGCAGACTAAAACTTGATAAGGCATCTCTCTATCTCTGTGATGGGCTCCAGAATCAGGTCTTACACCCCTCCTGTGGTGAAGGAAGGCCTCCGCAGGTGTATGAGACTGTCTCACCTGGTTTAGGTTTGGGTTTGCGTCCAGGTTTCCCTTTGATCTTCGGGGTGCCCCCCTCCGGCTTCTTCCCCGCCTCTTTGCCCTCTTTGCTGCACTTTCGGACTCTCCTGCGGGAGCAGCTAGCCACCAGCAGAGCGGGAGACGGCTCAGCACCTGGAAACACAGAGGAAGGTGTTACCTGAAGAATAAGCCTAACTAAATGCTCCCTGCACCGCGTGTGAGGGTGTGAGTGTGTGTGGGCTCTCACAGTGGATCTTGTAGTCTGGTGGCAGCAGTCTGATATGTGAGAGAGGAATGCGTCCTGTGTCACCATCATCAAACTCCACCGTGATGAGGTCATCATTCTCGTCAATATCTGAACTTCCTGTTCATAAAGTAGGGAGAGGGACAGATGGTCAGTTGGAGACAGGGAGACTTGTGGCTGTGATGTGTTTCCTGTCGTTCAATATGTTGGTTTAATGAGAGGTCACCACCGGGTTCAGCTGCTTGGTTTAAGGCTAATACAGTAAGCTAAATTATGACGCTATCAAATTAGCTCCTGGCTTATTTCTGACCTCTAGTCTAATTCAGTCACTCCATTAAGTCAACTAGGTGGCAACAGTAAGCAGCTGCTCATGTTCTGAGGCTCAGTTTGTTTAGCAGCTTCAATTGAAGGTGTGAGAGAGGGAGTTAGAAAATGCAGCCACACAGAGGTGTGTGTGTGTGTACGTGTGCGAGTGCAAGTCGTACCGTTGACTACAGTGCCCGGGTAAAGGCAGCGATACTGCTGGCTCCAATAGGCAGCAATGCGGGTTCCCTCTGGGAGGAAGTGCACAGATGGAGGCTTCACATCGATGATCTACGCACATAAACACACAAACACACATTATTCCAGAGCGGGGAGAGCAAAGTATGGTCTGCACATGCACTGTGGTGCCCCCTTGCAATACAGAGCTGCCTGTGGATGTCTGTCTGTGAACCATGCTGAGAAAATAAACAACAAATGTTTTAAATTAAAATACAATATTAACTGATGCTGACAAGTATAAAACACAAAAATCAGCAGAACGTATTGGTCGGCTGATATATCAGACTATCCTTAGCTGGTCTGAAATTAGCTGAACTCCTCTGTTCCAGGGTACAAATTGTATGTGTAGTGTGTTAGCTGTCCTGATGAGGGCTGTAAACAGACTCACAGCCTCCTGTAACAGCTGCTCCAAACAGTAGATGTGCGGACGGTTTCCTCTCTCCCCCTCCACCACCACACTGTATCTGTTAGAGGAGAGAGAGAAAGAGAGAGATGGACAGAGAGCAGGTCATAGGTTGATCTTTACAGAGCAAATTGTTTAACCTAAAAACGTATTTATTGACTTTAATTGTGTCATTATGTAGTCTGGCCATGAAGTGAGTCGCTTGTGCGCAATTATGCACAGGTAGACCGGAGTGCTGCAGTTATTTATACCATCAAAGGAGCCAATTGGTCGCTATCACATGTTAATGAACATCTTTAGTTATTAAATGGTGCACTTTTTGTACACAGTTCAGATTTATATGGTGATATTGTTTGGAGTGAATTAGTCATCTATTTGTAAATCCTGTGATCAATATGGCTTTCTTGAATTACTCTTTAAGTTTGATTCAGCATCCTCTAGATATTCTCTGCGGACTTAACTGTTGACATGGAAGTGTTTTAATCACTGTAAATAACCTCTCTAATTTTAAAAGTAAATAATAAAAGAAAACACCGATTTGTAACATGAATAGGGTGAAAACGAGCCTCTACCCGGCTCTAGTACCTGCTCAGGTGTACTCACATATCAGGGGAGTGAACAGTGTTCACATGTCCAGCGTACAGCAGCTGGTCGTCCATTGGGATCAAAACCCTGAGTCCGTCCACCAGAGAGTCTTTATCAAGAACACACTGAACTGCAGCTGAACCAAGAAAACACACCGTCATCAGAGTGTTTACAGCTATCAAAAAGACACTGTGTGTGTGTGTGTGTGTGTGTGGGTGTGTGTGCGTGCGTGCGTACCAGGTGTGGAAGATGGCTCTGACACACTGCTGCTGCTGCGGGTCGGGACGAGCTCGTCCTCGCTGAAGCTGCTGTCCTGGTTTGGCTCAAAGTCTTCATCTGCAGCCATGCTCTCCATCAGGCGGCTCACCGCTCCACGGGACGGCTGGCACAGAAGAAGACACACACACACACAGTAACAGTTTGACTCATGTTTCATCTCTTAATGTAGGGGAGGCGGAGCTTATGGGCGGTAATGTAGACAGCCAACTGGGGGAGCTTTACATATTTTCTGTGGTTTTGGTTCATGTTGGAGGTAAAAAGACACCTCCATACACACACACACACAACACACACACACACACACACTGTCCCCTCTCCCCTGAAGTAATAAAGCTTGTGTCGCTCTGATGAGCTGCTGACCCCTCGGCCCACTGACCTCTCTGAGCTTCGTTCTGGCTCGTGGCTGGATTTTTCGAGCTGTGCTGCTGAGGTTTGGTGGAGTGGAGACGTCTGAGATTTGAGTGCAGAGAGTCATCGGGCTCACAGGAGGAGCACACTCCTTCGGCTTCTTCTTCTGCACACATACACACAAAACACACACAACAAATAAAAAGAGGTGGAAATGTAAGAGACAGATCTGAGGCTTTTTCTCACACTGACACAGTTGCTAATTTTTTTGTCTTAGCTGGTTTGAGAAACTTAATGAATGAATGAATTATTGAATTATTGATGCACCTTTGCTGCATCTTTGCTCTCTTTGCTAAGTGCCCTGGGTTTGGGTCTTGGGGCGGCTTTCTGGGGAAGGGGTAAGGCCAAGCTAGAGGTGGTAGAAGAGGAGGAGCTCTGGCTGGTGGAGGTGGAGGTGGAGACTGACGTGGAGATGGGCACGGGGGTCGTGGCGTCGTGGAGGAATATCCTCTCACTGCGGCGTCGGTTCCATCCTTCATCCTCGCTGAGACCCCAGAGGCTGCAGCTGGAGTTCAGATCAAAGCTGAACCGCCGTGCAGACCGAGGCGAGGGGCGAGGCTTGGGCAGAGGCTTGCATTTGATTGGCAGGGAGTCATCTCTCTTGCTGGGGCTGGGCTGGTTGAGGCGGCGAGTTGCAGGGGGCAGCAGGGGGAGCTCTGGGGCTGAACGCTTCCCATGAAGAAGAGATGGGAACTTCCTGAGCCGCAGGTCAGATCCAGAGTCAGACCAATCACATTCTGAGGAGGAGAGGAGACGGCAGGGTCACATGACCTGTACACACTCTTTCTTTCCCATGCACTCACACACAAACTCATCACACATCCGTTGACAATAACAGCTGACCAATAAATTGATAGCCTGTTGTTGTCACGACCACGGAGTTCATTAAACTGTCGTGTTGTTACCCAGAGTGCTTTGCAGGCTGTAGTGATTGCTGTCATGGACGAGGCTTAGTGGCATGGACCTAACAGGTAGGGCACTCGCCGCAAAGTGAGCCAGCAGACCGAGCCCACTTTCCTCACCAACGCTGTCATCATCTGAATCCGTCTCATCGTCATCTTCCTCATTGTCCTCATCTTCCTCTGAGGTTTCTGAGTCAGAAGAGAGAATGGTACTCAGATAAACACCAGAATGCAGCACGTGGCAGGTTAAAGACACCAAGACTGAACCTTAGAGATAGGCTTCAGACAAACATCCGGGTTTAACTTTAACTGACACACACATTTACACAGATGCACGCACACACACACACACACACACACATACACCAATGTTGCAGTCAAGTCACCAAAGCCAGAGTCCAACTCAAATTTCATGTCCTCAGTGTTTTAGTTAGTCACCAAAAAATGTATTTTGGTCCATAAAGTATCTGATCCCAAAAGCTAAGATAGAGTCAAGGATGAAGAAGACAGCTGTTCGATTTCAGATGACTGGCTGTGTAAACCTTGATTGACTGGGTTCATAATTCTGATGTTCAGAAAACACTTTAAGTGAATTAACATTAGTGCTTGTTGATGGGACTTTTACAGTGTGATTTTTCGGGAAAGAGTCTCTGTGGAAATATTGGCTGAATTGCTTTGACTATAAATGAAATACATCTAATAAATGCTTTATGATATTACACTTCATCCTACTGAGTAGAATATTCTTTTTTATGCAAAGCACACCTGCAGTCAGAATTTACTGATATAATGTTCTGAACTTTTAGAAGGATGCACCTTTGTGGAGTTATAAACAGATTCAGTGTTTCCCATGGGTTCACAGCCTTAGAGGGGGGATCTACGGGTGAGTCTGAGACAGGCCCACAACGACAGTTGGCCCACACAATTGCATGCATGAAAATTTTTGCTCTAAATTTGCTGTCCATAGCATTTATACTTGTATGCAGCTAGAAAGCTGACTAACGAAGTTCCAAACTCTTCAAAGAAAACTTGCTTCTCCTGCTCTTTACTCAGAGCCTATGGATGAACTAAAGACTGATTGAAGAAAAAAGGTCTCAAAGGCTGAATCGTTATGAGAAAGAGCACATTAACAACAAAGTGAAGTCTCCTCTGTTTATGCCACTGCAGTCACTAAATTAAACACAAGACAAAGCTTGTGACATGTGTTGCAAGATCTGACCAACAGTTTCCAGCCCAAACATAATGTAAAACCCACCTCGCTCACTAAAAACCAAGCCAAGTCTTAATCCTTCTGGAGACTCATGTCAAAACTCAAGGATACTACCAAAGACTTTGCTCTTCTTGGCACACAAGACCTGTTACTTCGTTGCAGCCTGATTTTTTTAAATTAAGCTCAGATTTCTGTTACAATACTTGCAATGAGCGAAAACTAGGGGACGGGGGAAACCTTAGGTTTAAGTTCTAGATCAGTCTCCTGTTCCTTTCTGTGTACTTTTTGTATTTTCCAAACTTTGACATAATGCAGTCTCAACACACCAAATCCAAGCTTGAGGGGAAAAGCCTTCAGGCAGACACACCTCAGTGTAACTTGGTTGAACTCTTTGGGGTGCTTACAATTGACAGTGACCAATGCTATATCATAGTGACTCTTAAAATGACTATTACTGCAGCAGTTCTTTGAAATGTGTTGGGTTTAAATTTTGTTTTAATTTCCCCAAAATATTTTTCTAAAAACCCCTGATGATTTTCAATAGCAACCCAAAATTGTCACAATCCTCAAACTGTCACAAAATCATATGTTGAAGATTGTCTATAACATTAGAGCTGCGCTAGCACTCACTCTGACGCTACTTCTGAAAAAAAAAAAAAAAGAGGAGCAAAGCAGTTACTGTCACGATTTCCAAAGCCCCCCTGTGAATTGAGCAGTGTATTTCAATTAGCTAATAGAGTGGTGTGTATGCTGTTCTAACAAAAGCACAAGGAATATTAAAGATACACCATTGTTAAGTTCTGTAATATCTTGATATGTTCTTTTGTATCTGCGTGCTGGTCTAAGCTTTAACAAGAGACCTCACCAGGCCATCATGTCTGACACTCTGCTCTGTTCAGCTGTCCAGAGTGTGCTAATCCTCTGTGCTCATGTTTGTCTATGGTTTGTTCCTGTGTGCATGAGGGGATGCTGCGCGGGATACAGAGAGCAGAGGAGAGCTGAGAATGTGCGACCATGTAGAGACAGAAATGACATCCTGTCATGTGAATAAGGTAAATAACATGAGGATATTTGGTCTCCTCACTTAGAGTAACTACAGAGGGTAACGTTGTTGTTATTTAGCAGCTAGCTTTGGACAATATTATCAACTGTCAACTTAGCACTGGCATCTCTATCGATTCTCTTCTCTGGGTCTGAGTCTAAGTCAGAGTCATAGGCACACAAGTCTGGCTCCAGACACGAGTCCTACGTACCCGAACTCAAGTCAAAGTCAAAGACTGGACAGACTGGACACACCAAAACACACAAACACAAACGCTCATACACACACACACACACATCTGCATGGACTTAACACACAAACAAACATACATTAGCATACTGCTGGTTAGCCATGTTGCTAGTGGTTAGCGGTTAAGTTCATGGCAGCAGGTTAGCATGTTAGCATCAGAGTAGATACACAGCACAGGTTTGGTGTTGATCACACACACACACGTGTCAGTTGTGTGAGTGTGTGTGCTGTGGATCTACTCTGTGTAAGCGACAGTAAGCAGCACTGAGAGGACAGCCCTGTGAGGCCCCTTTGTTTGACCGAGGTTTGATGAGCCATGGTTTGATCCTCTCACACCTGGAGCAGGTAAACCATGGCTCCCTGCTTTGTGCGCTCTGGGAACTGAACCTTAAAGTCAAACTCTGGTTTCATTTCAGCCGAAGTTAGCGGTCAACAGGGAATAGAGGGAGGGGCACGTCCTACTTACAGAACAGGTGACAGGGGTGTGGCCTCAGGCGGGGCAGGCGGACAGGTGGGGTGGGGCAGCGCAGCGGCCTAGCCGTAGCTTAGTTTGGCCTTTGCACAGCCAAACCTAAGCAAAGCTGTGGCCGCGCAGTGAAGAGACTAGCCGTAGCAAGGTAGCGCTAGCCAAGCTTCTGTAATGTTGCAGCAGCAGCACAAGCACATGGAACAGGCTGAGAGACACTCAAAGCATCATGGGTAGGAGACAGAGGGGAGGGGGGACAGGTGAGAAGACAGAGCAGGTGTCTGAGAGAGCAAGGGAAAGGGAGAAGGTTATTCTGAAGGTTAAGTCGACACAAGAGGAGCTCTATCGTCCAAATATCCCAAATATCTAATTTCATCCCTTTTCCACCAACAGCCTGAGAAACTGAAACACCGCTTAGAAAAATTGAAACAGCTAAAAAAATAAAATAAAACACTACAGAAACCCAGAAGCAGCTCCAAAAAAACTAAAACACATCTCCTAAAAATGAAACACAGCTCCAAAAAAACGGATCAATTCCAAAAAATGAAACAGCTAGAAAAACAACACTACAAAAACCCTGAAACTGTTCCAGATAAACTGAGACAACTACAAAAAGCTGAAACACAGATCCAAAAATGCTGAAACACAGCTCAAAAAAAGCTGAAAAAGCTCCAACCATTGAGAACTTGATTTTCAACAACAGAAGTTGGATCAGCTGTGATGCCAGATTGGACACTTCACCTGTCTGAGTTTCTGTGGAGGGATATTTGAGGAACAGAGCAGTGTGTGAGGTGCAGACAGACAGACAGACAGATGAAGCAGACACAAAGACCACAGCTTCACTTTCTGTGACAAACACATCAACACCTTTAATCAGTCTGAGGTACCAAAACGTCATACAGCGTATCAAAATCTGACAATTCACACAAAAGATCCCGTACAAAGACTTCAAGTTTCAAATCCAGGGAATAAAAGAATGAGAGAGAGAGAGAGAGAGAGAGCGAGAGAGAGAGAGAGAGAGAGAGACTCATTAAAAGGCAGCGAGGCAGGGAGAGAGGTAGCATGGTAGAGCAACAAAGCTGAGCCTAGACAGTTTGGTCTGACTAAACAGCAGGGGACAGGGCCATATATCAGGGGGCGGGTCAGTAACCTTGGTCGAAGGAGTCGTCAGAGGAGCTAAGCCCTGCCTCCTCCAGAAGCAGAGATAAGTGCTTGTGTTTCTTCTTCTGTGGTTTCTGACCGTGCAGTGGGGAGGATGCCGACCGCCTCTTCCTGTTTAGGCTGTCATGGGGAGGACGCGTCCCTGGGAAAGAGGGCCAGCCCCCTCGAGCTGGGCTGAGCTCCTCCGAGTCCGAGTCTGTGCAGAGAGAGTTCAGTTAATAGTAGACAGAAACAGCTGACCCTCTGCATAAGTACAGGTCCACACCTGACCTCATCCTGACCTCTGGCTGACCTCATTTTGACCTACTCGTGACCTCTTGCTGACCTTAGTGTGTGTGAGTGTGTGTTTGTGTGTCTGTTTGTACTTACTGTTGGAGCAGCTGCTGAGTTCTGATCTCGTTGGACAGAACAGAGATGACTTCTTTTGACCCTTCACCTTTTGGACGCCCTCTAAAGCAGAAGCCTTGGTAGCCACCTTGTTTTTCGCAGCTTTGTTTGATGTGTGGGCGCCTCTCTCCTTTGTTCGACTCACAGCAGTCTTGCTCTTCGACCTTTCTAACTTGGAGCTGGGAGAGAGTTTGCGCGCAGTGCCAAGTGATCCAAGCTGAGAGAGAGAGAGCGCTCTGTCCAAGTCAGTAGCCAGTTGCTCCTGCTCACATAAGCGACCCCGCTTCACCTTCATCATCTGAGGACATCATCACTGATCAGAGACACCTGAACATGGCACATTAAATCAAACAGGTTACAGAGACTCACCTCCAGGGCACGACTGCTGGACGGCTCCTGCTCGCTCCAGTTCTTCTTCTTCTTCTTCTTCTTTTTCTTCACCTTCAATCCCCCATCCCCCGTCTCTGCGTCCTCTTCCTCTCTGGAGAGCCGAAACCTTTTCCTCTGTGCGTCCCCGGCCTCAGAATCCTCAGAGTACTGCACCGTCCTGCTGACCCTGAGACACCAGAACAGTTCAGATTACTCAAACACAAACCTGACTAATCCCAAAGCTGGAGCTCCCACTCACTGAGGCCGCATGTCCAGTTTCACAGGTGTGCTCAGGTGTTTCCTCTTCCTGGGTCGTCCTCTGCCCCGCCTAATCAGACTCTGCCTCTCATCCTCCTGCTGCTGCTCCCTGGGAGCAGAGAACATGATAAATTTACTGACACGTCCTCAGGTGATAAACATGCAGGTGCAGGCGTGCTGTAACAGCAGACATGACATCATCATGCTCACCTCTTGTCGGTGCGTCTCTGCAGCTTGCTCAGGTCTCTCTGCTTCTCTTTGTAGGTCTTTTGCAGCTCAGCAAGGCGGACGCGGTATTCTACCTCCACGGTATCCATTAGGTCCAGAGACATTTTACTGTATAGCTGCAGAGGACAGAGCAGAGAGTCACAACACGTCACAAACAGTTGGTTCACCTCTGATGGTTCTTCATCTCACCGGTTCCTCCTTCCTCTGCCTCCAGCTGTACTTCTTATTGGGATCCAGGGTTCTGGACAGATTGATGTGAGACTGTTTCTCGATGGCCTCCAACAAAATCTGTCTGCTTGCCTCCAGCAGACAGTCCAGGCCCTCTAGAGTCAGATCTGAAGGATGCAGAACAAAACTTTATGGAGCAGATTTACAGAGTGCAAACAGACAAATGATGGAATGATGCTGTAACGACACAGAGGGTTAGGGTTCACTCGCCCCCCATCTCCTCATTCCTTTCCCACCAACCCTGTCATCCCTCTCCCTCTCCTCACCCCTCTCCTGGCAGATCTGCTCCATCTCTCTTTGGGCCATCTGGCTGAGCAGGGCCATCCCCTCCAGTGCCACCATCTCCAGGTCTCCAGTCTCTCTGCAGTCTGCACCTGGAGTCGCGTTGTCTGTCTGGGGTTCAAGTGTCGGGGCAGGTGGCGAACTAGGTCGGGCCAGAGCCATCTCACTGGCCGTCAGCAGAGCGAGCATCCCAGCCATGGGATCGTCTGGGCTGAGAAGCTGCAGTAACGGTGAGCCGGTGGTGTGAGGAGGATAGACTGGAGTAAGCGTTTGTCTTTGAGCAGGAGTGTGTGAAAGGTTGTGAATGTCTGGTTGTTCTTCGTCACACACAGCACTGGACGTTTGTTCTAGAGTTGCCGCTGACTCTAGGCTGTGCAGCTTGGCGGCAGCACAGAGATGTCGTTGTGGATGGTTGCTGACCTCTGGTTGTGGTTCCTGAATGAGCGGAGGAGGAAAAGCTTCCTGACAGGAAAAAGATGAAACTTCCTTTTTGATGTGACCTGTGCTCTCCTCCTCCATGATCCTTGGTCTGTCGGACGGCTGAGAAGGAGGACGAGGGCTGGAAACCAGCACGGGAAGGGGCTGGGGGAGAGGCTTTGAAGCCTCTTCTCCCCTGTCTCTGTCTGGGCTGGCAACTGCAGGGCTACAGCTGTGATGGACTGGACCCAGAGGGTCCACACTTACATCCGGTCGAGGATGATCAGTCTCTTGCTTTACAAAGGATCCTGTCTTCGAGCGGTCCAGTTTCTCCTGCTTGACCTCTAAATCCAGCAGGTGAAGGTGAGCAGAAGCAGGAGGAGCTACAGGGACAGGAGAGCGAGAGTGACGTGGCGGAATGACTTCCGCGCTTAAGCTGCTTGGTGCTGGGATGTGATAAGGGGGGAAAGGAACAGTCTGAAATGGATAACCTGGAGGAAGATCTGAGAGAGGAGCAGAGACGGAAACAGAGTCAGAGAGAGGAAAACATCACACTTTGAGTCGGGCGATGATCCTGCAGAGAGCAGGAAGGTCTCAACCAATCAGAGTTTGGGATGCACAGGTATAATGTCTCACACTGACCTGAGTAGAGTCCCTGAAATGACCCTGAGGCTGGTTTCAATCGTCCTTTCTCTTCCCTCCGTGGCTCCTGACCCTCGTCAGTCACTTCCTGCTTTGGCCTCCGTGGTGAGGACGGGGGCGGAGACGCAGAGCGTGGGGAAGGTGGATGAGGGAGGGGCGTAATCTGTGAGTGAGATAGCGCTTTCTGTCCACCCTCCTCAGACTTCAGCGTGGTCACCGGTGTGGGGAGTGAAAGTAGTGGTGTGATGGAGGATGAGGACGGGGTGGAGGAGCGAGAGGGCAGGGGGGGTTTACAGGGGTGCAGAACAGGAGAAGGAGAATGGGAGGATAGAGAGGAATGACAGGGCTTAGGGTCCGCATTCCTCTTGTCAGCTTTGTCTTCTAAGTCGGCCCGGTGCTCGTTGGCTTTAAGACGCTCCTGAAAAACACAGTGAGAACTTTCAGTGGGGAGGCTGTGAGGAAGCTATTGGGAGGCATTGTGTGCCTTCTGCTACACATGAGCAGAGGGTGAACTTACCACAAGCTGTGCGTTCCTCTGTAGCTCGAGGACCTGCGCTGTGTGCTGCTGGATCATCAACAGCTCCTGCTGACGGAAGATCTGCTGTTGGGAGAGGAGCTGCAGCTGGGCAGCATGCTGTAATGAGCTACTGGAACTGTACATCCCTGACCACACTGAGGCGCCTCGGTCCAACACGTCGCCCCCTACAAGGGAACAGAGGCCAAGAAGACCTGCTTTAATTCACAGAACAGGATTATTGAGCAGATTCACATACCAACACACTTACACTCACCGACACCTACAGTTATCTAAACACACATCTACACACATAGAACCATAACTTCACACACTCTTTCTTTCCCTCTCACCGTAGTGAGGGAGGGGCTCCGTTGGGATGACAATCAGCTGACCAGACTGAGGGTCCCGAGCAAACTGGTAAGGGGAGGACATGGATCCCGGCAGGGCAGGGGGGTAACCTGGAGGGAGGGTCTGATGGAGGGAGGAAGGACCGAGGCCTAAAAGAGAGAGAGAGGGTCAGCTGAAGCTCCTCTGAAGTGTGTTGGAGCCATGGTAAAGTCACAGAGCACAAACATGCTGAGTCTGGACTCTGTTTTTGACAGAGTCTAGACAGCCTGGTCCTTTAGGGAGAGAAAGAGGAGAGGAAGGAGGTATCTTTGGGAACAAAATGATCTCATACAGTGCAAAACTTAAGAAAAGTCATCATGCAAGACTCAAACAAACAAATAAATTGACAGAGCTCTTGCTTCTAATCCATCCAGTGAATTATTTAAACAAGGATTAGTTCTCTTAACTGTGTTTTGGAAATGAGATTTTCCATGTCATTTGATGACAGAAGGTTAGATTTGGAGAAGAATTATTGAATCTGGGGTGAAAGCTGGGAAAACCCTTGCACATCAACTCAATAAGAAATCCTTAGACCGAATGATAATGGATAGATAAACGATAAATACATGCTCAGACACGAGAAGAATTTGGGAATTAAATTTTTTTTTGAAAAATTTAAGATCCCCACAGTTGATGATGAAGTCCTCACTGTTAATTATTGAAACACCATTAATATTTGATGGTTTGTTTTGTGTAATTGTTAAAAAAATCAATAAAAAACACCTTCCCCTGATGTAATCTGAGATTATCAGCACTCACCGTAGGGAGATCCAGGCAGCCAAACAGGAGGGGCTCCGGGGCGGCTCATCCAGGGGTGAGAGGTCAGAGCTGAGGGGTCAGGTGGCCAGCGCCCGGGACCTGCTAGCGCCCCTCCACCAGTTACCATGAGGTTTGGTGTCATGAGGCTGGGAGTCATGATGCTGGGTGTCAGGGAGGAGGACAGTGGCGCCGAGTGCATCTGAGTAAACTCTGCCAGCTCCTTGGACTCACTGAGAGGACACAGGATATGTTTATATTAATTAAAGGTGGGGTCTGCAGGAATTTTTGTTACTGTTTGCAAACACAACATCCAAACTGGGCCCCTCCTACGTGGGAGAAACTCAAGAGCAGTACACCTGACTTCCTGTAAGTAATAGAGATATCCTGCAAATACTGTGTCATTCTTTCTTTGTGTTATGGCTGCTATGTGATAGATGACAATTAAGCAGGATAATTCCCATACAAATTGACATTTTATTTTTCAAGGGAAAATCCTGCTGACCCTACCTTTAACAAAGTTAAAAGGATTTGTACTGATTTACAAAGTTCAATCTGTGTTTACTGATTAATAAAGTTAAATCTAATTGACATATTACATTTTTAAATATGTACAGATTATTTTTTTTCAATCTATCTGTACAGATTTAATTTATAAAGCTGGACGGAGATTAGCTGAAAGGTGAAAAGTCCTGGGGTTTAGTAGGCCAGTGTACCTGAGCACTTTTTCCTGCTCGCGCTCCAGCCGGCCAGCCAGCAGTCGGTCATCGTGACGTCGAGCTCTATCGTCCATTCGCTCCTCATCTGGTCAAACACACAAAGAGAGAGAGCTTGTAAAGGTTGATCTTACTTTATTTTGAGCTATGTAGGACACTCTACTGGACAATAACAGAACTGCAGTTTGGCTGCAGCAGAGGAGGAAGTTGCTGCTGGACGTAGCAGCTTCATGAGTCTGAATCAAAGACTCTGATATGTAGCTGAGAACAAGTGATTACAGGACGGCCTAAGTTCAGGACAAAGAAGGAAGATGGTGTCTAAAATGATTGTGTTGGATAAAGGAGAGTGAGCATATTCAAATAATAGTCACAGTTCAGTGTAAAAGAGAATAATGGTGGTTGGGTTGTTTTATGAACATTGTTGCATCGTGTTTTTATTGTCCTGGGTTATGTTGTTTATGCTAGTGATCCTGACTTCATGAAAATAAAGCGATTTGAAAAACAGATGTATAACACACAGACATACAGAGTCTGATCCTGTGTAGAATAGAAACTTTCTGCAATCCACCGATCTCAGCAGAATAAACATGAGGAGCTCCTCCACACTGACTGGAGGTCCCATGAGCAGCCGTGCGTGTGCGCACGTGTGTGTATGTGCGTGTGCCTGACACGGCATGACACCCTGACACGCTCTGCAGGAAAGATTTCAGGACTGTTACCAAGGTTACAGAGAGTCTGTCCCTCTGCTTCAGTGAGCAGCCCCCCCTTCCTTCCTTTTGCTGTCTCTCCCTCTTTCACTCCCTCCCTCCCTCTCTCTCCTCCTCTTTTGCTCTGGTTTTAGAAGGAGTAGCACGTCATGGCCCTGCCTGCTCACTGAGGTGTGTGTGTGTGTGTCAGAGGAGTGTTACCTGGAGGACAGAGCCTGACCTCACACAGGTAACTTCTGCTGTGCACTCTGATCCACACCACAGGGACATCACATGACTATTGCATCTGTACACACTTACTGACACACACACACACACACACACACACACACACACACACACACACACACACACACNNNTGTGTGTGTGTGTGCAGGTGTGTGTAAACATCCTCTTCTGTTTGTTGTGAGCTCTTCTCTGCAAGGGGAGAAGATGCTGTTTAACCAATCACTCTGCTGCATGAATACACGCCCCCAAACACACACAACTCTGGCACTCCGTAGACCGTTCCATTGCTAAGCAACACAGTGATGGTCTTATTTTAATTCAGAGGTTGTTTGTAGCTTTAAGCTGCCCTCATTAATAACGAGAGAGAGAGAGAGAGAGAGAGAGAGAGAGAGAGAAAAAATTCAAAGGGAGATACAGAAAGTACAAGATTAAAGACAGAGAAAGAAAGAGAGCAGCTGTGAATGACCTTGATGCCCAGGAATAATTGAGGGTTTTACAGTTTCTCTGCAGCAGACTCAAAACAACACCAGCAGGTCAGGGGTGGGGCTTGGGCCACATGATCTGTAGGTTGGAGATGTGTTACTCATGTTTGTGGTCGGTCTCAGTTTCACAGTTAAAAGTGAAAGTCTAGCTTCTTCAGATATGTCCTTAAGAGGAGGAAAAAACTACTTCAGGGAGGGGTCACACATCAAACTGTGCTAAGGCACTATACACTCCTCTGCTCTTGGTGTGGTACATTTTATGCACAAGCACACGGACACAGAGAGGTCATAATCCATGACCTGTTCTCGCTGCGACTGCTCCTCTTGACAATCATTTAGGTAAATGGCAGGGCCATCAGAGGGCTGTGTCAGTCCAAAATAACTTAACATAAGCCAATACACTACTTAAGTTGCAGCCATGTTCTTTGAGTGTTCCACTGTGCTGACTCTGATTAGACAGTGTCTTGTAACCAGGGGCTAAATAATGGCGTAGACAGGCCATGTGTGTGTCAGTGATTGTGCTTAAGTCTGGTTTGTATTGGAGCAGTGTGACCTTGCTCTTAATTTTGCAGGAGTTCTACAGTTCTGAGACTTTCGTTGTTTCAATCAATCAATTCTCTTGCTTGACCTCTTGCTGTTGCCCTCTATACTCCAGACTGCTCTTTCTGCTGATTGGCTGATGCTCAGACAGGAACCAACACACCTGTCAGACTGAGGCTGAGAAGCCCTACCTCCAGCACACACAGGGGGCTCATCCTCGGTTTGAGCGGGTGTGTTTACAGATTTGGAGTGAAGTGATACCTTGAAGCCACTCAGAGTTAAGTATGCCCTCCCACCTGACAGACGTGGTTACGGCGTGCTTACCTTTGATGGCGGTCTGCAGCAGCGTCCTCTGGGTGTCTGACGGTCCAGTGCTCAGTTTGCTGCTCCTGATGTCTCTTTGTCTAGCAACGGCCACGGCGATGCCCACCGGAGGATGACGTACCTCTCCCTCACCTTCACGACCAAATGAGCGGGCGCTGTCAGGACGCTCCTGCTCCCTCTTCAGCTGGGGGGGAACTCTAAGCGACCCTGAAGCTCCTGATCCAGTTGACACCCTGTCCCTCTCTCTTTCTCTCTCCCGGTCCCTCTCCCTCTCCCTCTCCTGGTCTCTCTCGCGGTCCCTCGCCCTCGCCCTCTCCCTCTCACGTTCTTCTGATCCAATGTGTCCCAGTCCTCCGAAGGGTCCCCTCCCGTCTGGGGGGTGACTGGAGGACACAGAACTGTCAGAGGGAAAGTTCCCGCTGTATTTGATTAGACTCTGCATGGCGGATACCTCTGAAATATCAGAGGCCCCACCCCCAGTGCGTTCTCCCCCGGGTCTGTAGAGCGCTGCTGGGTCCAGGTAGCGTCTCTGGCCCCCATCCTCAGCTGTGTGAGGGGAGGAGTGTGTTTGGGGGGAGTGGCTGTGGGTGGAGTGTGAGTTACTGCTGGGCCGGTGTGTTGTGTGTGGTGATATTTGTGTATGTGTTGGGGGAGAAAGTGTATGTCCATGTTGAGCAGCCAGAGCCGCCATGTGACTTGTAGCATAGTTAGCTAACGGACTGATAGTAGTAGTCCACTTGGACTCCGCCCCCGCCCGCTCGATGCCCAATCGTAGGGAGTGTTTGTGGGTATCCCTGCTGTCAGGGCTGAAGTGTGATTGGCTGGAGGGGAAGGTTGAGTCTCGTTTCCCAGACAACCCGTTGGGACAGATGACTGAACCCTCCTCTCGCTGATTGCTGAAGTCGCCAGAGCGCTGAGAGTGATCTATCAGGCTCCTCTCAGGAAACCTGTAGCTCTCTCTCTCTCTGTTTCTGTCCCTCTCTCGCTCTCTGTGTTTCTCACTCTGTTTGTTGTCCCGGGCCTGAGAGGCGATCTGGATCGGCCCGGCTCGCTCGTCGTAGACCTCCACAGAAGGTACATATGTGGGTGCGCTGACTCGCAGCTCTCTGATTGGTTCCCTGGTTGTGGAGGAGGAGGGGGAGGGGAGAAGTGCAGGAGGAGGGTGAGGGTAGGAGGGGTAAGGCGTCCCAGCTGAGTCGCTCCTCCTTTGTCTGTCAGAGTTGGAGTTATTTAGGATGTGGGGTCGTGACTCCTCATCCCGCCCCCCTCTGTCTGTCTCCAGTCCATGAAACCTGCCTCCCCCTCCTCCCCCTCCCCCTCCTGAGGGGAAGGTTGGCCGAGGAGGTGAAGGTCTGGCTCTGTGCTCTGCTGTGGATTGTGGTTTTGTCTGGACTGATTGAGGACTCTGAGGCCAAACGTGCCTGTCCCTGTCCAAGTCCCTGTCCCTGTCCCGGTCCCCGCTCCTCCCTCGCCTCTCGTCCTCACTCCTCCCATCCTGCGTCAGGTCCACCACGCTGTGCGGCCTTTGCTCCTCTCTTGAATGCTCTCTCTCTCTGTCCCTCTCACCTCGGTAATGGCGCTCTCTGCCAGGGTCACGGGACGATCTCTGGGGGGGCGTAGAGCTGGAAGGGGCAGTGGAAGGAGCCGAGGGAGGGTGGAGAGGAAGCTGAGCGAAGGAGGCTGGCAGGTAGAACCCATCTGTCACACACACACACACAAACACAAATCATACACACACTTGAGACATTACAAACACATTCTGTTCCCTGATATTCGTGTGTAAGTGTGTGAGTGTGTATTGTTACTGACCTTTGTGTGAGTCGTACAGAGGGTGTGAGCTCAGTGCTGGAGGCTCCAGGTGTCCCAGGGAAAGGTAGGGGGCGGGGTAGAGGCTGCTGGGCAGGTGGGGGTAACCTGAAGAGAGAGAAGTCTTTATGTGAAAACAGCTGATGAGAGTTGAGTCTCAGTTTCACTGTTATGGTCGCACACAGGTTTTCTTCAGGTGTTTTACTGGCTGACAGCTGATAGGTTAATGAAAAAAAGACTGTGAGACTAATTTTTGAGTCTGTTTTTATTTCTCACCTGCAGCTTTTTGTCTCATATTCTCACCTTTAAGGTGTGAAACCATGGTTGTGTGCTGCAGCCAGGCATACTTATCTGGATCAGATTTAACTCTGACTGGTTACCAGACTGAACCACCTCAAACATATTTCAATAGTGACAGGTGAGAACTTCCTGTGGTCACCCTGATGTTGTCACTGGGTCAGAAGCTGCCCGTCAACCAGCTGCTGCTCTCAGAGACCAGTTCCTAATTTAGCCCCATGCCTGCTTTAGTGCAGAGTTGGCTGCCCCTGTCCGCTGGCCGGAGTCTCAGAAAAAGAGACAGGCAGGGTCTGCCTCCCAAGGAGGGTGAGACATTCCTTATGCCCACACTTCGGCCAATCCCAGAAATATCAAAGAGGCCGCAGTCGTTCCTGCTCGCAGTGCCAAGGAGCCCCAGAATAAATCTGTCCACGCTCGTTTCCAGAGTGGGAAAAACAAGAGCACCAAGGAGACCGAGGCATACAGGATAGGTCTGAGCCAAGCTTCCTGTAATGCATTGGCCGATATTGGCTCTTAAATGAGGCATCGGTTATTGGCAGATATCAGTAGGTTATCGGCCAGCATAAATTGATGAAATACCCGACCTAGGCACCATGACCCCGGTGTTAAGAAAATATGCATAGTGCAATATGTGACCAGAGGTTATTTCCTCAATTGGGAAATTGACCAAATTGTCCCTGGTTGTGAGTATTGCTTTGATCGACTCGAGGCGATCATTAAGTAATCAAGTATTTTTATTATTTTGCTCAGAAAACAATATATCACAAATGTGATAGGAGTATGTACCATAATAGTGTATGCTAATTGCAATACAGAAGAAAGGAGGAGAGGATGAAGGAAAGGAGCAGAGGAGTGAAGAGACCAGCTGACAGAGGGACGAAGGTCAGAGGACAAAGGAGACACATGAGGAACCCTTTAGGTGATGTGAATAAACTAAACCTTAACATGATGTGTGTTTACCTTCTTGTGTGTGTGACGCCCAGAGCTGAGCCATCTGTAGACTGCTTGGGTTAGTAGACCTGTATGTGGGATCAGAGGTCAAGGAGGAGGGGCCTGGGTAACCTGACAGGAAAGGGGAGGATCCTGTTGGGAAGGCATCACCTGGAAGAGAAAAATGATAGCCAGTCAGTCACTATGGTAACAACAATGAATAGCATCAGTGATCTGCTCAATTTAGTGTGTGTGTCTGTGGATTAAATCAATGCTTGCTGACAGCTTTGTACTGAAGCAGTCTGTTGTTATTACATGTGTGTTGCCACAGCACCGAACAGAGCAGAGAGAAAAAGTGCTTACACATGACAACCTGTGGAGGTTAACAGTGCTAACTACCTCCTGTAGTAAGCACACAGCCATCAAGTTTAATGCCACAACCACCACAAGAAACGCAAGAAAAAACATTTCAAGCGCTTCCAGGACCATCTCTGAGAAGATGGCAACACTCAATCGCCTGCAAGTTGTACATCAATGCGCATAAGGATAAACAAACACATGCCAGCCGCAGCCTCAACACTGAACTGTTACAAGGACCTTTTACCAGAGGAAATAATAAATAAGAACAAACAAAGCAATTTGTGATAAATAAGCCCAAGTTCTTCTCTGAGTCCTAACATTACCAAGTCCTGGACTGAAACTTTACTACAATCTTACACACACTCAAATACACTTAGATTCACACACCTACACAAAGACAGACACACAGACACAGTGAGGGAGTCTAATGGAATAGAGGAGAAACAGCTCTGTCTGTCTCTCTCTCTCTATTTCTCTCTCTGTGGTTCTTAGGCTGATGGCTCCACAATGAGGTTAATGTTGTGTGTAGAGAGTGTAAAATAATAAAAACACTCGGATGAGGTAGAAGAGACACCTCAGACTGCCTGCAGTTCAGGTTAAAAATCCGCTCCCTCTGTGTTCACAGATGGGTGATAATTGGCTTCCCAAAGTTCTCAAAAGAGAGTCGTGGGTTACTTTGGCTTCACTCAGGTGTTCGGAGGGTGTGGGCAGGTGAAGACAGGTGGTCCTTGTTTATGTCTGCTCAGGCTGCTTTTCTCATTCACAGAGACAGAATGGTTTACAGGAAGCTTTTTTTGTGGAGCTCACAGTTTCTACTTTTCAGAGAACCATGGATAGAATGTGTCACAAGACATTAGGTCCAGAAATCCCTGTAATCCACAGGGTCAGTGACATTGTGTCTCCTCTGTCCTGTCTCTTCTCAGCCAGCTGAGCGAATCAGTACAGAGAAGAATCAGCTGATGAAGAAGCAAACTCAGAGCTAGCATCACAACAAACACTCTCAGAGATTTTGAGCCACACTCCCGGTCAGGAGACGTTCTCAGAGGCAAACTCATCTTAAAGCTCTAACGACCAACAGGATACTTATATAATGGACTAAATACAGACAGACAGAGCACTGTGTGTGTACGTGTGTGTGACCTTTGAATGTTGTTTGACTTAAAGGGAGGAATCTGGCACAGAGAGGGAGTGAGCTAATGCTTCAGGTATGTCGAGATGCCACAACACGCTCTATTTCTCCCTGAACACACACACCTATCACTCTCCCATTTGACAGTTTGTGTGTGTGTGTGTGTGTGTGTGTATGTGGTTTGGAGCCGGGCTGCGCTGCCTTGTGCTTTCTGCTAACCCCCCCACAGGACAACACTGTGCACTGTGTCTTGAATACATATAAACACATACTCACCACATCCATCTGAAGGTAAACAGAATCACTAACCGAGCTGGGTGACAGACAAACTAGTAAACTCTGTGTGTGTCTGAAAAAGAAAACATTCAGCTGTCCGTGTGTATGTCAATGTGTTGTGGTCAGGATGAATCTCTCCCTCACTCTCTGCACAGCGTCTCAGGGGAAACCCCGACTCTGACTGTACTATGCAAAGTCACATGCTCCTATTCTCACACACGCGTGCGCGAACACACACCCACACACACACCCACACAAGGGGGCTGATCCTCATTGCTGCACAAAGGTGCTGTTAGACCGTTTCAAAGCAAATCCAAACATCACACCTTCTGAAAACCTTTCCTTGTTTCTCCCCAGACGTTGAAATCACATCAGTGAGCTGTAATAAGTGGAGCCCTGGCCCATCACTTCACCACAATCCAGCCATCAATCATCCCCACGCCCCCCTGCTGTGGGCTGATTTCATCTGACAGCTTCTTCATGTGCGTGTGTGTGAGTGGAGTGTGTGGGCCCTGTCGCTGTGTTACATGAATGCTTCATCAGAGACCTGCCCTGGGAGTGCTGCAATATTAACTAGACCTCCTGGTACCTCAGTGATCCAGAAAACTGCAGTGAGCCCACCATGAGCCCCAACATCAACATGAACAGATGAGGAGGACTAAAGTGCACCTGACTGCACCTGACAGTACCTCGATGCAACATCTCTGCACCTTGTTAGAGGTCTCTTGATTCAACCTTTTCACTTCTGATACAATACCGATATTGCAGCCTTGAGTATTAGCTCATACCAATATTGATCAGATTCAATTTCAGCAAGAAATGTGTGATGTTTCACTTTATTTGTAGGTCTTCAAGACTTAAGTTAGCAATGGGGGGATATTTGAAGTTTAAATGTATCCAGCTCGGTGCCACCACATGAAACCTGTGCATGACAAGTTTTTGACCAAGAAGCAAGGTCTTTTGCAGACTTTAGTGAAAAATAGTTCCACACGCCAGATCACATCTACTCCTTGATACTTTGTTAAGCTGTTGTCGTTGTTGGGCTCCGCATGGGTGATGCGGGCACTGCTGGATAGAAATGCTGGAGCAGAGTCTGGAATGGGCTGCTTGTATCAGAGAGCTTATATGCTGAAATAACAATAAATTATTTTTTTGCCGATATCGAACCGATACCCAATATTTGATCCGGACAACCCACTCCACCTTACTACCCCCTACTACACCCTGCAGTAGCAGACTGTACCTTACTGCAAAATCACTCAACATACTGCAACATTATGGCACCATGTTTAAACATTACTACACCTTACTGCATCATACTCCACTAGGGCTGAATGATATTGGGAATCCCTGAAATGATTGTTAACAGACTCTCATCTTATTGCCTCTGTCTCTCTCTCTTCCTCCTTGAAAACTATTTAAATTTGCAAAAAGTCTAAATCATGTTAATATCTCACCATTCATAATTCATATGGATCTATAAAAATTCCAGCAACTGAATCTTCTCACATCCGGTCAGACTTTTTCATAACACTCCTAAGCAGAAGTTTGGGATCATTTAATTTTTTCTCTGTGACAAAAAATATATGACAAAAATAATATTCATTAGATATAAATCATATTTATGCACGTGCTGGAATATAAATAGGCTTGTAGACCTGGGCACAGGAGCCAGAGAGACAGTGTAGGCTCACACAGGGCGAGCAGGCACACAGTGGCTCAAGGAATTTATCCACCTCCTGTGTTCTGCATTTATGTAGGATTCAAAAGTTTTTGCCAGATATGTGAATCAATGAAAAGTAATGTTTAGAGACATTTCTAGAGCAAGCACAATACATTTTGTGAAGGTGGTCTGCTTCAGAAAGAAAAACAGGCGATTTCCACAATACACAGAAGCAAACTTAAAGCAACGGCTTACTTGGGCATCAAATTACAACTGTTTCCAGTTTTACTTGCTGTTTTTCTCAACTCTGAAAACAGCAAGTGAAATGACGGAGCATTGAGAATGTGCTCTAACTGTGGGAGTTATTGAATGCAAGGAGGTAAAAAATGGCAGTGGATGCTCATTGGGTTCTATTTGTAACATGATTTGGCTTAGACATGCTACAAAACCTTGATTTAGAGGCTAAAATATATCACTACATAATCTATACTTTGCAGTTTTGCATATTGCACATGCACAAAGATGAACAGGAAGACGATAAAAAAAAACTATTCTTGGTTTCCTGCAAAATAACAACAACTTGCTGCAATATAACTGCACCTTACTTGAACTTAACTGCACGAAACCAGGCCATACAGCACCTTATTGCAACAATTCTTTATCTAACTGCACCATACTGTAACGTACTGCACTGCTGCAACATTTCTGCACATTTCTTCACGTCTGCACATTGCTGCAACTAACTGAACGTTTCTTTACAATTTCTGCTAATTTCAACACAAATCTGTAAATGACTGCACCTAACTCCATATTTCTGCACCTAACTGTTATTACTTTACATATCTGTATGTGACTGCACCTCCCTTCACATTACTGCCCCTTTACTGCAACGTTTCTCCACATTATTTTACATTTCTTCACATTACTTCATGTTTGTACCCCACTGCACCTTACTGCACATTAAGTCACAATCCCAAATCTTCTTGCAAGTTATTTCAAATTTTTGCACCTAACTGCTCATTACTTCACATCGCTGCACATTACAGCACGTGACTTCACATTTCTGCACCTCACCACACATTCTGCAAACTCCTGAACATTACTGCACATGACTTAACATTTTTGCTTCACATTACCTCACCTTGCTACACCTTACTGCACCTTATAACACATTACTGCACCCTACAACACATTACCTCACCTTGCTGCACCTTATTACATGTCACTTCACCTTCCTGCACACTTATCTTACTTCCCTGGTAGCAGGAGCAGACACCTCTGTGCAGAAGGTCAAAGTAAATGGACAATACGCAGCTCAGTTTTGAGAACATGTACAAGACGATCCAGAGGAGAAAACACACACACACACACACACACACACACACACACACACACACACACACACATAAGCTTCAAAGAAACACACGGTGGTTCACTTCAAATGAGACACTGCCTCTTTAAGCCAAATACATGCAAAGCATCCAGCACACACCCCCTCCGTCAGACCCCCTCAGGAGCCCGGAGCAGCAGAGAGGATGTCGAACAGAAGTGGTACAAATGCAGCAAAAAAACATCCACCGTGAGAGCTGCTGTCAGTGTGAACAGCAGAAGAACTACAGCTCACACCAACAACCATTTAGCCCGCGGGGTCAGGAGTGATCCGTCAGCCCTGCAGGATCATAACTTTAACGCCCCCTCCTCTAAAAAACCCACTCATAAACTGCATCTGCTCCACAGCAACGACTCTGTTGAGGGCCGCATGCAATCCAATGCCTTTGCCCCTGACCTGCATCCTGCTGCAGAAACACCCTCCGGACCGCTCGGGCTGCTGGAGCCGTTCAAACTGAGGAATGATATGTCGAGTCATTTTCCGCTAACCCTCACCCTTTCTCTGAGCTGAAGATCCTTCACACGACCCCATACTTTACAACTGCAACTTATCCTAACAGCCACACCTCCTTACAAGACCTACATATGGGTTTATTCCCCCCACAGCACCGTGGAAACATCAGAGCGATGACCGCACATGCTGACACAAACTGCGCATTGTGGCGCAGCGTTAAGTTAATATTTGATCATGTGAGGCTGTAACATTACATCATGCACGCAGTACAGCAGAGCTTTTTGCACTTACTGTGGTGGGGATGTAGGTTAATGGCCGATGGCAAGAATTTCCCGGAGTGGAGAGGCGGCGGATGACTCGCGCCCAAGTGACCGGGCGAGGGAGGGATCCTCCCGGCTGCTGCCGCTGCTCCGAGTCGGTGAGACTCCATTGCGAGCCCCGCCAACAACGGAGGTGGTACATGGACAGATCGGGGAGGTCCAAAATCTCTGCCATCCATTATACACGGAGGGAAAGTTGGAAAAGAAATAGTCCGTTTGGATAGGCCCCCTGTTCCGAAAAAAAGCCAGTTCTGGCTATAATAATGTCTTTAGTTTCCCAGGCGTGTCGGGCTCCTTTTCAGCCATCCTGCTGACCTACAAAACAAAAAGAAACACATTATTGGTTTTACATTCAGAGGACAGGCAGAGCAAACTGTTGGGAAGTGCTTGTTTTCGGATTTCGGCTCTTTCAAGCGAACAGGCGGTGCAAACGCGCAATGACGCAGTTTGGAAAAGCGCTTAAAAACTACACGATGGATATAAGCAGGTCGACCGATTGATCATTCGAGTTCATCCTGAAGTATCAGAGCTGCAGGTTATAATGCTGTTTCAAGTTATTTCGATTATTTTAGGATGTAATGTTGGAGAAGAGAAGCAGCTCCACCCCCTCCGTACAGCGAGCAGCGGCCGCTCCAGGGCTCCGCTTCCCGGGGAAACACACGCGGGAGAGGGGCGGACAGCTGCTCTGCCCCGGGCCTGAAAACACCCTCTTGTCCCGAAGTGGCAACACAAAGCGACAAATTTTAATAACCTTTCTCTCTTTGACACAGCTGTTTCCTCAGTCCATAAAGCAGCCATGAGGCACCGGGCCCAGTCTCCTGTAAACCAATACACCATAAATACTGAAGGAGCATCAAATATAAATTTCAAACGGGTTAAAAATAAATAAGGTCTCGGAGCCTGCATCATTCATCAGCGGGGTTAGAGGGGTTTGGTGCCCACAGAGGGAATGTTTGGTTCGGCAACAAAAAAGCAGGGAGCTGCCCAGAAAGAGGGACAAACCAGAGCCGCTTTAGAAAACACCAAAAACACTGAAAACATTTAAGTCAGCCGAAAAACTCTGCTCACCCACGACTACCATTCACATAGAAGTTTAAATGTCAAGATTTCTATCTTCTTTAATGCCAGGTTCATTCCGAGTGGTTATGCTGACCAAAGCAATGCGCACTAAAGGTGCTAAAAACTCGATTAATTTATTTCATAAACATGCGATGAACACAATCTAACAGTCATTTGTAAAGTATGTCTCACGTTTATATTATAAAGACACTCTTAGTTACTTTCGGTAAAATAGGATCCATTAAAAAACAGTAGGACACAACCAGCAGGATACAATTTTTGTGATATTAAATGTAACTTTAAAGCTGATTTAAAGCGTAGATCGGTGAGTTGGAGTTAAAACAGAGAAAGTGGAGCTAACCTTGAAACTCAAACACTGCGATTTCAGGCGGAGGGATGAGGACACTCACTGCTTCAGAAAAACATCAAGCACTCATTTCAAACCCTTAATTCAATTCTTATTCCTTAAACAAACCCTCTCCTCAAAACCCTCTCGGGTCCGGGTCTGAATAAACCTGCAGGTAAATAAATCCGTCTTTCTGTTTGCGGTCCATGCGGACTGCAGCTCCGTGTTTAGCCACGTTTCAAACTTTTCACGGTTCCTTTGCCGACACGAAAACTTCCGAAGACACGGAAATGTCTTCAAAAAGCAGCTTGAAACATCAAGAAGGAGCACCAGAAAAACTCAAAACGTCCTAACAAATAATGTCCGCGCCATTTTTACAGGTTTCTACGGGCTTCAGTTTGTTTCCAACAGCAATAACTTGGAGAAGTTCGGGTCTAAATGAAGAAAGGAGGAAAAGGGAACATGCTGACCGCTTACTTCAAAGACGAAAATGTGGTGAACGAGCTAAAATAATGTCTTAAAATCCGTCCAGGCTGCTGGGGGAGCTGTGGTAGTCCATTCCCGGCTGGTCCGGAGGTATCTAGGGGGTAACAGGGGGGAGACAGACCCTCCGCTCCGTAAACTCTTCTCTAATGAAACGCAGCATTGTTTCCAGGCCACGCCCACCCCCTCTCTACCGCCCTACTCAAGCCCCGCCCCTCACAGTCACACTACTGCTCTCTGATTGGCTGAAGGCCTGTCAATCAAAGTCTAGGGAACATTAAAAAAACACGCTGGCCTCACGCCAGCTCCACAAAACCAATTATGGAGCCAGAGGCTGATCTGTTTCAAGGTCCCCCATCCTCCAGGACCGGACCGATCACAACAACAGGACCCCCTCCCCCACTCTCACCCCCTCACCCCTTTTCACGCTGCTTAAAACAGACGCTGACAGACTGGAGGAAGGGGGCGTCCTAAGACCTAAATACTGCTCCCATGTAAATCATTTTTACATTTTAGCACCTGTTTAGTTCTTAAACCTTCCTCTTTTATCCATCAAAAAAATGATAATAATCAAGTGTATTAAGTACTTCTTTAGAAAAAAATGATTCAATTTTAAAAAAGCTTTATTATTATTACAAACATACGTTTTCAAGCAAGTGTGACTGACAACAAATGTAGGTCCAGTTAGACACACTAAAGATGTGCATATTTTCTATTAAATATTATTCAACTTAAAACTCCTCAACCAATAAAGCGACCCCCACCCCCCAGTGCAATAATCACTCACTGCTGCTAATTGTGTTGTAGTTTCATATGCAATAACTTCAATACACTCCTTTAAAGCTACTACTTATTTACGTACATACTCAGTCCCTGGACCTTTACTGTATTTATTTACTCACCGCTGCCCTATCAATTAATCAATCAATCAATCAATCAATCAATCTATCTATCTATCTATCTATCTATCTATCTATCTATCTATCTAATCAGTTTATATTTTGAAGAAAGATTAGAAGAAAACGACAGTGGCCCTGGGAGCCATTTGTTTACTGTTTCCATGATTCAATCTCATTTTCACTGAACACAGGGTTTGGTACAAGCAGGATATTATTACGGTGGCTTTGAAAATGAAATAGTTGTGGTAAGAGTGATGGTTCAGATCATCTTTGTATTCGTTTTGAGTTTAAACCCAGGGAGCACCACATATAATCAGTTTACATCAAGTCAGAACAATAGAAACTAAAGCCATGAACCATGAGCAGGTGCAAGAAAAAGCTCATAAACTCAGTATTAAAAACAGTCAGAGCTCAGCTTTGAGTTTTCATTCCGGCACCTGAGCGAAGGTCAGTCAGTGTCATCTATATTCTTGGATTATTATCACTTTAACTGTTATTTAAATGGACTGTTTGATGTGGTTGTTGTACTCTAATCCTGTAGATCGTTTTTTAAGTCACACAGTAATGATCCTCTCCTTTCTCCGTCTGTAAATTCATCCCAGCAGCCTGAGAAGTCTCTCTCTCTCTCTCTCTCCTTCTGTTTCCCTCTGTTCAATCTGCCGACTCATGCATTAACATCAGAACAGTACAAGTGGTGCTCCTCTCTCTCTCCCTCAATTCTATTCATTTCAATTAAAATGGCCCTATTGACAAGAAAAACATAAGTTTACTTTGCCGAGGCAAGTGTGACAGAACAAAACAATTAAACACCGTACAGACGACTAACGAGAAAGCAGTGAAAAAAATACACTTTTTCTCTGTATAATCGAAATATATCAAGGGTACAATAATTCATTTAGAGGCAAAAGCAATAAACTAACCAAGTGTGCAGAGTCTCTCTCACTCTCTCTCCCCCCATTGTTTGTACTGGGGGGTGGGGTGGGGGGGCGTGTGAACTACGGACCTGTCACGTGACCTGCTCCTCTCGCACGGTGTCCTACTCTCGCGGGTTTTTATGACCCGTTGATTCCCTTTGATCTCGCCCGCGCGTTCACAGTAAGGAAAATGTTGATATAAAAATCTGAGACTGTTTCAAGCTCCCCTCCTCCTCTCCATTCACCCCTCCTCCCGACACAGGGACGGTTTCAGGGCGCCCCCTCGGCAAGCCCAGGGAGCGGGATCGGGAGAGCAAACACCGCGAGAGGAGAGAGAGAGAGAGAGAAGAGAGAGGAGGAGAAACAAAAAAGGAGACAGAAGAGAGGATAGAGGAAAAGGAGAGAGTGGAGGAGGAGAGAGAGGCTTGTTCAGATTCGGTATGTCCACTATTGATGTTTGTCAAGTATTTTGGGGACCCCTGCTCAGACCGTAGGAGGGATTATCTGTCCAAGGGGACCAAGCAGTCCTTTGTTCCCTGAATGTCTCCTGGGTCGTCAGATCGTGTCTGCAGATCAGAGCTCAAGGGTTAGTCTTCCTTCAGCCTGCAGCTGCCGAAGGCAAAGCTCCTCTCCCTGCGCTGCTGTCCTGTCCCATAGTGGGTTAGATCCACTCTGAGGGATTCCCTCAGATAATGAAGGAGCTACACAGTTAATAACTCCTATCCAGTCTGGTTTCCAGAAGACAAAGCTTTAACCTTCATTAACACAATAACTCATTTTGGAATATGCCTATGCCTTTAGGGAAGAAAAAACATTGATGGAATAATCTGGTCACCCAGTATATTCAGGTAGTCAGGTGACCTCAATCTTTAGGAACATAATGTTGCTTGTTTAAGAAATGAGAAATTATTCATTGCATTAGCTGGGGTAAAATAACTTGTTGCCTGCTGAAAGATAATCACCCATGCAGTAATTATCCAGTAGAGGCTTGGACCTATTTGCTTAGTTAAATCCAGTTGGTGACTTTTTTTTTTTTGCCAGGTAGTATATAAACCAAAGGACGGGCACTGAGGAAACAGCCAGCCCGAAGTGTCTTTACCGTTGTAGAGTTAAACCCAGAAATCAGAGTGCTGTCTTTTTATATTGTCTGATGAATTAATGTTGCATAATCTCTCGAATTTACTTTTTAATATTGTTGGCAAATTTCTACCAGCATTTGCTCCTGCCTTTTGCTGCAGCAACAGCGAACAATATTTTTTAAGAACAATTATCTGCTCCTTCTTGGTAAAGTAGGCCGCCCTGCAGGGTTTCTCCTGTTTTGCCGTGTTTGCAATTGGTCAAAGGTTGAAAGCACAACCCTTTTACATGCACCGAGTGAATCACGGGAGAATCCAGGGAATTCAGAGAGATCCCGGATATGTTTATCCTGCTTCATGCAGTACAGCACAGGTCCTGGGTCAGTCTGTCCGTATGTATACAGCAGATCTCTGTCACAGACAGACAGGTGGGACCATTTGCTGGATCGTTTCTACCATGTCTGAGGCTGGTCCCTGTCAGGGCTGTGAGCTGAGCTCTGTGAGGAAAAGAACAGAGATTTATATCCTGAGGGCTGCTGAGTCAATACCAAACCACAGACAGGTTTTCATTCCAGGATCATGTTTGAATGACTTATTATCCTTGTTTCCAGCTCTTATCTCTGCCAACCACCCTCCCCAGCCCCTCTCCATAAGACTTGCAGCACCCACTGTTTCACTGTGGGCTGTCTGAGTCTCACCTGACGGGTCAGGTGGATGATTTGAGTCTGTGTGAAGTTTCTCACCCTCAGGGGCCGGAGCGCAGGGATTAGCTCATTTTGGGGGGGGGTTGCTCCTTGCAGCAGAACAGAAACATTACTAAATAAATAAATCAGTTTATTTTCGTGAGCACACTGAGTCCATTAGAATAAAGCCTGAACACACCGACCACAACTGATCACCGTTCACCACAGCTGCTATGCAGGTACAACAACAGTCCACACCCACCCACACAAAAGCATGCACACACCAACACATGCACACTTCTCTCACAGAGAAGGTGTCAATCATCAGTCAGTGGTTTTCAGGGTGTGGAGTCATCCTGCAAGGGTTAGGTATCTGTGCTGTTCGTAGCTCTCAGAAGACCTGTGCTGCAGAGGAAATGTGGTGACAGACCTCATAATACAAAAGCACAAAACATGAACAGACAGGATTTTAATCACCATGTAAACAGCCCGTGTTCAGGCCTTGACAACACCTTACCGAACACTGCTCCATCTCTTGATGAAGACTTCAGTTACCACAGGCACAAAGCACCAGCAACCTGTGAACCCCCTCAGACCTCTATTACCTTCATAACTGAGCCTGCCTCTGGGTAAAGGGCAGCACTGATGTCAAACAATCCAAGTTGCCATCAAACTGGAGTTGAACTGGGCCTTCTGACAGTTATATGCAGATCTCTGTCAGTCAGGACCAGGCCTGTGTGTAACAAACAGAGAATGTGTTCATGCTGTGATTTCTTAAGAGGACATGTACTCCCATCTTTATGATCAACACCATTCATTTGACTTTGATGGCCTCTTTCTGTCAGCTCTTCAGTCGCCTTTCACCTGCTTTGTACCAAACTGAGGCATGCAGCGCAGCAGCCCCACCTGCAGGAGGAGCAGAGGCTGGCTGAGTGAGAGGCTGCTGCAAACAGAAAAACATGTCTTTCTGACAAATTTTCTCTGTCGTTTTCCTTTAAAAGCACCCACAGCCCTCATACACTCCCACACACTCACACACAAACACACACTGTCTCCCTATCAGCAGGTGTTTTGCTGGCGTTGCGATAACAGGACATTAGTCTCAGCAGAATCGAGGAGCTGCAGCAGGAGGGAATAAATATACAAACTCTGGATCTTCAGTGTGTGAGCATGAAACACGCTGGACCTAACACATGCTTGAATTCATATCAGTGCACACACACACACACACACACACACACACACACAGACACCCACAGAGCCTGCATGCTCAGTAAATCAGGCCTCCAACCCCATCCTCGTTCATCATCAGACTCAGCAAGCTGCTAGAATCTGGGACAGTGTGATGACCAGAAGCAGCAGGACTTCTACAGCAGCTGTATCCAAAGTGTCACTGAAACAGGGAAGGATAAAACGGTGCAGAAAAGGGTGTGGCAGCTCCATCCATTGCATCCCCCATAAGGGAATTACGCAATGAGGTCTGTTTTTAGAAGAGGAGAGGGGGGGGGGGTGCAACAGCCCATTCTGCAGAGGCCTATGTATCAAGTCGTGTAAAGTCAAATGGAGCTTCAGCGCCACCCTGTGTCTGATCTGTGCAGTTGCAGTGATGCTCTCAGCAGTTGGAGTTCAAAGCTGTTTCATCTGACTGCAGCTTAGTCCTGCTGTTATCTGCACTTCATTGATCAAAATCTTGGGTTTGAAGTTCTTAATCAACATCATCATCATCAGAGACTGTCTCCAGGACACCAGCATGCCATGAGTGGGATGAGGTCACAGTTACATTGTGAAGACCCACAGCAGGTCTGTCTGAAAGCTTTGTTCAACCACTGAGACTTTATCTGAGATCAACTCAGAAACTGCAGAAAATTCATCTCCTCTCCAACAGTCTTTAATCTTTTAGTAGGTGCGGCTGAGAGCAGAGGTCAAAGGTCACTGTGGGCTGGTTCAGATTCTGGATGTGATTCAGAGGACAGGTGATGCTGCCACTGCTCTCTCTTCAGTGAATGTCAAATGACCTCAAAATAAAGTAAACCACCCACTAGTTTGACATCACCTGTCCTCTGGCTGAGATTTTTTTTCCTCAGAAACTCCTTTAATTTGGGTTCAAATCCTTTTTATTATTTTGGAAAACAGTCTGAACTTCTAAACTTAACCTTTCAAATTGAAGTTATATTTCATACTCCATCTGACCCTTTGAACATTTTACAGTCTTTATATCAGACAGCAGGGGTTTGAAGTTAAATTTCACTATATGAGTAAAAGTAGCAAACACCTGAGCAGGTGTGTAGAGGCACTGGAGACCAGGTGAGTTGTGGTGCTGCCACAGGAAATGTTAGTTGTGTCAGAACTTTATTCCTCTCAGGTTTCAATAGAATAGAGTGAAGATCTAAAGATGTGATGCAGCACGTTCAGAAACTGAGTGAAACTAAGTGAATGTTTGCTCATGTGTCAGTGCTGATGAAGGTTTTAACTTTAAGACAGCAGGAAAAGATCTGGTTTCAACTCCAGATAGTAAGGGTTTTAAGTGACTGGGCATTTACATTGTTCTGTTCGGTTTAAGAGGCTGGGCTGTTCAGGTGTACAAGTTATTTTTATTCAGTATGAGGTGTTTGTGTGTGGATTCAGGTGACTGCAAGGAGGACAGAGACAGGCGTCATGTCGGAACACATGTGCACTTTATTGGGATTGTTTAGTCAGTGTACAGGTTGGCCCCACTGGTCTGGCACCCCATGTTACCCCATCGCTTCGAGACCCCTGCCCCACCACCCGGGGATGAACCTCATCAGGGGGAAGAAGAGGTCACGATCGGGTTTGCATAACAAAAACAAAAAAATTAACAGGACCAAGATATTTTTTAAGGCTGAAAGTACAAAAAACCCCAGACATAATTTACATACAAGCGATACTACAACCATGTTTAAGTATGCGCCAACCACTGGGCAGCCTTCACAGAGGCGAATACGTGTCTGAACAATGCAGTTAACATTTGGAATCATGTGTCTGAACAATGCAGTTAACAAACATTTGGAATGACTCAAAGAAAAACAAAATGTACATTTTTTAAGTCCCCAGATGCAACTGCAGAACCCTGGGGTGCTTTTTTAAAACTTAGCCAAAAACACTACCATCTCCTTCACTGTTCCAGTTTTTTAAAATCCTGAGTCAAGCGCCAAAATAACTGAAGCCATGCCAATGAGTTGGTGGTCTAAGCTCTGCGCCTGAGTGTATGAGAAATGTGTGGTGTGGTGTGTGTGTGTGGTGTGTGTTTTGCGCAGAGCTGAAGTTGTTGGGCGTTTGGTCGGGGAGGGGGAGGAGGAACAGTCTGTTTAGAAGCATTTACGGTGGACGATGGAGGGGCCAGACTCATCGTACTCCTGCTTGCTGATCCACATCTGCTGGAAGGTGGACAGAGATGCCAGGATGGAGCCTCCGATCCAGACAGAGTATTTACGCTCTGGTGGGGCAATGATCTGCAGAGACACGAGACAAACATGTTAGACCACTGAAGCTCTATTCATGTAACCTGCAAATACTCTGCAGCAGCTCAGCTCACCTTGATCTTCATGGTGGATGGGGCCAGGGCTGTGATCTCCTTCTGCATGCGGTCAGCAATGCCGGGGTACATGGTGGTACCACCAGACAGCACGGTGTTGGCATACAGGTCCTTACGGATGTCAACGTCACACTTCATGATGCTGTTGTAGGTGGTCTCATGGATTCCGCAGGACTCCATACCTGAGAGCAGAAGTGAAATACTGATCAGAAAAACTGGGGTCTGAAAGCACAGAGCAGGATTTAGTGCATGTTTGAGGTGGAACCCTACCGAGGAAGGAAGGCTGGAAGAGGGCCTCTGGGCAACGGAATCTCTCATTGCCAATGGTGATGACCTGACCGTCAGGCAGCTCGTAGCTCTTCTCCAGAGAGGAGGAGGAGGCAGCAGTGCCCATCTCCTGCTCGAAGTCCAGGGCAACGTAGCACAGCTTCTCCTTGATGTCACGCACAATTTCCCTCTCGGCTGTGGTGGTGAAGGAGTAGCCTCGCTCTGTCAGGATCTTCATGAGGTAGTCTGTGAGGTCGCGGCCGGCCAAGTCCAGACGCAGGATGGCGTGGGGCAGGGCGTAGCCCTCATAGATGGGCACTGTGTGGGTCACACCATCACCGGAGTCCATGACAATACCAGTGGTACGACCAGAGGCGTACAGGGACAGCACGGCCTGGATGGCAACGTACATGGCGGGGGTGTTGAAGGTCTCAAACATGATCTGAGGAAGAAGGCGAGAACCCATTAGTACGAACAACAGCAGGGAGTCTTCAGCATGTGTGCACACTTCACTCACTACATGCAGCAGAGTGAGCCTCACAGTCAAGTTAGTAGAAGTGCAAAAAGTCAACATCCTTCACACCTGTGCATGTCAGGTAGCTCAGAGGTGGAATTATTACAGAGGTAAAAATTTGACTGAATCAGCTAAACAGACAAGTGCAGACAAAGGCACACAGTCAGTGAGACCTGCTGCTGAGAGATCATCTTATAGGAGAGAGATCATCTTATAGAAGAGAGAGGTCCTGGGGGAGAGGGGAGGAAGGAGCAGGTGAGAGAGGGATGAAGGAGGCTAAGGAGGAAATGAGGAAACTATAAACACTTTGATGTTCTGTGTTGCTGAGCTGTATTTAGTTGTGCTCACCTGGGTCATCTTCTCCCTGTTGGCTTTGGGGTTGAGGGGAGCCTCTGTGAGCAGGACAGGGTGCTCCTCAGGGGCAACTCTCAGCTCGTTGTAGAAGGTGTGATGCCAAATCTTCTCCATGTCGTCCCAGTTGGTCACAATACCGTGCTCGATGGGGTACTTCAGGGTCAGGATACCTCTCTTACTCTGGGCTTCATCACCAACGTAGCTGTCTTTCTGGCCCATACCCACCATCACTCCCTGTTGGACAGATCAGACCATTAAAACACATGATTGCAGTTTGCTTAGAGTTACAGAAACACTATTTTAGAACTTTGAGTTAGTCTCAAACTACACTCACTGCCTGTGCATGAGCTATTGTGTTGAACTCTAAATATCAGAGTGTATGTGTGAGCTAGAAGATTTCCTGAGGTTCAAATAAAGTATGAGTTTATCACAGATTGTAGAAATCATGGATTCCATGACACTCTGCATGAACTGAAGTCTCCACAAAAACTGCTCCCCCTAGTGACTGGCTGTGGTACAGGTAAAAAAAAAAACTCTAGTCATTCATTCCAGATTAGAGGTGGTAAAACTTAAAAATTACATCTTGTAGAAATGATCTCATCTTTACACTGCAGTGGTATAAAGGTATCATTTGGCTGTGTTGTGTTCAAGCCCTCTTCTGAGAAGCAGTTTCATCATTAGATATTAAACATTTGAAGTTCCAGTTTATACGACTGAGCTGCTGTTCTTATGTAGTTTTTTGGGAGTAGTAAGATGCTTTGGAAAAGAGCCAAAAAGCCACAGTGTCCATTTTATATACAGTCTATCTATGACTGTGAAACTGTAAGCAATAATGTACAAAAAAAAAACAAGTCCCTCACTTTATTCTGTGAAGTTTTGAGTCTATAGTTAAATATCAAACTGAAGTATAGCAATCTTATTCTAATTAGATATTTATATTTCATTTTTTGCCATCTTCAGTGTCAGTCTCTGATGTAAACTTAACGAGGTCATGTGTGTGACAGGGAAAATACCCACCTGATGCCTGGGGCGGCCAACGATTGAGGGGAAGACAGCACGTGGGGCGTCGTCTCCGGCGAATCCAGCTTTGCACATACCAGATCCGTTGTCAACAACCAGTGCGGCGATTTCATCTTCCATGGCTGAACTGTTGTAGGAGGAGAAAAGGAACCGTTACACTCTCAAGTCTCACATCCGCTCTTCACAGAGCTCTCACTTCCCCTGTACCATTTCACCAGACCAGCCGCTGGGTGGAGCCCGCGCACCACATTCCGACTAAGCCAGACAAAAGGAAGTGGCGCTGCGTTCTGTTATTACCATATAAGGACATGTTCGGTTTAAGCAGCTTCGAGACTACCGGCGCCATGGCGCGCGGCCAGAGCGACACGGCGTGCAGCAGAGCGACATGACGCGCGGCATGATCTACACTTCAAGGGAAAGGAACGCTCGACACGAACTGACACCGCGACGCGCGACCACTCCCTCTCTACCGTTAGCTTAGCTGCTGCCCCTCCCGCTTTCTGCCGTTAGCGCCCCCTCCCTCCTTTATGTCCATTTCATAGGTTCACACACACTGGGCTCAGCTTTAATATCACTGCGTCACCATCAGCCAGTGACTGCCTCACCCACGGCCCACTGCCCGCCTCCCACCCGGCCACATCCCTCCGTCTCTGCCGCTACACAGGCTGTTAAATAAGAAACTGATTAACCCGCATAATGAGTTTATGAGACTCATGGAGGTCACAGGTCATTGGCTGACGCTTCACTTCCTGAAGGCCACACCTTTCCTCACACTGCAGGATTTGTAGTTTCCCCTTTTCCTCTTTCTGCGCAAAAAAGTCAAGAGCGTTAAAAGAACGACAGGTGTAAAATTCATCGATACTCAAAAAGCTTCCTGCAGGCCCCGAATTCTTGTCTCAGTCCCACTTAGAAGAGGTCAGAGATGGAATAAATTATTTGTTTAAGGATATGTAAAGAGTTGAACTGAGTAGATGTGCCCATGTGGAGAATAATTTGGATTCAAACGGCTGAAGTCTGAATGGCCGAGTTAGCATGATGAGGCTAAGCTAATATGTAAAAGTAGGTCACACCCCGCCGCATCGGGCACAAAGAAGAGCCGGTTGCAGACCCCCCCCCCCAGCTCAAAGCTTGTGTCACCAACACTGCTGAAAAAGACACGAGCATGAACATCATTCTCTTTTACACAAACCATTAAAAGTCACGTTTCAGTTAGTCTGAAGCGTCATCATATTAATCATAAGCCGGATAACGGTTCAGTAAAAAGCACCTGTCAGCCTGCGGTTAGACCGTCTGCAGTATCTGCGCTTTACCGTTATACAGAAGTGACGGCGTAACCGTTACAGTCCCAAGCTTTAGAAAATAATTTCACATTATCATCAGAAAGGTTGATGTTTGACAGGACAAAGAGCCTCGTGGTCAGCACCATATCCCCCACCCAAAACGCCCCTTTACAAAAAAAATGCTTTCAAAACAACATTAACTCATCTTCGCATGATCAATACACATTCCTTATAAACAGTAAGTAGGTTTTAAATATATGTCTCTTACCTTTGGGTGGGGGGCTTTTCGCTTTAGGGGGAACCGGTTTCAGGCAAATGATATCCCGCACAAGCTGCGTGTGACGGCGCTCAGAGTGAATCCGTTAGCTGTGGGCGCATCGTCTTTATACCGCGTCCGCTGCCCGGCTCGAGCCATAAAAGGTAAACTTTCGGAATACTGAGCTCTGATTGGTCCAGCGTCATGCACTGGGGCACGTCGCGTGCACACTGTGCTGCACTAGGCGCTCGCGATTTAAGAGAGAAAGAGAGAGAGAGCAAAGACTGAAGAAATAAAGAGGCCTAATAATCCTAATCTTTTCATATTCTGTATCATTTACAGGCTGAGGGAGATTTACAACTCCATACCCGGGAATATATCCTTCATGCACCTGCTGAGTGTTTAAACGTGAACACTGAGAGCACACAGGACTTCCCCCTGAGAGGCCTTCATCCACCAAACTCCAAACTACACACACTCACTTACATTACTACGGATACCCTTTACTCCACATTCTCTGTAATCCACTGTCTTTTTACTTTACAGAATTTTTACTTTACAGTGCTTTTACTCCACAGTCACTTTCTTTCACAGCCTCTTTCCTCCACAGATACATTTTTATTCTGCAGTAATTCTACTCCATGGCCCCTTGTCCCTTTACTCCATCTCCCCTGTCAACTCAGCCTCCATATTTGATGTTTCAGTTAGCAGGGTGGAGGTGTATTTGAAATCTAGCTGTTATCTAAGCAAAGCTAGCAGGCACTGCATCCCTATTGCAGACACAGATGCACGAACACACACACACACACACAGACACACACACATACACAAACACACACACACAGCTGTTGTAGGGCCCTGTCTTGGTCCTACGCTGTCCCTATGTCTCTGTACTGGCTCTGGTCAGGTATCAATCAGCTGTTAGCTTCACAGTCTGAAGAAATCATCAAGTCATCATCACCAGGCATTATTTTACTCTAGACAGGATGAATTTTGATAGTTAATTTAGCCGAACTAGAATAATTCACACACATGGTCACATATTTTCAGTCTAGCTTTTTATTCAGTCAGGTAGGAGAGCACCTGTGACCTCCTCAGGGACCCCTCAGGTCAGAGTTTTTAGCTACTGCACTCACTATTATCTAATCACACACCTCTTCTTTTCCATACTTGAGTCAAAGTTGGGCTGGACTTGCGCTCATGTCTTAGACCCATGAGTCCAGACTCCAGTTTCATGTCTGTATTCACAGACACGTTACGATTCAAATAGCTGAAGTTGTTGTTTAATAAATGTGAATATATGTGATTTAGTTCTCATCTCCCCTCCCCTCATTGTTCCTCTGTCTCCTGCATGCTGAGCACAGACTTCCACTCACTTTGAGCGTTATAACTGCTCGGATTAAAGTGCAGCAGTTTGATAGCCTTTTAAAGCTTTAACTTTGGCCACAGACTCATGCAGAAACGTCTTCTCTTCCCTCTTCACCACTTCCTCTTCCTCTCTCTCTCTCTGAGCTGCACCCATGTCTTCTCTTCCTTGTCTTCATTCATACAGTTCAGCTGACTTTAAAAGGACATATATGATGTATTGTGGTGCTCATTCCGCCCTGTGACGCTGCAGCATGAAGAAGCATTGTGTTTTATTGTGGGGAAAGATGATTGTGTTGTTTGTGAGCTTCCTTGCACCTGCAGTCCACTTTCACAAACTATTAATGATTATTAATAAGAAATTTCAAAATGAGAATAAATGTTCACTATGAGTGGTCAGATCTGCTGTGAAAGAACCCTGATGTGAAACAGTCAGATCAAGGGTCCTCTAAATCTACATAAACTTTAACGCTTGTTGCAAGGAGCTGAATCTGAAACCTGGTCCGACCCCTGTTAGCCTCACATCTCTGTGTTTGAGTTGTGCTTTAGACCATGAACAAGAAAGGAAAGGTGACGCTGTGAGCAGAGATTTGGACTGCTGAGAGGATTGTTTCAGCTCCATGACGCTGCAACGGTGAGAACGGGGATAGGCCGGAAACATTTAATCCAGCCTGAAGGGAGTGCCTTTCTGTGTGTGTGTGTTTGTGAGTGACAGAAAGAGAGAGAGTGTGTGCATGTGTAAGGCAGTAAAACCTGGACTTTGGACAGAACAGATTTCTGAAGGCATTTTTAAAGCCTGACGCTTAATGTGTATGATAAAGATGTGTGTATCAAAAAAAAAGACTTTGTGTGTATTTTAAAAGTGAATGAGAACGTGTGTAAAGGAGACATAGAAGAAGAAGAAATGGAAAATGAAGAGGAGGAGGAGAATATACTTTATTTATCCCCTTGGGCAAATTCAAGTGTTTCTCAGCACTTTGTGCAGAAATGAAGAGCCATGTGTGAGTGTGTGTAGTAAGTAAGAGTGTATGTATATAATAAATATGAGTGAGTGTATAATAAACTTGAGTATGTGAGTGTGTTTATGATAGATAGAGGTGTGATTATGTGTGTTTGTGTGTGTTTGTGTTTGTGTGTGTGTGTGTGTGTGTGTGTGTGACACTATCACAGGAGCAACAAGTGAAGGGCTCAAAGCTGTTATTTAGAGGAGGGGACTGTTAGAGTCACTCACCGTAAAGATCAACAATAGCAGAGCCGACAGCTGCTTTAAGTTCAGCTTAACTTGACACAGACTGGACAGGGGTAAACTTACTAAGAAAGTACAAAAATTCACTTTCCAGCAGCTCTTTACTTTACTTAATCATGTTTTTTCCTCTGGATATCACTTATCAGAATCAGAAATACTTTATTTATCCTATACCACATTGGGTTCTTTATCTGCGGCTGCATCTTTGCCCACTTCAGGACCTGCATCTTTCTCCAAAGACCTACAGCGTCACAGCTTCAAACCACCCTCAGATGATCCTCAGAGACAACACAGCATGCATCAGATGGACGTGTGCAGGCCTAAGTGCTATCTATGGTGATCTTGACATGAGTGTTTGAGTCATTCAGACTTCAGTGGTGATGATCAAGATCTGTTCTGATCTATTGATTAGGGTAATAGATCCCTGTCAATGTGTGTGACTGTAGGGGATCCTGCTGTATGAGATCTGTTGGTGGCTCTGTGTAGTTTGAACAGGTATAGGATCCAACTACCAGCATGTGCGAGATCCGCCTGAAAATGGACCCTTCTCTGTTAGGGGCCTGTGTCCACTGGCAGCATTGAAACCAGCTTTACCCATCACTTCAGTTTGCAACTCTCTCTGTATTTTTGGGCACAGCTCTCAGGGGCCATTTACACAACAATGGTTTTAGGATTAAACACAAAGGTATTATTGTATTTTTGGCCTCATGTTTACACAGAAATTATGTTTTAGCAGACCTTAAACAGAAATCTTTTGGCCTCCAGGGTGGAATTTTTCTGTAACCCTACGGCCACCAAATAAACGACAACCTCTTTGCACTTGTGCATGACACTTTTGTTATGGTATGCCATGGCCATGCCCGAACCGGACAGCAAGAACGACAGTAACAACTGAAAAACAATATGTCATGCCTGTGCTGCTGAATCTACTGACTGTCTCTCAACAAAATGTGCATCTATTGCACCACTTCTGCAATTAGCATAGAAGCATTCAATATATACACCAGATGATCAGCTCACCTCTACTATGACCTATAGAAAGTTGTCGGGTATACAGCCCCTACAGTTACATCACAAACCATAAGTCTAGCATGCATACTACAGTGTTTTCAGCATTTCTGTGTAAGAGTAGCTTTTTCACAGTTTTTTATTTTTGCATTTTCATGTGAAATGTTTTTGTTTAGTTGGGCCTCAGTGGGTTTCCCCCCCAGACTGAGAGTCAGAATCAGAGTCACATCAGGTCAAGCTGAGAGCTGCATTTTGGCTTTTGTCTCCTGAAACATCACAACACCAAACATTAAAGCTGCAGTACATTAGGAGCTTTAGAGATGCAGTTATTCTCCCTCTCTCACTCTGAATGTGCCTCTCCCTTTCTTTTTCTGTGACTCTTACTCTCTCTTTTCTCTCTTTCTCTTCTTGCTCTTTCTCTTTTTCTCTATTGCCTTTCTGCTCAGACTCCTCCATCCTTTCCTCCTCTTGTCCTCTGGTCCTTGCAGCCTGGTATAGAGTCTCTGATTGTTTGCCATCTGTGTGTGTGCTCACAGTTTCAAAGAGGGAAGCCCTTTTTACCCCCCACCCCCCAACCCCCTTCTCCTCAGGCCAATGGATAGTCTGCAGTGTCATTGATCTGCAGGTCACTGTGGTGACGGGCCAAACACCAGCTGTGTTGTATGTGTGTGTGTGTGTGTGTGTGTGTGTGTGTGTGTGTGTGTGTGTGTGTGTTGTGCCTGCCAGCTGGCTTGTTCGTGCTCCGATTAGATTAGTTCCCATTTAAGACCCAAATGGATCCTTAGCTCCAGCCCCCACTTCTCTCTCTCTCTCTCTCTCTCTCTCACTCACTCACTCACACAGTTGGCTGACTTCCTCACCCACCTTGCTGTTTTTTAAGCTGCAATCATGCTGCAACAGATCATATGAGCCTGCTTTTTATATTTTCTGCTTTCACCTCCAACTAACATCTTGTTAATCTACAAACAAAGAGAACAAAATCAAGGATGTAGCCTTGCCACCTGGCCGTGCTCCTGTTTTCAAGCCATTAATCTGGTTTTGAACCTGGCTGTGACCATGTTTTATTCTGCTATTAATTACTGGGGACAGATTCTTGTGGGCACTCAGGGAACTGCAGCTTTAGGATCTGGTTTTGTCACAGTTGTGGCTGGTGTTTGCTGTGAGGCTGCGTTTTGATCAGTTAGCTCTGCATTAAACATCCTCTCATTATAAGGGATGAGTATCAAAGTAGGTGCTTGTACAGGTATCAACCTATTTTCATCAGTTGCACCGAGTATTGATTCATGTAAAATCAATAAGTACCATGTTTCGATACCTTAACACATCCTTGACTGAGAGGAAGTGGAAGTGAAAGATTCAGTGGTTTTCCATGCCAGAAATGGGCATCCATTATGTAGAGCTGGGTCTAATCTGTGCATTATTAAAAACTAAACCACTGCATAGTTGTAGTTGGGTCATAAATTTATACTTGATTTAAGTTAAGGAACTTCATGTTGAAGAAAATTTGTGAAACAACTGCGATATGACAGTCCAAACAGCTGAATGTTGTTTTGATATATTATTTGTTAGTTTGTATACTGAGAAATCAATATTTCAAATTTGAAATAGTTGGAGATTTTATTGTTAAACAAATTAGCATGTGTTACCTCATAAACACACAAAAAAGTACCAACGATTGGTACTGATGAGTATTCATACCAATTACAAAGCATTAATACTGTATTGGTTCAAATGTGAAAGGTGCATCAGAAACTGATGCTGAGGGTGTGAATCTCTGTAAAATGTGAGCTGATCATTAATCTGTTCTGTCTGGGATGAGCTTCTATCTTGTAGCAGACTTAGTTTGGTTACCTTGTGTTTGTTTGCTCCTCATGAACACTCAGCCCTCTCCTCTTCCTGTGTTCTTACCTTACTTCCTTCTGCTCTTCCTTTCTCTGATTGGCTCAAAGTGCAGCATGGGGTGCCTTTTAAGGTTGTGAGGTTTATTCAGCTTTTCACTGAACTGTGAGTGTAATAATAACGTCATGGAGTGGAACCACAAGCAAATGGAGACATGACAGAGGGCGACCCACAAAGCTGCATAAGAGACAGGTTTAGTTTGAGGAAGGGACAGGCTGAAGAAGTCAAACATAGGGAATAGACTTTTATCTCTGTAACTAACTCACACACACACACACACACACATACACACACACACACACACACACACACACACACACACACACACACACACACGATAAAACACACGATCGTAATTTAATTCCAGAGCAAGTCCAACTCAAGGAGGCTTATCAGTCTTCAGCCATATGTCTCCATGTGGTGGGCGGGCTGCTCGTCCTGATTGGCCCAATTGGCCTGCTGCTAGCCTTCTCATTGGCTCTCTCCTCTTCTCTCCTCTCCTCTCCCTTCTTTCCTTCCTTTTTCCTCTCTCCTCTTCTCCTCTCTCCTGTCTCCTCTTCTTTCATCCCCACAATAACAGCTTTGCTCCCTGTGTTTGTAAATTGCTGAGTAAAGTTTACATTTGATGTTTTGCTTTGTTGTATTGTAGTTCATCTGTATTGTTTTCAGCAGGCAAGCGGGTTTGTGCATGTGTGTGTTTCAGTATATTTGAGTGTGTGTGTGTGTGTGTGTGTAAGTTTGAGTATGTGTGTATTGTTCTGTGTGGATGCAGTTCATTTCTGTTTGCAGTTCCCACCCTTCTCAGCGCTGACTCCCTGTTTGAATGAGCTGCATGCTGCGCTCTGATTGGCTACAGGCAGTTGCCATATAAGGACATAGGCCAGCAGCAGAGGCAGGAAGTGGGGTAAAGAGGAAGTGGAGCCGGCTTTCTGAGACCAGCAGCAGAATGTGAAACCTAAAGAGGTTTCATAAGAAAATGCCACTCCTTTCTTTTCATTCTCCTCCATCTTACTGTCTCTCTCCTGTTCTCCTCCTTCTCCTCTCCATCTCCTGTTAACTCTCTCCCTTCTCATGGAATAGTCTGATGTTGAATACATTCATAGATGTGACTTAGTCACCTGTGGTGGCGGCAATTCTGAGAAATGTGCTCAGACGGTGTTTCCCAAGGTGTGTTAATCACCTGAGCAGCGATCTTTCAGCTTAGAGCAGCAGACGGGGTTTACTTTACAGCCGAGGGCAGAGCGAAGTCCAAGCAGAGTCCTGCAGCAGCAGCAACAGCAGCACAGGATGTTGTTGTGCAGATTGTGATAAGGGTTCAGAGTGATGTCACATGTCTGTGTGATACCTGGATCCTGAGACTTTCAATGTCCACGTGCTGGGATTACTGGGGGTTGGCCCTGTTCCTGGAGGCTGTTTTAAGGGAATAAATAAAAGTTTCAGCTTCTAAGCCTTGAAGTATTTGTCCTGGAAAACGCTCACTCCTCTCTTTCAGTGGATTCAGATGAGCTGGTTTGCGGACCCATCCTGGGACAAAGACTCCTCTTGGACGTCTTCCTGTGGACGTGTTCTGGGCACACCCAGCTGTGCGGACACCTGGGCACCACGTGAGGTGACGTAACCCCGATCAGACCTTTGGAGGCCTCAGTACGAGCTGGAGGGTGTAAACAGGAAATGTATGAGCTTACGCTGCAGGACCTTCTTTCAGCTGTGAGATAACATGAACACTAATGAAGATGTGTCATAGATTTTATGAATCATAAAAACAACAGGTAGAAAAACTAAACCTACAGGTTTACAGAAAAACATTCACCATCTTCACACAGCAGCCTTTTCCCCTGAGCTCATGCTGAAGCTGGAAACTGATCTGTCAGCTGTCAGAGTTTAAGATTTCAGTCCTCTGATAGAACTACTGCACAAATACCAGTTTCCTCAGCAACATCCACACAACAGCTTTCAACCAATCCATGGTGCACACTGTTCAGATCATGACGTAACTCCACAGGTGTGTAAGGTCATTACTAACCATCCCAAACAGAAGGGTAAGCACTCTGCCGCTCACAAGCTAAGACACCAGGCAAATGAAACATGAACCCAACCCAACTATGGTAAGCAGAGCGTTCACTGTCTGTCCACCAGGGCACCTTTACCTGCATACCTGAACATAGTCAGAGCATCTTCACACCTTATTACCTCATCATAGTCAGAGCACACATCTGGGCACAGCTGTTTTTCTTCATCACTGTGATTTCGGAGGCTATCAGATGAACTGAATGAGTCTGAATGGCAGTATCTCGCAGGTGTGTGAGCCAGTCAGGTGAGGTTCTACCTGTGACACAGCTCAAAGGGGGATCACTTAAGCCTGTGTTTGTGTTTCATTGTCAGGAGTGTGTGAGGTGTTACTGAGGAGGATTTGACTAATCTTTGTGGGTTTGTGTGTGTGTGTGTGTGTGTGTGTGTGTGTGTGTTTGTTGACAAGTACGTGTATTAGTCAAAACGCCCTCCTGTAAAATGCTGACGCCCATAAAAGGAGATCTGTAAGTTTGTCACATGACAGCAATCTGAGGAATGCAACAGCTTTGGTCACATGGGACAAGGAAATCAGCTTCACCCTCTGAGGAGTGTGTGTGTGTGTGTGTGTGTGTGTGTGTTTGCAAGATTGTGCTTGTGTGTGAGTAGGATTGTGTATGTGCAATTTTGTGTGTGTGCGTGTTTGTGTGTGTGTGTGTGTGTGTGTGTGTGTGTGTTTGTGTGTGTCATGAGATTCACTTCTCTATGTTTAGGTGATTGGAAACTGCAGAGTAGGACGCTGCTGTTTCCTCCAAAAACAGAAAAAAAAATTGTGTGTGTATGTGAAAAACAAAGTAATGAAAATGAATAAAAAGAGAAAAGAAGTGATGACACAATGACCACAGCGCCCCCTGCTGACGGGCTAATCAAACACAATACAAAATAAGTGTCGAATTGAACAAGTGTGTGTGTGTGTGTGTGTGTGTGTGTGTGTGTGTGTGTGTGTGTGTGTGTGTGTGTGCATGTGTATGTGTGTGTGCATGTGTATGTGTGTGTGTGTGTGGGAGAGAGTTTGAAATGTTAAATGTTAAAGGAAATTTTGTGTCATGAGAGTCCATTAGAGAGTCTAGACCTGAGTAAAGGTCCAATAAGGCTCTGTAACGTTACAGAGCCTTATTGTGACAAGCAAGCATCACTAGCCTGAAATCCGCATTGTACTGGGAGTGAAGGATAAAGAGACAGAGGGATGGGGGAAAAGCAACAGTGCTTTTCAGCTGTGTCCTGTTTGTGTCTGTGTGTGTGTGCATACAGTAAGTGGGATGCAGATGTTAAAGCTGTAGTTTGTGTCTGTGGCCAGTTGGTGGTGCTACAGAGCTCCTGTAGACTGATTGTTTGATTGAAGAACAGGAGTGTATATGAGTCACACACACACACACACACACACACACAGGTAAGTCACATCAAAAAGAGGTGTTGAACACTGAATTTTGTTTCAAACTTTGTTTGGTAAAAAATACCTGCTGATATCAAAGCTCACACTCAAGTTTTTCGTGCACATACTCTGCTTCACACAACACTGCTGTACACACACTGCTGTGAGGGAAGCTGTTCCCCCGAACTAAGTAATTCAACTGGACAGGAAGTGATGTCACAAACCCTCGCTAAGGACCAGGAAGAGGTATATTTAGTAACATCCTGACCAGCACCTGCAGTAAGTGCTGGACACACAACACACACACACTTCTCAGGCAGCAGCAGTCTGACACATTTTACAGATCAGTAGACAGAGAGTGTGATCATTGATCAAATCAAATCCTGCAGTCAGCAGAGTCTAATGCTGTGTTAGCACTTCACTGAGGCTGTGATGAAGCTGAAACCAGTCTGAAGTTTACATTGTGTCACCAAATGAGAAATGATATTGAGAGTGAAGCGTATGAGCCAAAGGGCCTCTCCTTTGTGACTGAGTGGAGTTAAGAGGCTGTTAGATGTGTGTTTGAGGACAGAGAGCTGCTGATGATCTCCTGTCAGCACTCTGTCCACAAAACACACCTCTTGAATCAGCTGTTAGTGTCCCCAGTTCTTCAGAATGTTTACGCTGTCATTGCCTCAAGCTTTGACTTTCGTGCTAAACCATGGTTCTGTTGTTCTTATTTAGTTTCTGATTTAATTCTTCCCTGGAGAGACAGGCTCAACATGTAGCCTGAAGGATGTTAGTCACAGTTACAAGCATAGCTGCTTAGCATTATAATGACAATAAATACAGATTAATTCTCTCACATACTCTTTTCTTCTCTCCACATTCTGCTTCTTTCAGCAAATCATCTTCTGACAATATCTTGGGGCTTTCTCCTGAATGGTCAGAGTTATAATGCAGCAGCTGAGAAAGCTCCGTGGTTGGCTGCTTGTCAGAGGTGTGTGTCTGACTGAGATGCTGATTGGTCAGTTTTATGGCCTCTGATGCAAAGCTGTTAGGGAGTGGAGCAAGCTTGTCAAAGTGTGTGTGTGTATATGTGTGTATGTGTGTCTTTGCTTCTGAGCACATCTACGGCGTCTCCATGGCAACTGGCTCAACAGCCGACACTGAGCATCCCCTTAGGTGTGTGTGTGCATGGGGGGGGCTTTTGATGACAGACTGTCTGAGGTTGTGCAGGTGTGTCTGGAGATTCTGCAGCAAGACGCCTTGATCTGATGCCAAAATCTATAATCTATAATCATCTTCCTCCATCACATCATCATCATCATCATCAACATTCATCCAGTCACAGGGTTTGACCTCTGACAGTGAACTGCCTAACGCTGTGTTTGCTATGTATGTAATGAAAGCTACAGCTGCACACCTCAGACTCTGTCCACTCTCCCCCACACCTCTGGTAGGTCTAACTTCCCTGACTCCTCTGACACCTGTGACTCCTTTGACCCTTTTAAAATATCTAACTCAAAGACTGTGAAGAATAAAAGGTACCAAGAAGAGATCTGAAGCCTTTTGTGGCTGCGTGATTTTGTAAGTTAACTGTCTGCAGATTTCAACGGACTTTAGCTATAGGTCAACATGATTAAGGTGACCAAACGCCTTCTTTTGTCTGGGCATATCCTCCCTTTTGATCGTAAGATTATGTCTAAAATAAATAAATAAATAAATAAATAAATAAAATTTATTGTTATTATGTCTGTGAGGATTTCATAAAATTCCCCAAAATGTCTGGTTTTTCCAAGCTTGATCTATAGACCATTGATATTTGAAATAAGTCACTGCACTGGGCTGCTCACATTGCTCTGATGCTCTAACCTAATTGATCTCTTTGCATTATTTGTAGAGAATTTTCACATCAAACAGAAAAGGAGTGTTTAAGATAAATATGAGTTACGGGTTTTGAAGCTACCTTGTTGTCTTGAGTATCTTTGGGTATTTTTGCCATATCCCAAAGAAGCTGAGTGGAGGGAGGTCCCGTTTTGGGGTTTCCAAAATATGGCTACCCTGATTAAATCCCAGGTTGGGTCATTTTGGATTTATTCATGTGTGGTGTGTGTGTGTGTGTGTGTGTGTGTGTGTGTGTGTGTGTGTGTGTGTGTGTGTGTGTGTGTGTGTCAGTGTGTGTGTGTGAGTGTGGGGTCACATAGATAAACTGAGTGTGCAGCTGCTGCTGATATGAACCCAAGAGAGAGAGAGAATGCATGCTCATCATGTACTGAGGGAAGATGCCAGTGTGATCTGTTTGGCCTCTTTGTTTGTTGAGCTGGGCTCTTCCTCCCCTCTGATGTGCGTGCTCGAGCAATGAATAAGGCTCTGTGTCACACACACACACACACACACACACACACACACACACACACACACACACACACACACACACACAGAGTCTGTGTCCTCCAAATTCGACTGCTGAGTGCATCTGAGTGATGTGAGAGTGAGAAAGAGTGAGTGAGAGATAGAGGGAGAAAGTGATAGAGGAGGGCATGAAAAAGAGGTATACAGAAGGAATGACAAAGAGACGGATTAATAGAGAAAGTGTTTGAGAAAGACAAAGAGAGTGACAAGAAAGTGAATGAAGTAATGACAGAGTTGGAGTGATAGAAGGAGATATGAAGAGTGATAAAGAGAGAAAGATGTGAGGTGGTTGATCTGATTGTATCTGAAGAATAGATTTCTGATGAGTCTCTTTTTGGCTATAAAACCCTTACGGGGATGATTCATCCTCCAAACAACATATCACACAAAGTTTTACTGTGAAAACATTCCAACACACCTCTGAAAGAGAGGAAGGAGAAAAGAGATGAGGGGAGGAGAAGACAGAGGCATAAAGGAAGAAAATCATGGAGCAGATTTCAGAGGAGGGGAAAAAAAAGGGAACAAAGAAGAACTGATAGAAGAAGGAGAAGAGGAGGAGGAGGAGAGGGAGAGAGGGGGAAAGAAAGGGATATAGGGGGAGAGAGACAGGAAAGAAAAACACAAGAGTCAAAATTTGGAAAGAATAAACTCTCAAACTCTGTCCATTTGAGGGGCGTGGCCTGCACCACGACGTCACTGATGGTTATATAGGCTGCAGCTGTGGCAGCGGGCTCGCGCTGCGGAGACAGGCAGAGCACCGGTGCGCGCGCTCCCAGATTCAGCCAAACGCACACACACTCCCCAAACAAAGAGAAGCACGCGAGCTGCACAGCATCCCACCCTTTCAGCCACGAGCTCACAGAACTGACCCTGAATCACAACCGACTAACGGAACCGGTCCGGACCCAGAGCACGACACCACTGAGACAAAATGAGCACCAACGGCGCGACCAACGGGACCAGCGACATGCTGCAGATCCAGTTCGGTCTGATCAACTGTGGGAACAAGTACCTCACGGCGGAGACCTTCGGCTTTAAGATCAACGCCTCCGCCGTGAGCATGAAGAAGAAGCAGATCTGGACCCTGGAGCAGAGCGGGGACGAGTCCAGCGGGAACGTCTTCTGCCTCAAGTCACATCTGGGCCGGTACATCGCTGCCGACAAGGACGGCAACGTCACCGGGGACAGTGAGGCCCCGGGCCCCGAGTGCCGGTTCATCATCACCGCGCACGATGACGGCCGCTGGTCGCTGCAGTCCGAGCAGCACGGGCGCTACCTGGGCGGCACCGAGGACCGGATCATCTGCTTCGCGCAGACCGCGTCCGTCGCGGAGAAATGGAGCGTGCACATCGCCATGCACCCGCAGGTCAACATCTTCAGCCTCACCCGCAAGCGGTACGCGCACCTGAGCTCCAAGGTGGACGAGATCGCCATAGACCGGGACGTCCCGTGGGGAGTGGACTCTATGATCACGCTGGTGTTCCGCGAGCAGCGCTACCACCTGCAGACCTCCGATAACCGCTTCCTGCGTAACGACGGCGCGCTGGTCGCCACCACGGACAAGAACACGGGATACACGCTGGAGTTCCGCTCCGGTAAGGTGGCCTTCAGGGACTGTAGCGGCAGCTACCTGGCGCCATCCGGGCCCTCCGGAACCATGAAGTCCGGTAGGAGCGCGCGCGTGGGAAAGGACGAGCTGTTCGTGCTGGAGCAGAGCCACCCGCAGGTCGTCCTCACCGCGGCTAATGAGAGGAACGTCTCCACCCGGCAAGGTGGGTGTGGTGGTCCTGTGAGTGTGTGCGTGTGTGCGTGCGTGTGGCTAATATGTGTCATCCTCTGGCAGAGCAGGGGTTAAAGTGATGGAATGTCAGACAGCCCCCCTCTCCTACACACACACACACACACACACACACGCACACACACACACACACACACACACTTTGCACACACTTTCCATATGCGCATCAAACACTTCAGTCAGTATGTAACGGTTTTGACATTTGCTTCTTTACCTGATATGAAAATGAGTCAGGCGTCAGTATTTCAGATAATAAAATACACTCACCAACACACACTCAGACACAGTAACACACATACATACACAAAGAAGGATTAGTCCATGACATTTAAATCCTCCCTGCATGGCCCTGATGATTTAAGTGGAGTAGGATTGAAGCGGATGGAGCTATGTGAGGTCGCCTCATGTTTGTTGGTTGTCAGTGTGTTTCAGGCTGTTGGCAGAGACCGACTCTAACAAAGAAAGGCAGAGAGTCTTGGGCCTTGTTTCACACTATGAGCGCGTGTGCCATCTTTGAAATGTAAAACAGCTTTAGAGGGGCCAAGCAGCTACACAGTCTGAGGAGATGGCAGCAAATAAACAGCTGACAGCGAACGTTCAGATACTCTGAATCAAGTTTTATGTGCAGACAAATTCAGCCTCAATCATGAAGCCTAGAGAAAGGAAGAAAATAAAGAAGTGCCAGGAAACTGCAGTTCCTTGAGTGTCCAATAGGGTCTGTCTCCAGCGGTGAGTCTGTCCCCATAGAGCTCTATGTTAAATGTTACATCCTGCATTTTAATGCGTTGTGGAGCTGTTGCTGGGTTAGCTAACACATATTGTTCTGTGTGATGTTGGAAACCTGTGCCTGACTGGGGCTCTGAAGCGTCTCTGGGTCTGGGTGTGATGCTGGCAGAGGAGGAAACAGACTCAGAGCCTCTGTGGTGTTTACTGTTGGCTGTGATGAATGATGGGATATCATTGCTCCTTAGATCTGTATTTAGAGTGCGGTCGGAGTAGCATGTGGTTTAGTGGTCAGTGTCCTCAGAAGTATGATCTGTCTCTTTTTCTTATTTCGTGCTCCTGTGTCCCCGTCACACAAAGACTGTTTGTTCAGCCTCGGCTCCGTTTGCTCGTCTCTGGTAGAAATTTTCCCTTTTCTCTGGAACCAAAATGGAGGACGGTGTGAAGGAAAGGTCGAGACAGTTGTTATATAAACTCTGACATTTTTAAAGCAACCTGATGGATCAGGACAGCGTTCTGAGTCAGAGCTGGATTAAATTTTTAATCTCTCGTTGAAAACAGTCATTTCAGCCTAAATCAGATTATGTGTTTGTGTTATGAAGAGTTAATCTGGTTTAGTGCCACATCCTGTTAATGTTATTACCTCCTCCAGAACAATGAAGATTTAAGCTTTTACTAACTCTCTTTTCTGTGCTTGAATCCTCCTTTCGTATTTCAAATGATCTGCAAACACTGATGTCTGTTTCCTCTGACCAGTCTTCAGCCTTTTCCCGTCCTGTCACAGCTTCAGTCAGGTCCATTATTCAGGTCACCTGACCAGCTCTATTTGCCATCAGCCTGCAGACCTCAGGAGTAAAATCACAAAGGGAGCTCAGAGATGTGAAGGAAGCATCTTTTAGTGACTCAAGTGAGGACCCTGAGGTCCATCTGGGAGAAGAAACCTTTGGAAGAGTCTCATACACCTACAGCTGCTCAGTGAGAGTAGTCAGTCCTGTTCAACCCTGCATGTTTTTTATTCAACAGTGTCTGAGAGACCTGAGCTGCTCTTATAGGTTCGTTCAGGTCTTATTCAGGGCCAAATCTGACTCTGCTTGTTTCTGGTCTGTAAAGTCCACTGAGATTTTAACCCAAGGCCTGACATGATCACAGACTTTCTGGGAGACTTTTGAATGACCCTTACATGACCAGGGACAGGGTCAATGAGCTCAGTGGCTTTTAGAGACCTGTTCTGTCTCTGAAGTGGGCTCTGAATGCAAATAATCAGACACTGAAAGTGATGATCTTCTGATAGAAGTGAGAGCCTCAGGTGTGTCTGTTTATGACCTCTTAAAACGCTTCAAATCAACATTATATAACACATAACATGCTCAGACTCATTAGGATTTATGTTGTGGCATTCGGAGCAGCAGTCTCTGCTGACATAACGTGGTGATACAGGTTTTAACCCCTGAAGAGGATTCAGCAGGAGAGGAGAGGGAACAACTCGTCCTGTGGCACATTAATCACAGGGACATGATCTTTCTTCAGACCATCATTAAAATTTTTCATGTCATAGATTTAGATCATCTTCAGTTAGTGTTTGTCCTGTCATTGACCTTTTCGTTGTGTGAAATGTGATTCGTTACTTTTGGACTAAACCCTGAGCTGACTGTGCTGAAGACAAAAGATGCTGCTGCACCCAGTGGAGAAACCTGGTCCAGATAAAAAACGTCCTGGTGGGATGGTTTTGGGCTTTGTGCAGCATCTGTATGCATTATGTGAAGTTGGCTCATCGAGACTTGAAACGATCAAAATTCACATCTGAACAACATTTTAAGACCTGCTGAAAAATTTTAAAACTTTACATTTTGTACTGTTAGATCTTAAAGGTTCCAAGTTTCAAAATGTAAAAAAGGTATGAGAGTGAGACAAAAAATTGGCTCAGAAATCTATTGAAAACAACAATTAAACTGAAACAGTGTGTTCATCTTCTGATCAAAAGTTTAAGAACACAGCCTTTCTAAAACAAAATCTGCTCAAAAATGTGGATTGTATTTCACGCTGTCATGACCTCTTGATGGCAAAAGCAGAAAAACTTTCTGTCTTCAAGGATAATACTACATTTTTTTGTACAACCACCTTTCTGAGATCTCAAGGACACTTTACAGAGTGATTAAAGACAATTAATATAATAACACAATGAAATAAATCAAAAACGACGAGCAGAAGAATGACCAGGTTAAAATGGATCAGTGAGATTTAAGGGAAAGAGCAGCTTTAAACAGATTGGTCTTGAGCTTTGATTTGAAGAGGGGTAGAGAGCCACTGTTTCTGATGTTGGGTTGGGAGTGAGTTTCAGTGTTGAGGAGCAGAGGGACTGAACACTCTGCTCCTCATGATGCTGGCAGGGACAGAGAGGTGGAGGGAGGAGGAGGACCTGAGGGAGCCAGAGGTGGTGGCAATGTGGAGGAGATAAGAGATATGGGGGGCGAGGCTGCGGATGGCCTTGAATTGGGGACTCTGAATTTGACCAGTGAAACTGGTTGAGGGCGGGGTGATGTGGTGAAAGGGGGGGGGGCTTCTGGTGATAAGGGCTTCAGAGTTTTGGACCTTTAAATGTGATCAAACTGTTGCTAACATGGCTGATGTGATTTAGAATTTCTTCAAAGCTCCTGAGGGTTATGGAGGAAAAACATCAAGTGGTAGACCCAAAAAATTTCACTGGCACTGAGACATGGGACAATCATTGACCTAAATTAAAGCCATTACTGGTGCCGGCTGCAGCTCAATTACCATCAGATGGCATCTGTTAGAGAAGGGTTTTAAGAACAACAAACCTCTTTAAAGGCTTCGTCTCCTCCAGTGACCTGTTTGGACTTTGACAGAGAGCACCAAGCTTGGGACATTGAAAGGTGGAAGAAAGTTTCACTCTCTGATGAGTAAAATTGAACCCTGACAGTCCTGATGACATCCAGCGTTACTGGCATGGCTTTTTCCTTCAGTGAAACAATGGAGCTTGAGGTTGTGCAGGGGCGACAAATGGCGGCTGGCGATATGGAGATGTTGCGGGGGCATCCTTCATGTTTGAGGGCCCTGGTCTGTATGCTAATGACTGGATTTTTTTTTTTACCAGAACAATGCTGCAATTCACAGTGCCTGCTTGACAAAGAACTTCTTCCAGAGGAATAATCACACTCTTTTAGACCATCCTGCAAGTTCCCCTGATCTAAAACACACTGATAACTTTGGGGGATGGATGGTAAGGGAAGGTTAGAAAATTGGACGTCATTGGCTAGCCACCATCAAGCCATCTCCACCACTTGGAGCAACATTCCCTCTTGTGTCCTGGAAACACTCATATCAAGTGTTGAAGTGATTAAGAAGAACAGTGGAGCTTCTCATCACTGAGTCCTGTTTTCAAACTTGTATTTCTGTTGTAAGGGATGTCGTTCAGGTTTTTTTTTGAGCTGTGGTCTTAAACTATGGATCGGCTGATGAACAGACAATTTCACTTTGTTTGCAACAAATTGAAGTTTGCACTTTTTGTATTTTGGAGCTCTACTTCAAACCTTTTTCAGATCCAACAATGCAAAACATGAATTGTTCTCAATTTTTCAACTGGTCTGAAGTATTTTGATCAGGAGTGTATAAGCACAAACTCCTGTGTTTGGTTTCTGTCAAAGGATTCATTTGCTCATCAGTTCATGGGGGAGGTGGTGAAACAACCCGGCTCCATCAGTGTGTGACAGTTCCTAACATTTCACACAGACACCATTTCTACTGCTCCCACTGAAACCAGGTCAGAGCACCACCATAATCTGTGTGTGTGTGCGTGTGTGAGGGTAAGAGAGAAAGAGAGAAAAACAGCATCTCAGTGTTGTGTGATGTTGTAATTCAGCCCTGACCCCCCTGATAGCAGGAAATGAGACATGAGGCAGACTAACCTTGGTCGATGTGTGTAAATCCTTGCAGTGTAAAGACTGGTTATTTACTTTCTCTCTCACAGAAAATCACACACACACACACACACACATACACACACACACACACACATACACACACACACACACACACACACACACACACACACACTGGGGCTGATTCATCCTTGACGAAGTGAACTGTTGAGGCTATAATATGTTTATAGACCTTCAGTTTGTGTTTGAAGGTTTTCAGACAGTGTGCATTCACGTGTTGTGAGGAGGTATTCTGGGATCAGAACAAAGGCCGGTGATCCTGCTTCTGTTTGTTCCCCATCTGCACCCTTCTTATCCAGGACTGCAGAACAATGGAAGACGTGAACACACACTCACACACATACAGCAGGCCCTTGTTGCTGGCTCACATTTTCAGAGGCCAGCAATCTGTGCCTGCCACCATCGACCGTCCATCTGACCCACAGGCTGAATGTGGAGGACAAATAGAGAGGATCGTTTTACTTTTTTTTGTATGTGTGTGTGTGAGTGTTTTGCATTGATATGCATGGTGAGCAGCTGTAGATCCTTTGTGAATTTTTTATATTCCCATGTTTTCAGCTTCAGCTGTTCAGCTTCTGTTTCTTGACTTCAATATTCATTTTATATTTGAGTCAGTTTATTTCTGTCATAGATAAGTCTGAGTGTAATTTAAAGTCTTAAGTTTTAAATTAATAGTAAATATTCTCTGTGAAACACTTAGGTGATGAGTTGACCCTTAAATATCACTCAGTGATGTCTACTGCCTCTGCAGCTGTTCAAAAAGGAGACAAACCAGCTCTCAGCTACCGTGCAGACTGTGTGTGTGTGTGTGTGTTAGTGTGTGTTAGTGTGTGTTAGTGTGTGTGTGTGTGTGTGTGTGTGTGTGTGTGTGTTGGCCAAACAGGAAACAAATTAGAGGTCAGAAATGTGACAGGTGATGGTGGAGGCGAGCTGAGCCTCTAATGTTTCAAACCTCGGGCTGCTTCAGATAAACACACATTTCATCCTCCACACCATGTGTTTCCCATCTTTATATTCTCCACCTCAACCATGTGTGTGTGTGTTTGTGTGTGTGGGGGTGTTGCACTGATGTATTCACACTCACATATTTCTGTATAGACTCAATCCGTCTGCTTGGATTTCTGGCTGACTCTCAGAGTGAAATATGACTCTGAAACACACACTCTGAGTGAACACAGTGTGTGTTTAAAAAAGAAAAAAAGGAAAGCAGACATGTAGTCAAACTGCAGACAATAGAGAGCTCAACAATCTCTTAACCTACTTCAGCCTCAAACCAATCTCCACAACATTCAGGCTCAGTTTCATCTTCAGAGGTGCCTGAAGTTGAGGAGGTGATAATGCTGAGTGAGTGAGCTGGTGATATTTAGGGTACCTTTCATTTTTTAACTGATACGGTATCAATACTTGGTACCTTTGAATCAGTATCAGTGCTCAATGGTTCCATACTTTTGCGTTTGTTTATGTGGCAATTACAATTAACTTTTTAATCATAAAAACTCAAAATATTTCATTTTAACTTATTTAATTCACAATATATGAACACTAACAAAAATTGCAACAACTTTGAACTGTTTGTACTGTAACATTGCAGTTGTGTCAGAAATTTCTTCAACATGAAAAACCCTCTACCGAATCCACAACTTAATAAATTAACAACAACTACGCAGTGTATTTTCTTAATAATGCACAAATCAAAACCCAGCTTAATGTACTCCATACCCATGTCTGGCATGGAAAATCACCCACTCTTCCACTCCCTCACAGTCACAAGGATACTGTTAAGTGTCGAAACATGGCACCATATGATTTTTTTTGTGAATCAGTATGAGGTGCTACTGCTGGGGTTCGGTCAGTGACTATGAAACAATCAAATTTGGTACCCATCCCTTTTGGTATTGCAGAGTTTGTAGGTGATGATGTTAAGGTAGCAGGTGATGATGTTCAGTTAGAGGAGGAGTAGGTTTAAGGAGCTGAGTGTTAGGGGCCATACAAAGTGTGTGAAGTCTTCAGAGAATGTGTGTGAAGGTGGTGATGGATGTTTCAGTGCACTGACTGAAGTGTGCTGGTTCAACTTGGGAGGGCGAGAAAGAGGGAAAGAGGGAGGTGACAGAGGGCTTGTGTTAACTCTAGGGAGGAGGCGCAGCCAATCAGCCCACCTGACACCTCATGGACAGTCAGTAGAACAACTCCTGAACATACACACAGACAGGTCAGTGTCTGGTTTTGCAAGAGGACTTTAACGTTGAAGCTTTGGACCAAGCAGGGGGGGATTAATCCTTAGTTAGAAATGATGATTTAAACCATGTGGTTAAAATACACTGTGAGGAACACACAGGAAGTTTTAATCATCAGGAGGTTAAAACTGTGACACATATTGCATGTCTGACCCAATATCACAGTGCTCTGTTCTCTCCAATATTAAACACTGAGGGGCCAAAAACAAGCAGACAGGACATGTCCTCCTGACCTCTTTCCCCAACACACCAGAGAAAACATCACATGACAAATATTAAACTGAACGAGGAAACAAAGATGGAGCTCTGTCCTCTCTGAAGAAACAGAAAAATAACTACAAACTGCCCTGGAGCTAAAGCACATCCAGACCTAACATGAAGCACATGATGATTCCCTATGATCACGGCCGACTTTGAGAAGCTACAACATGCAGAAAACAAAAGCAGCAGAGGTGGGGGAGGGGTCACACAGTGAGAGAGAGAGAGAGAGAAACCAGGGTCTTTCTCTAGCTCTCTCTACACACATTTACACAGCAGACAGCCCGTCTTTCTGTCAATCAGCCCCCAGCTATGGGTCACTCCACACCATGACCTCATATACAATAGCTCTGGTTGTGCCGTATGAATTACATGACTGTGTGTGTGACTGTGTGTGTGTAGGGCTCTCTGTCTCCATCATACAGTTGACTCATGATTGTTCACCTCTTTGTTGCTCTGAAGTGTCCCAGTGATGGCTGACGAGGTTTTAATGAGGTCTGAACTCACACAAGCCTCTGTGTGTGTGTGTGTGTGTTGAACAGTAACTGTTTAGTCTGTTCGGACATCTGTCTGACCCTCTTACCTGTATCTTAACTCTCCTCTTCTCTGTTTGACCCCCAGGTATGGACCTTTCAGCCAATCAGGATGAAGAAGGTGACCAGGAGGTGTTCCAGGTAGAAATCTGTCGCGAAAACAGGAAGTGTGCTTTCCGGACTGCGGCGGGGAAATACTGGACCCTGACTGCTAATGGAGGCCTGCAGTGCACAGCCTCCACCAAGTCAGTATCACACACATCTGTCAGCATCCATGCTAGCTTTCTCATCCTGTAGTTTGGACCAATCAGGTGACTGTGCTCAGAATTGAATGCAGAGCTTGGAAAAGCTAAGGTTGAGGTTTTAGTAAGAAACTGATCCACAATCACAGACTGAACCAGGCTTCAGCTTCTGAGCATCAGGAGAGAAAAACACCTGACCCTCCCTTGACAGGACATTTGAATGTCAGGTTAATAAAATAACCCATCTCCCACCCCCTTCCTGTCTGCAGGTCAGCTAATTGTTACTTCGACATCGAGTGGCGTGGGAAGAGGCTGACTCTGAGGGCAGCAAACGGGAAATTTGTGGCAGCCAAGAAAAACGGGCAGCTAGCAGCCACCATTGATTCTGCTGGTGAGTGTTGGTTCAGCCTCTGGGACAATGACTCACTAACAGATTTATTCATTCAGGGGTCAGAGAACAGGAATGAAACAGGCCTGTGCAGGGACGCCCCAGAACATTTCTGTTTGTTTTGGAGATACGAGCTGATGGGTTGGAGTCACATCAGATGGAGAGCCTCAAAGTCATGGAAATGGTTCTGTCTGTTTATCTTAGGTTTTTAAAATCTTTTTGAAACTTACTTTGGTTTCATAGTATTTTCAGCAAAAATAAAAGTAACAACTGTGCTTGTGGATTCTTATAAAAAGGAACAATTTGTGCATTGCAGGACAAAAAATATTAGTAAAATGAAATAGAGGTTTATATAAACATAAACATTCCTACGCACATGTGGAAATCCATAAACATATATGTACATATACGATTGTCAGTTACAGGTCAACCCAATTTAGATAAAAGAAAAACAGAACAGTAGTCCCCTCAGAGTCCTGTTAACAGGACTCTTTCTCTTTTTCCCTCCAGGTGAGTCTGAGGAGTTCCTTATGAAGCTCATTAACCGCCCGATCATCGTATTGCGTGGGGAGCATGGCTTCATCGGCTGCAGGAAGGTGACGGGGACGCTGGACTCCAACCGCTCCACCTATGACTACTTCACCCTGGCGTTCAGAGATGGGGCTTACAGCCTGCAAGGTCAGTGATCAGCAGCTCCACTGGTCACCTTCACACTCCCAGACATGACCAACATCACCATATGAGCTGGTCTGTGCTCTCTGTGATGGCACCTCCTGCTAAGGGGTGATGGTGTGCAGAAGACGACTGAATGAATATTATTCACAGGTCAATGTCCTCACCTGTCAGTCAGACATTCACCTGGTGATGATATGAAACTGGTGTTGTGTCCTCAGAGTTAATGAAATAGAAAAACACATACTAGACAATAAGTAGAAAATACTTATAAACAATCTTGTTTGTTGCTTTTTGCTGCACCCTGACTTTTGACCTCCCTTTGCAGACTCGACAGGGAAGTACTGGATGGTCGGGAACGAGCAGTCCGTGGTGAGCAGCAGTGACACACCTGTCGATTTCCTGTTTGAGTTCTGTGACTACAACAAGCTCGCCGTACGCCACGCTGCCGACAATAAGTACCTCCGTGGGGATCATGCCGGCGTCCTGAAAGCCAACGCAGATGACCTGGAGAGCGCCACACTCTGGGAGTACTGAGACGCCTGCTGCTCCACCTGTCCTCACCTGCCACCCCCACCCCTGGTCCCCCACCTTTTATATTAAACCTGTCTAATGATTTTATGTTAAACTGCACACAGAGAACAGGAAGGAAAGACAAAGGAAAGAGACACTCTTTCTCTCCCTCTGACCCCTTCCTCCTTGTTCTCTACATTGCCACACCTGTATCTGTTGCCATAGTTACCGCAGAGCTGCTGTGAACTGGTTCGCTGCTTAACCTGATCTCCTCCTCTCTCCCTCTGTCTCTCTGATCCAAACCAGTCTCACCATCACACACACACCTGCTGCAGCTGCTTCCTGTCAGCCGGACAAACTGGATGTAGGTGTGTGTGTGTGTGTGTGTATGTGAGCGTGTGTTGGATCAGGTAGAATCACTCTGCTCTGTTCGATGACTTTCTGATATAACTGGAGTTAATGTGACGATGATGATAAACATGAAGATCATGATGATGTAACCCCTTCCACTTTTCATCTCACCTGTACATTTTTCCAGTGTCAGCCTATGTTGCCCCTTAGCTGTGTTATGATTGGCTGACAAGGGTTCCTCAAACAGGAAGTAGGAAGTAGAAACAATTGTCCTCTCCCTCCTCATCTCCTTGTTTCCTTAATCATCTCCTTGCCCCCTCTCATGAGAACTCTGAAGACTGGAAAAAAATGCTGCAGACACAAAGGTAAACTGCACACCTGTCTAACTGGAAGAAACACACCTGTTAAACTCACCTGGATGACTGGGGCACAGACATTATCATTAGAAGGTGCTGTAGGAAGGAAAAGACTCAAAGCTGCTTCAAACTCCCTCCAACAAACATCAACGCCTCAGCCTCACGAATTGAACACACACTTACACTAACACACAAGCAAACACACACACACACACACACACACAAATCAACACTAAGATACACTTACACACACACCACCAAACTGTTACCTGGTGCTACCAACTCGTTTGTAAGTGATGTTTGTTCCTGTTTAATTGTTGAGTCATCTCTTTTTGTTCAGGTTTTTGTGTTATTTTTTTCTGCTTTCACTCTTTTTTATCTGTTACTCTCTTTCTGTTGCATGTCTGTTCTCTAATCTCCCTTTTTTCCTCTGTTTTTGTTTTCTGTGTGCGTTGCAGAGGTGTCTTGAACAGAATGTGTTGGTGACACTCTTCGGAGGTTGTAACAGCACAAACGCTCAGTTTGTGGATAAACAAGTGTGGCCCTGATTCTTCTCTGAACCAGTTTACTGATTTCTAATCTCTCAAATGTAGCTCGTTGATACAGGATCATGGCCGGCTCCTCTTTCTGCCAGTTTTGACTGTTTTAGCAGAGTAAAGAAGTGATGAAGTCTGGAGGGGGAAACTGTGTCTCCACGGTGAACAGTGTTTATGATGAGGAGGGTAAACGTGTGCTAATGACTGTGCCTTACTCACCAGTTTATGGGCACATCTTTGCTTTGTATAACTGGAACTTCTCTTTGTATTATTATTTTTTACAATTCTTTGATATTGTGGATTAATCTCTCTCGTGCCATTGGTTCACCTGAAACCCAACGACCAATAAAAGTGGGATTTGGAAAGCAACATGTCTTTGAGGATTTCTTCAGCGACATCATTAACAAAGGTAGTCCCCAATTTTGGTACCCCGTTGTAGGTCAAATCTTTTTACTTCGTATACATCTTCCCGATTTTCGACGGTAAATAACTTTTTAGACGAACTCTTACCGACGTCTTTCGGTCCTTTGATGTAAGTGTGGTTCAGTTAATTTGTGAAAAGGTGCTTTTTCGTAAAAATGTTGGACCGAGTCTTTTTCGGGACTCATTGAAATGCTTATATGTTGCTGTGTAATGTTGCTGAACCTGGACCTGAGCAACTGCAGCAACCACAGATCATAGCACTGCCCCAACAGGCTTGGACAGTAGGCACCTGGCATGATGGGTGCATCACTTCACCTGCCTCTCGTCTTACCCTGATGCACCCAAGATGATGGTTTACCACCATCCTTCCAAATTTTAATAATGCATTAGCCAGTTCTTAATCCAAGTTTAGCAGTTTCTTCAATCTCTTTAGATGTTTTTTCAGCTTGATTCATGCCAATGATTTGACCCTTCCTAAACAGACCAACATCTTTTTCACGACCACAGGATGTGTCTTTCTCCATGGTTGTCTAAGAAATTAGAAATTACTCATTAATCTGGGGTTAAATAACTTGTTGCCAGCTGAAAGATAATCATCAATGCAGTGATTATAGGCTTGGACCTATTTGCTTAGTTAAATCCACGTGGTGGCTTTTATTTATTTTTTTTACTAGGCAGTGTATATCCTTATTTTTAGTTTTGGAAAAATGGCTCATTCAAAAGCCTAATCCATCAATGACCTGATTACATTTGTCAGTGTTAGTCGCTAACACATCTAGCTTTATGAACAAAACTTCTTCACTGAAGGTGACTCACTACTGGTCCTGATGGTGATACTTCTCTCAACACTTCAGAGTTCATCTTTTCCTCTTTGAACCAAACTTGACTGAGAAAAAACAGTGGCTCCAAGTGCTGCCCCAGTTACACATACATACACAGACACACATGCAAAAATGCAAACATATACTGAAACACACACACACTTAAACACACACTTTTCTCCCTAATGAATGGAGCCTTTGTCTCCGTACATTTATTCTGGTGCAGAAAAAAAGGGTTTCCTCCTCCACACAAACACACACACACACACACACACACACAAACACACACACACACACACANTTATTATTTTTTACAATTCTTTGATATTGTGGATTAATCTCTCTCGTGCCATTGGTTCACCTGAAACCCAACGACCAATAAAAGTGGGATTTGGAAAGCAACATGTCTTTGAGGATTTCTTCAGCGACATCATTAACAAACCATCAGGGGTTAAAACCATGGGGCAACATCCAGTTTAGAAAAATGAAGCATATGTAGAAGGGCTAAAAGCTGCCATTTATTGAAAAATCTGCTTGAGAATGGCTGCAGAAAGCCAGGAAACTACATTCACACCAAGTCAATTAAACACTTTTCCACGAAAAAGCATTTTTACAACCTGGCTCAGAAAAAGCCCTGAGTCTGAAATGCTTAAATGTTGCTGTGTAATGTTGCTGAACCTGGACCTGAGCAACTGCAGCAACCGCAGATCATAGCACTGCCCCAACAGGCTTGGACAGTAGGCACCTGGCATGATGGGTGCATCACTTCACCTGCCTCTCGTTTTACCCTGATGCACCCAAGATGATGGTTTACCACCATCCTTCCAAATTTTAATAATGCATTAGCCAGTTCTTAATCCAAGTTTAGCAGTTTCTTCAATCTCTTTACATGTTTTTTCAGCTTGATTCATGCCAATGATTTGACCCTTCCTAGAGAGACCAACATCTTTTTCACGACCACAGGATGTGTCTTTCTCCATGATTGTCTAAGAAATTAGAAATTACTCATTAATCTGGGGTTAAATAACTTGTTGCCAGCTGAAAGATAATCATCAATGCAGTGATTATAGGCTTGGACCTATTTGCTTAGTTAGATCCACGTGGTGGCTTTTTTTTTCTCTTTTTTTTTTTTACTAGGCAGTGTATATCCTTATTTTTAGTTTTGGAAAAATGGCCCATTCAAAAGCCTAATCCGTCAATGACCTGATTACATTTGTCAGTGTTAGTCGCTAACACATCTAGCTTTATGAACAAAACTTCTTCACTGAAGGTGACTCACTACTGGTCCTGATGGTGATCCTTCTCTCAACACTTCAGAGTTCATCTTTTCCTCTTTGAACCAAACTTGACTGAGAGAAAACAGCGGCTCCAAGTGCTGCCCCAGTTACACACACATACACAGACACACATGCAAAAATGCAAACATATACTGAAACACACACACACTTAAACACACAGTTTTCTCCCTAATGAATGGAGCCTTTGTCTCCGTACATTTATTCTGGTGCAGAAAAAAAGGGTTTCCTCCTCCACACA